>JANFOE010000235.1:0-7500 GCA_025667525.1 Glebionis coronaria
AATTTGCATGTTAACAAGTAAATGTGTAAAAGTGGCTGGGTCAAGTTATATAAATTAGTTCAGGGGCTGACGGGGTTTGTCTTTTTCACTACCTTTTAACTTTTAAGGGGATAGGAGTGGTGCAACATATTGATTGATTTGTGTAAAAAAATCTGCAGATTGATTGAACCTTTCTCGAGGGTTATATATAAATATGTTTTTATATATAAGAAGAGGGGTATGACATCCTTTTTTGAATTAATGGAAAAATGTAGACTCTTATTTCTTACATTCATCTGAATGTTTTTAAATTTATATTCTTAATACTTGATGTTGGATTTCTTAGGGGCATGTTATTCCTTGTGATTTTATTAGAATTGTGAAGAGTCAGCAACCCATCTACCTTAGAGGTGTCGTTCCATCATCTTTTTCTTTTTCTTTTGTTTTGATGTTTATTTCCCATATAATCTATCATGTCAAATTTGGTTTGCAGATGAAGTGGTAAATAACCATGATGGGCTCATCCCATGTCCAACTGTTTTGCCCAACCTGATGCTCTTCCTTATGCGAAAATAATGTAATTAATTTTTCACTTACAAGTAACAACATAAAAACACTTGGACATGATTGTTCCTATATACAACTTACATGATTCTCCGTTTCTGAAGACCTTGAACAATTGCATAGTGAGAATCTTTCTTTTCATGAAAGAAACTGCAGGCACAAATCAGGAATTTATTCAACGAACAGAAAGAAGTTCATGAGTCAAATATTCAAGAATTAATATATCAGGTGGACCCTTATTTGCGAGAGCTGTTAAGTCGCCATTAGCAGCTATCACATAATTCGTTAGTAAATTTTCTTTTTTCAACTAAAGTGTGGTTTGTGTTTTGCAACTCTGGAGCTCATCAAAAGTATTCAAGAAAGTCAGAAAGCAAATACAAGGTATCGTATGCCATCATTCCTTAACAAGTTATGTTCAAGATGTTTGAACTAATGACTTATGTATCTTTATCTTGAAATTCATTTAACTACAAGTAACTGCAATAACAATGACTGAAATAGGGGATCCTAAAGAGGTCATATGTTTAGCTTTGGTAGAGAACCACATAAATAAAATATTGTCAAGAACAACAACTCGAGGTATATGATTAATTTCTGAACTTTTTGGTAAATAGAAGTCGGTTAGGCGGAATAACAGATATTCAGAACGATTTGTCATTGTGGATTTGTTATTTGTATCATTAGATTTGTTTTATGTGAGAAAGCATAGACACATTAGCCCTAACGAACAACATAGTTTTAGACGAGTGCAGTATCCATGCTTTTGGTGTGGCTCCAAAGGTCACACTTAGTGTCTCTATGTTTTATTATGGGGGTTAACTTAACTAACTGCCAACTCTCACTCATTTTGGAGCTGTTGTTGCTTAAATAGTCATCGCATACCGATTACGATAATTGTCGCTAATCCCCTGTTATATGAGGATTTTCCTAAATAAATTATATACTTAGTGAGCATCGCCAAGTGAGTAACAACTGCAGTATCTTGGCGAGGCAGTCACACTCAGGTTGTGGTTGTAGCCATACTGGGTGCTATACTAGGTAAGAAAATGGTTTTTTAAGCCAAAACGAAGCTTTATTTACCTTCAGTTGGCACTTGCTTTGAAAATGTATCTCGACGACTTCTTCCTAAAGAAACAATCTAAATCAATGATGATCCTTATCTATTTTTTATATACTTTATTAGCGTAATTTACTGAAGCCAGTATCTTGGCGGGACAACTTGACCTTAACTATGGTTGCGGCCAAGCCTAACTTTTTGGTTTTCGTTCATATTTGCAGACATGAGCTTCATGCGTAATGTGTGCGTATACGTAACTTCCGACATAACTGGCCCAGAGTTCCAAGGTACAGAAGTGGAAGCTTATTATACGTAATATTCCTTTTAAGGTTAGTATAGTGCTTGCTCAGTTACCATATTAACTCTGTGTTAAGTTATATCTTTATAAGAGGTGAGTTTTATCTCATACTAACTTATAAAACACAACTGCAGGCGAATGCTGATGAGATTAAAGAAATGTTTTCAATAGCAGGCTTTGTATGGGATGTGTTTATTCCCAGAAATTCTGATTCAGGGTAAATTTCAACGTCTTATCATATATTTATGTCTGACCCTATTTTACATTATATTATAAGTGTTTTATCCTTTATTAGGTTGGCAAAGGGATTTGCGTTTGTCAAATTCACATGCAAGCAGGATGCAGAAAATGTAAGTCTAACGATGCATAAGTTGCTTATTTCTTTGCTTTGCATTTGTTATAACATTTTGAAATATGTCTTTCTGGCAATTCAAAAGTTCAATGGAAAAAGTTTTGGTAAAAGGCCCATTGCGGTTGATTGGGTTGTTCTAAAGAATATATATACAGCTGGTTCTCAAGTTGATAAACAAGACGGTAATGATTCGCATTTTTTTATTAATCTTGAAGGGATTTTTCAAATTCGTCTTTTATTTGTTAATTGAATTGTCTTACTATTGGGGTTTCATTTTGTTAGGTTTATCTAAATGCCATCTGATCTAACTTAAATGCTTTTTATAGGGCTGAAAGAAAGTGATGAAGAGGATTCCGATAGTGATTTCGAGAACAATAATTTTGAAAAACCGGACAAATACAAGAAGCCCTAGCACTCTGATCAACGGTTTAAAAGCCAAGATTCAGGAAGACCATGGTATTCCCTCTGCCAGCAGATGTTGTTTTTAGAAAATTCATTCTTTGATTATTTCTCGAGATACAACTCTTTTTGTGCCACTGACCGAGGTTCTCCACATAGGATAGCGTACTGTTTAAGGTGTCAGAAAGTCAAACGAGGAAAACTGAAAGTGATAAATGGGCATTTTAGTTTGGAGTTTGGCGGTGTTATTGTAATTGTGACAAGACAACAAACCAAACACACTGTTACATTAGGAATGAAACACCGTGTTACAACAGTAACCAAACACCCAGGTTACTTCAGCAAGAGACCTGGAAACAGATTAGTTTTGTGCAGACCCACTCAACCGAAGCATCCCAAAAATGTAGACCCATTGAACCAAGACACCCTAAAAACTGCAGACCTGCTGAACCGGGATAACCTAAAATTCGCAGACCCTTTTTTGACTTGAGTAGAAATAGCTAATTTTTTATTCGGGTTGGCGAACCAAGATGCCTCTCGAGGGAACAAAATCTGTAAGCTCTTTAAGTTAACAAAAGGACAAGGTTGATGTGAGATCAAATCCAAAGGCCTTTAAGTTAACAAAAGGACAAGGTTGATGTGAGATCAAATCCAAAGGCCTTTAAGTTAACAAAAGGACAAGGTTGTTTGGGTCATAAATTTAGGTGGTTTGGAGGAAATTATATTTCGTTGGAGAAATAATGCTTTGGTTTTGTAAATAATTAAATCTGACCAGAAACTTAATGGCAATGAATTTTTATCTAATTACACTTAAGAGGGGGTAGATTAGCTTATTTATCTGGCTTATTGGTTACTGAGATTTGAAAAAATCGCTAAGCTCGTCTTTGTTGAGCTTTTGACTTAACCTCTTGGTTGATGGGGACACTTACATACCGCTAGGCCAAAGACCTTGCGTGATCAAGTATTTTTAATGGAGTTATAATCTACTCGTGAATTACTATTTAAAAATTAGCAGATGAGAAGAAGAAATGCATGAGAGAAGAACATGACATGGATTCACATACAACTGAGAAAGAAATGAGTATTTTAACTGTAGTAAGTGGGAAACAATTATGGAGTCTGTGCTGAGAAATTATAAAACTTTTATGAGTTGCCAATTAGCATCTAATAAGTGGAAAATTACCATCTGATAAGTGGCAAATATTATGTTCCATCTTTACGGGTAGGTTCAGAATACATGTTAACTTTATATTTCAATATTCTATTTCTTGTCTATTGTGCCTTAACCATCGTGTGTTCATTTTCCAGAATGATGATACGGCAAATGTTGCAGACTCGTCTTTAAATGAAGTAACTTTGTAGCTGGTCTTTTTTTTGTATTCTCCATGCATGTTTTCTTGTGTTTTATTATGTCTTATCAGTGCTTTGCAATATCGAATCTACGAAACTACTAAAATATTCCCTTTTTTGTTATCTATATTGAAACAAGAAGGTATAGCCTTAAAAATTTTAAGTCGGTAACTACAGCCAGGAGTTTCAACCATGCTTAGCAGGTACATTCAATATTCAACAATTTATTGTGTTTATGCTGTCGATAATTTATATTAGCATGCTTTCCATACAGACTATTGAAACTGATTTTAATGCAGGATGCACTAGAGTTTTTCCTACATTTGAATGACCAAGTTGAGCGTGTCAATGCTGGCAAGCCTGAATTGGATCGTAAGGAGTTTCAAGTTAACCCACTATCAAGTTTTGAACTTGTGGGCCATCAAGTTATGAAAATGAGTTGGTTTTAAAATTTTTGCAAACAATACATGAAAATTGTATTGTATGTGTTCTTCACTGTTTTTTCTATTTATGTGTTCTCAAAGATATTAGAGGTTGATTAGTGCCACCAAAACGAATATTAGATCAATATCAGAAAGCTTCCACCAAGACGAATATTACAATGTGATAGTGTCTGAGGTTAGTTTTTACACTTTTTTTACAAATGCATAATTTGTTTATTTTCAATTAAGTAATTAACTGATAAGCAGGTATGTTCAATATAGTGTTTAGGATTGCTTATTTGAAGCAGATAAGAAGCAGTTTGGAGTGTTTAGATACTCCATATTGCTTCAGCTTATCTTCACAAAATAACTTTTCTTTTTCGTGAAGCGCTTATCTGCTTATAAGCAAAACCATAAGATAAGAAAATAAGCGGTTATTATGTTAATTCTGATATATTGTTTATAATTCAACATAGTTCAGGTTATATAGGATGTGCATTATATATTAGTACGTGTGATATGAATAGTTATCTCAAGATCAATAGTTCCAGTGTTCCACAAGTCATGATATATGACTTTTCCTCTTTATGTCTCCTCGCTAACAAAATCAAGCCAGGGATTGCTTAGAAGCATCCCTTTAGCCATATTTGCAAGGACATTGGGCATCCATTGCTCATCTGGCTGCTGCAGCTTGGATATCATGTGATTAGAAGTCGGTACATGTAGTGAAGATACGGTGCCTATAATTTCAAACACGTAAACTCAAAACCAAAAGCAAAAACAAACACAGCTTATGAAACTTGTAATATGCTCAACCAAATAACACCAAATAAGTACCTCCAAAGTACAAACACCGGTAAAGTGACCACAAGTAGTTGATCATGACAGTTCCTATAAGGAAAAACCATCATCCGGTAGAAAGTCATCACTGGAGGCATTTGCCAACGGTCTACCAGGAAACTTGGTTAATACATATGTCTAGATCATGCTTCTCAATCTTCCAATTTTCCGCAGTAATCTCAATAATAGAAAGGTTTAGCTTGGAAACATGTAGATAGCTTCCACATAGCTCACCATGATATACAAAGTCACCAGTAGTCTGCTTGACAATGTTCAGTTTGATTCCTTTGCTTTTCGAGACTGTTATAAAAAGTTACAAAGAAAGATACAAACGATTAAAGAATAAATTCCAACCACGACCAGTCACCAGAAACTATTCTCTTGAATCATTGATATATAGCTGTCATGGGACATCACATGATGCTTCTTTCAGTGGTATACCCTGCTCATGTTGTGCTCCATTTGATTAAGGGTGTATTTCTTTTAAGCAATCCCTGGCTTGATTTTGTCAGTGGTATACCCAGTCATGATATTAGTGAGAGTGTTATGTAAACACTATGTTATTTATAGTGTTGCTGCTATACATTTGCTTTATACATTTGCTTTTTTTAAACATAAAAGATGAGATTTTATTATAATATCCAGTAGGATAAATGAATCATAAAGAAATTTATCTGCCATTTTTTTATATTGTTATATAAGATGCACTTATTCTTTTAGAGAATATCGAATATCATATCTTCATCCACAAATGAACCACCTCCACCATGACCATGTCCATCATTACCATGACTATGGTCATAATCAACCGGAAATGCATCCATTGCTCTTCCGGCTGCTGCAGCTTGGATATCACTAATGTCTATGCTTACTAAAGATTCAGTAAGCAAAAGTTCAAAAGATTTAATGACTGAATCTGGTGTATGCTTTCCACAAAATCAGTCCATATCACTCAAATTTCATTCACATTTTTCTTCATTTGAGCTGCACATATTATCCATACAACTAAAACAATGCATATATTCAAACCAAAAAGAAACTAAATTTCCCAAAATAAGTGCATACACATCGTTTCATCTTTGCAAGGCCATCATTGAGTCTCAAATGTACAAAACACCTCACATGTACAAAACAAGTATGCTTCAAAACAATTATCCGCTAAGAGAAGTATCTCTCCAACGTAGAAAACAAGTATGCTTCAAAACAATTATCCGGAAATAAGTATCCTTTCAATGTCTGCTTTCTTAATAGGCACGCTCATAAACAAGACTTGTCACTCCAACCCATCTACATCTGCAATGAAGTTTAAAAATATGTAAATAAATTATAAACATGGCTTTAAGGACACATATAGTTTATCACAGCAACAACCACATTGCTCTTTGCCTACTTAACGAGTTAACGAAATTTTTTAGCAATAAGATAATAAAAATACCATGTAGTATCACCTGAGTTTTGCTCCTTGCCTGCTTACCTTTTTCTCTCACCATGTACCAAATTAAATGATAAAGCCACTACTGAAGCTTGCAGACTTGTAATTACTTGCTTTACTAAAGCTTTAAAGAGAAAGCACTACAACCTTGTAGACTAGATTGGGGTCTTATTATGCTTAAAGTAATTAGTTGGTAAGGAGAAACTAATTTTAAGGCTACATTCAGACCTGTAATTAAGATCGATACTAATATGTTTTACTATAACCACTCTAATAACTCTGATTTAAATATGTCAGACCTAAAATGTGTGACAAAGCATCTGACCATTAACTTTCTACTATATTTTAACTTTAAATAGTTGAGTCATTTGCTGCAACTTCAAGGTCTCTTAAGTACTGTAACTAAATAACAAAATGTATTAATACGAGTTGCGATTAAAAACATAATGAGAGCTTTGATATACCGATACGTCATTTGTTTAGATGACCGGAGATTCAACGGAGATTCGGCGGAGATGCGACGGAGAAATGACCGGAGATGATCGCAGCACGGTATCGAAGATAGGAGATCGGAGAAACCCTAGCTATCGAAGATGACCGGAGCATGTTATCGAAGATTATCATGCACGTTTTAAACAGTAATCGCACTATTTAATCTTTTTTGTGAGAAGGATAATAAAGTCAGAAGTAAATTCGTCAGATATTGGTCCGGGACGAAGCCAGGACGAAATATAACCGGATGCACAAATTCTTTAAACCGTAATATAACATATGTAAAATATGAATTAAAACGAAGGATAGAAACAC
>JANFOE010000235.1:12500-360429 GCA_025667525.1 Glebionis coronaria
TTGACATATATGCATCTCTGTGTTGAGGACTGGCAATGGTGGTGGAAAGCATTTTATGCTTCCGGGTCAGTTTCTCTTTATGTCTTTCTGTATTCCATGAAGTATCTGGTTATGGACCTTCAGAGTTAAAGTGGGGCAGTGTCTGTTGTACTGTATCTTGGGCACATACTGATATGTGAAATTGCAATCATCCTATCTATTGGAACCATTGGGTTCATTACATCGTTTTACTTTGTCCACTATCTGTCTCCTCCGTGAAGATCGATTAGGGGGGTGGGTTGTGCAAACTATTATGGGCAGGCGTGAGTTTGGAAACTAATATTATATTCAGCATTGAAGGCCTGTAAATTCTCAGGCTTATTGAAGGTTAGAGGTTCCAGTAGTGATATATCTACAATTTATATGTTTCTGATCTTTTCTGTAACTTGTTATAATCCGCGTTGTCTTGTTGGTTTTAACATTCAAAAGAATTAGTGTCATTAGTATCTTTATGCCTTGAACTTGAATGTATTTTGTCATACTATTGCTTCATCATAATGATTAAAATTTAAATGCTAAGCATTGATGCGTAAAAGGTTAAATCTAATAAGTAATGAACATAGGTTCATTTTATTACTAGTGAACATCATCGCATGATGAGGACTATACGCTTGACCCCTTGTGATTACACTGCCTTTTAATGCTGTGCACCAAAACTGGGTATCTGTTGTGTGGTGTTTAAGAAAATCAGTTCACTATTGTCTATTGTTGATAAAATTTATAATAGCTACATAATTATCCTCGACCTAGTCAGTAATCAAACATATGCAATAGTTTAAATATATAGTTGTAATAGCTGTTTTGAAAAGATGTAACACACATCGAAACATTGTCTACCTGTTCATGGTGTATCCTCTTCTAGTCTCGATAGTAGCCACAAATTTAGAATCGACTCTAGCTGCACCGTGCAGGCGTGCCTTTCAAGTTTCACTTGTGTTCACATTTCTTTATTGCCCATGAACTCGATCTTCTTCAATCGCTCGAGATCATCCCTGAGCTTCATGTCAAGATCATTATAGATGTGACTTGAGAGTACTTGTCATCCTTTTAATCCTTCTTTCTGTTAAGAAACCAATCTGGGATTTTAAACTGTGGGGGATTGGCAACAATATTCATGAGTACATCAATCTGAAGGTTGGAAAGTTCTCCAGCCCTAGAAATTAGTTAAGAAACAATAAAAGTTATGACATCTAAAAAAAGTAAGTTGAAAAGGGCGACATATCATAGACAGTTACTAATATCGTATGGCTTATTCTCACCTATATCAATAGAAACACAAAAATATGTAGAACTTAAGGAAGGCTATGATAATGAAACTTTACCATTTGTAATGACAAATCACTGGTTACATGACTACAAATACTACTTATTATGAATATAAGGACTAGATATTATTTTTATAGATTCTTAATATAATTGGTCTATTAAAAATGTACTGGATTTTATTTGATTACCGATAAACAAAAATGAATCTTACAAAAAAAGCCTAATGTCAGAAGATAAAGCCTTTGAAAAAGTTATTCAGCATTGAAAATTATGTAAAAAGTCATATACAACAGTGATGTTTCAAACATACACATAATTCCCTGAGAACCCGTATCGAAGACAAGTGGTTTAACTGTTTAACTTCCAATATATAGAGCATGAATTAAGACTAATACATGATAACTTTTTATACGTTTGTAAACCGCATATATACCTTTTTTGTAAAAGTTGATATTTTTCTTGGAAGTAAAACATGCTCAACCTCCGCCTCTTCTCGAAGAATATTAGTGGTATTCGATTAACCAAACACAGCCTATATACCTTGAACAATTGGGTACTCAAATATCCTGAAAAGTTGAAAGCTACGTGCTTAATCACACAAAGGTTACCGACAATGTAAAATTAGAGAATAAAATAAGTAAGAAGTTATTAAACAGTTCACTTTGAGGATCATTACCTTGTTCAGGAGTTTCCTACGAATGCTTTGACAGTGGCATCACCATTAGGATCGGGGTTCTGTCTACGCAGGGCACCTGGTACAGTTGTTTCTGCACATGTTAGATGCGAGTTGAATACAACCATTATTGGATTTGGGGATGACTATCATAAAGGTGTAGTTTGCAAGATGCAAGATAGATTTATATAAAGCACAAATGTTCCACCACGTAAACAAACTCTAACATGTTTATAACTCCTGCTGAACCTACTCTAAGCAAAAAAAACTACATATCTGATAATAGAAAGGCAACGTGCATATCTGATATATTCTCATCCACTGTCTCTTAGGCCACCTCTGCCTGCAAAACCACCATCCTGTCGAATCCTGTTAAACAAAATATGTTTGTAGGCTACTAATGGAGGTCCTATTAGAAGGTTAGGTGCTGCTTAGTGGGAACAAACCTGTAGTAAACAATGTCTGGCACAAGTGTACTGTAATACGCGAATTTTAACAGTAAAACAATACGCTAATAGTAATAATGTCAAAGCCAAGATCGTGGACTATGAAAACAAGGATATGGAGTTTGTGTTTGACGAATGTTAAATTAGAGTTTTTGATCCAAAAAAAATACACAAATCCATGACTTGTCTATCACTTTGATAGTTGTATTAAACTGAAAAATTGAACTAGATCGCTTAGCGAGTCCGTTATTCTACATTCGATAGATCCTTCACATTGCAAATCACTAATAAAGAAAAACAAAACAAAAACAATATCGGTTTACGATTACACTTTCTTAAATGAGAAACCAAGTAGCAGATCCAATTTGCATTGTGAGGTGTATTTCACTTTAGTTCTAAGAACTTGCATCAGTAGATGATTGGAGCTGCACTTCTGTCATTTATTGCGTTTGGGACAGTCTCTTTTGGGAAGTTTTTTTATTGGAACTGCAATTCAAGTCATAAGAGAGAAATTTTTTTAATACTGCACAACTGCACAGGTCCATTCCAATTCAAAATCTTTTAAGCGATGTAATTGATATGCATAGTGGTCCCTTCCAATTTAGGTGTCTGGTAGTTTAGAGTTACACACTGGAGGAAGTATCTCGTTAGGTTCTGGTCTCATTAGAGTCATTTGGAGATAGTGGTGCAACGTTGTCTTATCTCCGTGATGCGATCTACAGGCCCCTAGTGAAGGAGGTGATTTCTTTACTGCATTTGGATGGCAGGTATTAGTGTGTAAAAATGAAATAGAATGTGGGTTAGGAAAATGAGGTTACACTGCTGCAGATACAAGTGACTGTATCTGACATGTTTTCTGATAATCCGCATAGAACATAGACGAAGGTGGTTCCACAACTCGAACCCACTCACCCATCTGAATGGATGAATAAACCCTCCACTACAATTTTCTTGGCAAAAACACTATTGGTAATGTGAACACTCAAAAACTAAAACGGGGGTGGAGGGAGTATAGCAGAAATTGAACCATTAATACCTAACTGGTCAAAAATGTGACTTCGTTTTAAGAGTCTAAAATGATACCTGGATCTCGAGGACAGTAGCAAAGTCACCACAATCCAACGATTGACAGAGCTGCACAAGCTTTGCAGAAGCCTTCTTAGATATATATCACCACTATTTAGTTTCATTGAGACATATATATATATATATATATATATATATATATATATATATATATATATATATATATATATATATATATATATATATATATATATATATATATATATATGCAGAATAAGATATTACTCCCTCCGTCCTTAAATAAATGTTCACTTTGACTTTTCCTGGTCTTTCTTTTTCAACTTTGACCTTAAATATTTACGTTTATGTTATCTAATACTTGATGAAAGTTATATCAATGAAAAATTCATTTAAAACCCAATCCATCCATATATTTTGCATCAAGTATTATACAACACACACGTAAATATTTAAGGTCAAAGTTGAACAAGAAAGACCGAAAAAAGTTAAAGTGGACATTTATTTAGGGACGGAGGGAGTAAATAAAAATAATTATCGAAATTGAAAAGCAAGTAAAAATGGTGACGACCTCGGCATAACCAATCTTGAACTACAGAAATAATTAAGTCAAATTTTAGCCAAATTACATCAAAATAAATCCTCCATCATGTTGCATTTTTTAGCTAGAATAGATCCTACTATCCTGTGCTGTTTCTCGAAAATTATCTACACAAGTTGAGCTGCTATGTCCCTCTTCTTGTAGCTCAATAATTCCCCCAAAGATAGTTGAAAATATAGCAACCATATCTAAAAGTCCATAAAGTATCCTTGTGTCGGCCATAATCATTTATTACCCAACGTTCACATTTTAGATAAGAAAACAAAAAACAAAAGAAAAACATCTTCTCTTTGATCTTCAGTGTCTATGATTTGTAAATTAACTTATAATCCTGACCAAATTGATTAATCATTATATTGAATATCACTTATCATTAGAAATTGTGGACTTACAACATCAGTCCAGGTTCACCATTCGCTCCTGCCCAGAAGTGACCGGGGCTGCTGGTTGTCAAGATATCCCTAATATTTTCCCCTACATATCTTTCTGAATTATGTCAAAGGGAAAAAACATATAAGTGTTAGTAAATTCGTGTATATCAGCTAATACTGGAAGTGTGTTTCAGCAAATGAAAGGCTATCATTTGATCAGATCCAACCACCCACAATCTCATAAATTACTTCATGGGCTTTACCTGAAGTGTAGATTAATAGGAAGAGGTGCCGAGGAACTACCTCTTTGCATACATCTCAGTCCTAAACATACGCATATGGGCTGCAAGTTTAACAGTAGTTTATAACATATCTTGAAAGGTCTTATAGATTTCAATGAAACCCATGAGCTCAATGACAAGGCTGTCTTAATTTCTTGAGGATGAAACCATACCATCCACCATTAGTTTTTAGAGCTTTACTCTCCTGTTGGTTTATAATATTAGTTGAGAAAATTTTATAGCACCATCATTATAATCACTTTGATTATCCAACCTGAAACTTTCCCATTAGTTGTATATATCAAGTGATAAAATAATCTAAGAGTATGCCTCAATACCTTTATGAAAACCACCCAAAAGATCCAAGTTGAAAGCCTACAACCTGGTTAATCTTATGCATGCATATGTGGTGAGTTACATTCAGTAGGTTAGGTTGGTTGTAATCATTCCAAAGCTGAATCATCTCGATCATTTACTTCCAGCCGCCTGCATGCAATTCTATAATCATGTGAGCATCAATATTTAAATAAGCTATGAACAATAAGAAAAATTAGGGCTTTCAAGTAATAATGAAAACATGTATACGTATGTGTGCTTAATATCAATAACAATATATACAATGAACAAATAAAAGATGAAGATCCAATGAATGATATTAGGTTAGATGATGTTTAGGGTTTTTAAGAGTCGAAGGATTTATGTATTAGGGTTAGATTCAGATAAAACGAATATGATACGTTGAGAAGTATATCTTTGATATATAATGAATTCACAAATTTATATTAAAGCAACGTGAAGACGAATCAAAATGCAATATGTACAATAAATTCCATAATTAGCTTAATAAGTTTGTATCCGATTATTTTCACCTTCACAAATATCTACTTTCCAAAATAAATTGGATATAACACAATAGCCAATAAGAAAATGCCATGTAGGATATGACATGGCGCATCTTATTTTCCTATGTCAAACTTAGCCCCATTATATATATATATATATATATATATATATATATATATATATATATATATATATATATATATATATATATATATATATATATATATATATATATATATATATATATATATATATATATATATATATATATATGTATATATATATATGTATATATATATATATATATATATATATATATATATATATATATATATATATATATATACTCCTTATAAAAGAGCAATCTCAATGTTGAAAAAGTGAGGAAAATTAAGACAATTCTAATTACAGAAATACAGATTTGCAAAGTTGAAACGCATCTCCCTACTATCCCTTAACCACATTCCATGTTCCTGACCTAAAATCCTTATTCTCTCTAAACCCTAATACACAAAGCCGCCACCAAATATTTTTCACCACCACATCTGTCGATCCACCATCACATCTGCCTAATCTGCCACCATCTCTTGATGATTTAGGTGGTTTTAAGGAAGTTTTGGTTTGTGATATTGGTTGATTGGTGGTATCAATTTTTGGTTTAGGTGGTCGAACAATGTACATCTTCCTCCATGTCTTCATTCCATCTTTATCCACCAAATCAATATTTACACACATACAATACTAGATCTCGATTCTTGATCTTAGGTAGCTTAATCTCATGGTAGCAATGGATTTAGCTTTGCCATATGTATTTTTAGATGTTGATAAGGATCATATTTTTTCTGGGTTGTTTGGTGAAAATATTTCTTGATTAGGTTCTTTTATTTTTTAAGCAATATTTTATTTCTATGTTTCAATTATGATATATGTTAATTTGGTTGTAGATTTATCTAATTTTTTCTTTTTTTGTAGTGTGCACCACAATACTGCCGACGGGGAGACAGTAAGGAGGGCGGCTGGTGGTTAAGAGACAAACAACTCCGGGCAATAATGAAGTCTTTTATAATAAAATCAGGTTAGATTTTCCCTCTTTCTGTATAAAGATTAAATATTGCTATATATTAATATATTGTTGAAAGAACATGCTTTTATAATGGGGTGTCTAGATTATCTTATATCATGAGGTTTTAGGCAACTAAAAAGGTTTATTGTTGTGGTAATTGATATGATTCTGATTTTTTGGTAGTATTAGATGGTGTTAGTGGAAAAGAATGAGGTATAGAGAGTCGAGTTGGAGCAGAAACTAATGTGGTGGTGTTGGAGCTTTGTAGTCTGCCTAAATAATGTGAAGGCAATGTTTTCACCCAAGTTCAGGTAGTTCACACAGTCCCATTGTAACTATGTGGTTTTACTTAAGTCTTTGATGTATGTTTTATTGAATCGTCAACCATTGCATATGGTTTGTGAAATTGGGTGTTTGGATTAGCTCATTTTCCACGGATTTAATCTTTTCTTTCATAGGTTACGTATAAAGAGTATAAACTTATGCACTTACATACATTTCACGCTGAAGTGTCAGCTGATTATGCACAACTTTATATGTTCAAGATGTGTCTGTGTTAACACGTTTTATCATATGTATCCTTCCTTGCATAGAACACCAAGCAATCGTAGTTTAAGTCTAACCCCAACTCAATCTAACCAAGTACAATTAAATCCCTATACATAGACTAATTTCACTTTAGCCTACTTAGAATTGCTACTATATCGAAGCACTTTAACTATGCATTTATCTACATATAGATAGAATTTGACTTAGTCGCTCATCATAATTTATGATGACTCCCTGTTCTTTTTGGGACGTGCTTTACAAGTTATCACCATCGGGATTCTCAAAAGTTGGTGATTTAAAGCTCTTATCCTCATCTATTACATTAGTACTATTGTGTTTGGAAATCATCATATTTGCTGACTTGCTTTCTTTTAGTTTAGGTAATGGATAATTTATTCATAGCATATAACAAACTTGATAGCTCTGTCTGTGTCTTCGTAAATTCTACTTTGCTCACATGGCACACCAAAATTTTGCTTGTTCTCTTTAAAGCAATATGTACCTTTCAGTGCTACTGATCTTGTGTTTGCATGCTGATATTGTGTTGTCTGTGCAGCATTGCTTTCTTAACATGTCCTCAAACAAGATGTGTGTGTACCCTTTGATAAAAAAAACCATACTTATATTAATACTTGTCACATGTTCATCAGACGGAACTATCAAATTTTGGGACTTAGAAACCTTTGAATTGATTGGATCAAATCAACCTGAGTATACATTTTTTTTACCCCTTTCACAGGACAACGTTTGCTGTTGTGACACTTCATTCTTAAACCACTGCTATTATCACTATAGAAACCTCTCTTGTGTGTCAATGTGCTCCACCAAACCCTTATTTAACAGCTCTTTTATTGATTATCCAGGCAACAGGATTACGTTCAATTCCCGATTGGAATACACTCTTTTGTGGTTTAGATAACAGTTTCAGGTTTTAAAATCCCCTATTCTTTTTTGTTGCTTCATTTTTCTGAAAAAATTTAGTCTCACTTGTGCACACCTATTCCATTTGAGTCGTATTCTTGGAGCCTGTGATCTGTCATGATGTTATTGATATCGGCTGGTCAACTTCAGGTGACCTGCGTATCAATGCTGGAAAGCTTTTAGGATGCTCATATTATTAGAACCCTATTGGAGTTTGGGCAACAGTTGTTTCAGTAAGTATCTTCATTTTTTCCCTTGTATAAGTGTTTGAAATGTGTATAGTTGAAGTTCGTTTTTCTCAGTTCTTAACAAATTGAAAGTCCTAACAAGATCGGTTTTTAATTGTTTTTGGTTGGTAAAGTTTTTTGGATATTCTATTGCTAATTCAAACAAGCCTTGCTAAAATGAAAAATTATGTCTACTTATATGTAAAACAAGATGCACATACCAAGTTTATATTCAAATAAAATGCCAATGTAAATTCTACAAACTATAAGGACTGGAAATGTAAATTCTATGAAGTATAAATGCTAAAAATGTAAAGCTAAAAAGTCTAAGGACTATATGTGTAAAAACAGCAAACTATATGGACTAAAAATGAAAATTATCCAAACAATGTAACCAAATTCCAACTAATTGAAAACTATCTAACTAACTTTGAACAAATCTGAAAATTCAAGGACTAATTATTTGAAAACCCTAAAAAGTAGAAAGATTAGCTAGGATTGAAACTGATTAATACTACAAGGACCAAAATGCAATTTTCAAATCTATTTTAACAAAAACGGGTTCAATGACAAAATAAGCTCGTTTGAGCTTATTTCTCAGCCAAATTTGATCAAACCAGTTGCAAACGACTTAAAATCAAAAATTAGCTAGACCTATCCAAGGAATTTAGCTAAAAGTGACTAGAACTCTGATAAGCTAAATCCAATAAGCTCAAAATAAGCTACCAGTTAAGCCAGACTTGTACAACTAGATTTTAATGATGAAAATGATTAAACAGCTCAAAAGAAAGACGGGAAATTAAGTCTCAAGAAAATGATCAAGTAGTAAGCTCTGAATCTGAAAATAAGCCAAATTGTGCTTATGTTGACTTTCGTTGACCAGAATTTTCAAAAAGCTCAAAATCTCAAAATCTATCCGGAACACTTTTGGAATGAAAATGTGAGAGAAAATTAGCTAGTTGATGAAGTCAGAAAATGAGATATGAGAAAACAGTTTGCATTTTACTACAGGGAATTGAATTTGCTCTTATGCTTATTCTTTTGCTTATTTCTAACTCAATTCTTGATACTGTACAAATTCCTTATACACATTTAAAGTTCATATGTTGAGTGTAAATTGAGCACTGGTTTCAAAATATTTCATCAAGTAACAAAGAAATGCCAAGCATTTGAAAATCAAAACTTTCTGAAAAGACACTTGAATAAAACTGACCCAAACCTTTTTTATAACCAATTGCCTTTTTGACCAAAACCTTGACTTAAAAGTGACTGAAAACTTGTTATTATGACCTAAGACTTGAAATGAACCAATATTTGCAAATTGCTAAACACTTGAAAAACTATTTATAAGCTAATACCAAACACCACTTTACTGATGTTTTTGAAACTTTTATGAAGGATTTTTGATCAAATGATTAGACTGAGTAAAGAGCTATAACAAACAAAGTTCTATAGCTGATATGAAGTGTATTTGAACTAGAAACAAGCAGTTAAAACAACTAGAACTCAAAATGACTTATAAGGCTAAGTGACTGATGAATGTTTGAAAAACAGGACAAGTACTAGGCTATAAGCAAGTATAAGCTACTAATAAGCTACAAAAACACTGAGATCAGATCAATAACCAGCAAAAACAACTTTTATCATGCAATCAAGTAGAATTTAGCTAGGTATGAAGCAGGCATTCAACAATTAAGTGAACTGAAAATCAGAAAGTAAAACCTTTAGCTAAGGCCTCCTTTGGGGAGTAGAGGAGCGCTAAGCTCTATAATCTAGTGCTAACCTCACCACCTTAGCACTAGAACACACTAATCAACTACCAATCAGCAACTATCTAACACCAAATCTCCATTAATGAACTGAATTCTTCAAAATCTGCTAGAAACTGGAACTGGATGAACAAAACAGAAACAACAGCTACAATCTTCAAAACTAGCCAATTATGATCAAGTGGTGATCATAACTAACCACTATCAGCAACAAAAGTAACAGAGTGCAAGTATGAACAGTAGAAAGGTAATGGAGTATTTGGAGGGAAAATTGAAATGTTTATTGATTGAATTGAGAAGTAGTTACAAATGCTGGTAATCAGTTACAACTAATAACAGTCTCAAGAGTTTGTCAGACTCTTGAGTTGTTAAGCTAAAACTAAGAAGGATGAGAGAAAAACTAAAAGTGTGTGTGATTTCACACTTTTCTACTACACAAGAAATGAGCTAATCTAGGGTATTTATAGACTGCATATGTGAAGTGGTTGGGGTTGGTGACGTGTTAGATCTAATCAAAAATTTCCACGTGTACAATTCAGCTCAATGGAATTTTGCAGGTTATGAACACATTTAGGGATTTCTTTGTTGTTGATCTTGAGTGTAATTGGTTGTAATCATTGAATTCGTCTCTCAAAAATGAGCAACTTTGATGTTTATACCATCTTCTGAAATTGCCTCTAGCTCAAAAACGATTCTGGGCTGTTGTGTTGAAGAAGATGACACGTGGCCGGATTGTATTGGCTATGGGATAAGCACATGGATCATTATCCTTAGTGGATAATTCTGATTATTGCATGGCTCTTTTCTATTGGGTGAGAAGTGAAGTAGTGCGCTTGCACTGTTCAGATTTGGCCAATTAAATGCTGGCGGCTGAGTGGGTAATTAATGAGATGAGGTGGTGATCCAGGTCACTTGATTCCTCTCTTCCCATTGGTTAATATTGGTTCACATGGATTAAACTCAATATGACTTTCCAAAAATGGCAGAAACAGCCCCTTGACTTGGCAGAATGTAATTTTGAGCTATATTCTTCATTCTTTTGCCAATTTAAGTCCTTCCACTTGCAAACTTGATCAAAAAGCTCCTTTGACTTGGTTGACTTGAGAGTTGACCAGATTTGACTTAGATCTTGGCTTTGTCATATTTACACTTTTGGTCCTTCATCTTTGGCAGATTGTCAAGATATGTCCTTTGTCTTCAAAGTCTTGTCACTTTTGATCCTTCTTTGTCTTTTTCATCAAATTAAGCTTGATTTTCCTTTGTTTGCTTGAAATTGTATCCTTCTTACCTATTTGAGCACAAACACAAAACATACCACATAATTCTGCTTTATAGCACAAAGTTTAAGTATTTTTCTTGTGTTTTAGGGTGATTTGTTGATAAATTGATATGAGTTTTTGCTCATATCAAATCCCCTACACTTGAACATTGTCATGTCCTCATGCAATGCTATGTATTAAAACACAAATTTACATTATCCTCATAATTAATCCACCTTGGCCATTTTTGGAATGCATCTACACTACTTTAAACTAAATGATGCATGATTTTGATTTTTTAACAATGCAATGAACAAAATACAATTCTATCTATATCTTTTTGGTATTTCTTGAAATGGTTTTGATGGAAATAACTCATAAAGAATTCAATGACTTTGATTAGGGCTCGGGTACCATGGACATTTATCACCCTCAAGTTTCACTTTCCCCATACCAAGCTTAAAAATGGGATCATTGTATTCACAAGTAAAAAGTGCATCAACTTATTCATGACAATTAAATATAGAACCGGTTATTATTTGAGCAAATTGCTTGTGAGCAAATTTGTCATTATTTCAAGTGTGAAGTATAAGAAATGTAAAATCCAAAAATAAGGAAGCACAGTTTTAATCCTAAGTAATCCTCTCATCCATTACTTGAAAAATCGCTCACAATTAATATAAGTTCGTTTCAAGAGTAATAAGTCATTCGCCTTATGTGTAAAATCCTCATGTCATGCTTTCATAAGTAGCTACACACTCGCTAAGGAAAGAAAAATAAAACTCACGCAATAATTTACATCCGCTATCTTTTGAGACTTTGGATCTTCAACCCGCAACCCGTCAAGGTAATATTGGATTGGAGCAATCTATTGAATCCCCGCAAACCCATCAAGGTAATATTGGAACTCAATAGTCACTATAATTAACACCACACTGCCCCTCTTGGGAGTCTTGTATATATATATTTTTTTTTCTTTTTCTTTTTTTTCTAGCCACTCATTTTTTTCATAAGCCGCTCTTATTTTTCTTTATTCCTCACAAGAAATTTGAAAAGAATAAAAGGGAAAACACTCGCTAAATATTGAGCATGACATAAGTCTAGTACACATAAAACATTCTAACTTAGAATCTTAAGATGTACTTATATCAACCATGAATGATTAGACAAAAACGCAAAAGAGATTACAAACCAATTAAAACCGTTATTGATTATTTATTAACAATTATATACATGCGAAGAAAATAGAGGTAAAGAAGAGAAAGGTTTAGCCACAAGTAATTATCATGAAGTTTATCTAGCCCTTTATACTTGCTTCAACTCTATCATTTCCCATTCTCCACGAATTTAAAACCTCAAAGAATGAGATTGGTGGATACTTAGCCTAATAGACCCATGAAGGACTACATGTTTAAGGATACTAGCTAGAGAATGCTAAGATAAGCAAACTCGGGTTGAGTCAAAATATCCATGGCGGGCCTAATATGTCAAAGAAGTCTAAATTTGTTAAACCATGTCCTTTATTTATATTTTTTTCTTTTTATATATTTTTGATGAAAAAATAAAAGAAGAAATATATACAATGCAAATTTGATATGCAAATGAAAAGTGATTGATGCAAAAATTATGAATGCATATTTTGGTGGCCAAAGTAGATCAAAAATTTGAAAAATGTTTTAAAAAATTAATTTTCCAAGTTATAGACAATGACAAGTTCTAGGTAAGGTCACATCGATAGAAGACCCCCTACACTTAAGCTAAACATTGTCCTTAATGTTTAAGAGCATGGAAGTATAAAAACTTCCCCTACACTTATGACAATGAATAGACTTTGTTTAACCCAAGTTAAGGAAAGGACAACTATTGGTGAATTCATGTTTAAGCACAAGGTGTCAATGAAAAATCACAATAGTAACGAAGTGAACCGGATACAAGGCCTCCTCTATAAGCTCCAAAGCATGAAATGAGTGAGCAACCCTACAAATAACATGAAGACAAAAGAAGGTCTCCCCTACACTTATCTCCACAAGGTCTATACCCTTATTGCTAACCTACAACACTCTAAACCTAGTTATACGATGCTTGAGTTAATGAGTCTCTAGCTCGACTCGTCCCTCAATGAATTAATTCATGGGGAAATGGGGATCTCTTGGACCATTTCAACGAGAAATGTCCTCCCAAAATAATGTTTTCACACGATGACCATTCATTTTAAAATTTGGACCATCGGGTTGTGACAACTCAATAGTTCCATATGGAAACACTTGAGTAATAGTGAATGGACCGGACCATCTCGACTTAAGCTTGCCTGCAAAAGTTTAAACCTTGAGTTAAAGAGGAGAACCGGCTCTCCAACTTTGAACTCACGGGTTCTTGATCTTAGCACCATGTAATTTTCTTAGTCTTTTCCTTGTAAAGCAAAGAATTTTCATAGGCATTGGCTCTCAATTCATCCATCTCATTAAGTTGATCTTTCCTATGTGAACCGGCTTGGTTTAAATCAAAGTTAGCCCACTTGAGAGCCCAAGATGCCTTGTGTTCTAACTCGAATGGGAGGTGGCACGCGTTACCATAGACAAGCCTATAAGGGGTACAACCAATGGGTGTCTTAAAAGCCGTCCTAAAAGCCCACAAAGCATCATCAAGCTTATCCGACCAAGAAGCTCGATGATCTCCCACCGTTCTCTCTAAAATTCTCTTTAAACCACGATTTGTGACCTCGGTTTGACCATTGGTTTGAGGGTGATACGCGGTAGAAAGTCTATGATTAACTCCATATTTCTTCATAACTCTCGTGAATTGATCATTACAAAAGTGCGTACCACGATCACTTATGATGGCCCGAGGTACACCAAATCTAGCAAACAATTGCTTTAAGAACTTCACAACAACTCTAGCATCATTGGTAGGTAAGGCTTTAGCCTCAACCCATTTGGACACATAATCCACCGCCACAAGTATATACTTGTTTTCCTTAGAGGATGGAAAAGGTCCCATGAAATCAATGCCCCATACATCAAATATCTCAGTTGAATAAAATTTTGTGGCATCTCATCACGTTGCGTAGTTTTTCCTTGTCTTTGACACACATCACAAAATTTTACCATCTCATGGGCATCTTTGTAAATGGAAGGCCAATAGTAACCCAAATCAAAGACTTTCTTGGCGGTATAGTTGGGCCCAAAATGTCTACCCGTAGGTCCTTTATGACATGCTTCTAAGATCTTAAATGCCTCGGGCCCATCTACACACCGTCTAATGATTTGGTCCACACATTGCCTAAAAAGATAAGGATCATCCCAAAAGTAGTACTTAACTTCCTTAAGAAATTTCTTCTTTTGTTGGTAAGTAAGACCCTCAATAAGCACATTGCCCACAAGATAATTTGCTATATCCGCAAACCAAGGAGTGACATCCTCTTGGGAAGAGATAGACATGAGCTCCTCTAATGGAAAGGATTCATTGATTTCTTGATGTGGAAAATCTCCTTGAAAAGGATGCTCAAGTCTACTCAAGTGATCCGCCGCTAAATTCTCGGCTCCTTTCTTATCACGAATTTCTATCTTAAACTCTTGAAGCAACAAAACCCATCTCAAAAGCCTAGGCTTAGCATCTTGTTTGTCATGAGATACTTGAGAGCGGAATGATCCGTATACACTATGGTTTTGGATAGCACAAGGTATGGTCTAAATTTCTCAAAAGCATAGACTATAGCAAGCAACTCTTTTTCCGTGGTAGTGTAATGAAGTTGTGCACCGGTCATGGTTTTACTCGCATAGTGTATAGGTTGAAAATGCTTATTCACTCTTTGACCTAAGACGGCCCCCGCCGCATAATCACTAGCGTCACACATAAGCTCAAAAGGTAATTCCCAATTTGGAGAAACCAAAACGGGAGCCTTTGTTAATTTCTCCTTAAGAGTCTCAAAAGAGTCCAAACAATCTTGGTTAAAAATGAAAGGAGCCTCTTTTTCTAAGAGGTGAGTCATCGGTCTAGCTATCTTAGAAAAATCTTGTATAAAGCGCCTATAAAACCCCGCATGACCTAAGAAACTCATCACACCTTTAACCGAAGTGGGTGGGGGAAGCTTAAGAATCACATCAATTTTAGCTCGATCCACTTCTAATCCCTTGTTGGATATTTTGTATCCTAAAACAATTCCCTCTTTCACCATAAAGTGACATTTCTCCCAATTAAGCACTAAACGTGTTTCCTCACAACGCTTAAGCATTCTCTCTAGATTGGTGAGACATGAGGTAAATGAATTTCCAAAGACTGAAAAATCATCCATAAAAACCTCCATAGTTTGCTCTATCATGTCATGGAAAATCGCCATCATGCACCTTTGAAACGTCCCCGGTGCATTACATAAGCCAAAAGGAATCCTCTTGTAAGCAAATGTACCGTAGGGACAAGTGAATGTGGTCTTTTCTTGATCCTTAGGGTCAATGGGTATTTGGAAATAACCCGAAAAGCCATCAAGAAAGCAATAGTACTCATTTCCCGCTAAGTGTTCAAGCATTTGATCCATAAAAGGTAATGGGAAATGGTCTTTCCTAGTAGCCTCATTGAGTTTCCTATAGTCAATACAAACTCTCCAACCGGTAACAAGTCTTGTAGGAATAAGCTCATTTTTCTCATTAGGCACTACGGTGATTGCACCCTTCTTTGGAACACAATGTACCGGGCTAACCCATGGAGAGTCGGAAATGGGGTAAATCATACCCGCATCAAGGAGTTTAATCACCTCCTTCTTAATGACCTCATGGATTTTTGGGTTAAATCTTCGTTGACTTTGAATGGCGGGTTTGTAATCATCTTCCATAAGGATTTTTTGTGTACAAAAATGTGGATCAATTCCCCTTATGTCGGATATTTTCCAAGCTAAGGTTTTCTTGTGTTTCTTAAGGACTTCAATAAGTTGCTCCTTCTCATCCTCTTTCAACTCTTTAGCAATGATCACGGGTAATTGGTCTTTGCCCTCTAAGAAAGCATACTCTAGGTGGGATGGAAGGTCCTTAAGTTCAATTGGAGGTGGACTCTCTATAGAAGGTTTTACTATGGAAGGATTCTCATTGGTAACTTCTTGTGGAGTAGGCGAAGGAATAGGGTCCTCATTGAGCAACATTTGGATAGTAAGAATATCTTCTTCCCAATTGATGGGAGAATCATCATCACCAAGAAAGTTTGACTCAAATTCCTCCAAGAGGAAATCACTCTCTCCAAAAGGTGTTAAAGAGGGAGCAATTGAGGCCACGGTTTCAACATGGGGCATCTCATCACTAGTAGTCTTGCAAGCATCGTAAAAGTGTTCATCACACACTTCATCTAACACATCAACTATGTTAATAGTCTCACACGGTCTAGACTCCTTAACCTCTTTCCTATCAAAAACTTTCCCTAATTTAAACACCACTTTCTCATCCTCTACTCTCATAATTAATTCTCCTTCCGCCACATCTTTCAAAGTACGACCCGTTCTCAAAAACGGTCTACCAACAATCAAAGGAACTCTAGGATCCATGTCATAATCCACCACTACAAAGTCGGCCGGAAATGTAAACTTATCCACACCTACAAATACATCCTCCGCTATACCTATGGGGTAAGCTATGGTTCGGTTGGCTAATTCAAGGGTCATCCTAGTGGGAGTGAGCTCGAGAAGAGAGAGTTTTTTCCAAACCGATAAAGGCATGAGGTTAATGCTTGCCCCTAGATCCGCTAAAGCCATGCAATTTTCTACACCGGGAAAATTACAAGGTATCAAGAAGCGCCCCGGATCTCCAAGTTTTGTTGCTAAGGTTTTAAGTAGCACGGCGGAACAATTTTCATTAAGGGATGTATTGGGAAAATCAACCAATTTTTCCTTGTTTGAGAGTAAATCCTTGAACATCTTAGCAAACTTTGGCATATAAGCAAGAGCTTCCGCAAAGGATATGTTGATGTTGAGTTGCTTGAACATTCTTAAGAAATTTGAAACTTGGATGTCATCCTTGTTCTTTAACTTGTCCTTTTTCAACCTTGAAGGATATGGAAGAGTTGGCTTTGGTGTAGCTGGAGTAGGTGTTGTAGTGGAAGATTTTTCTTTGTTAGCTTCTTCATTGGGAGGTGTGGAAGGTAGAGGAGAAGTAGGAATAGGTTGAGAAGGTGTGTTTGAATGAATGGGAGCATTTTGAGGTGGTGAAGTAGAGGTAGAAGGCTTGTCACAAGTAGGAAAAAAAGTGGGTGAAACAATAGGAGGATTAGGAGGTGAAGGATCCTTTGTTGTCTTTCCACTTCTTGTTGTAATAGCATTGACATTTGCCCTTGGATTTGTTTGTGTGTTAGATGGTAAAGCCCCTTGTGGTCTTTGATTATAAAGCATCATAAACTTCTTATTTGTGTCTTCATGCATTTCTCTCATTCTTCTCTCATGAGCTTCATTCATTTCTCTTAATCTCTTCTCATTAAGTTGGAACCTCCTTTCATTCTCTTGATTCATTTTGTGAAAAAGCTCAATTGTGTTATAATCTTGTGGCACATTTCCTTGAAAACCTTGGGGTTGGAAATGTGGAGGTTGATTGTAAAAACCTTGGTTGTTACCTTGAAAGGTAGTTCCTTGATTGTTAAAGGTATTTGGTGGTCTATAGTTATTCCCTTGGTAAGGTGGTCTTTGCCCTTGATTCCTTTGTAACACTTGAGGAGGATTTTGTTGAATTTGGGTGGGTGGTTGGGGTGGGAATCCCGGTGGAATAAGGTAATTTTGGGACTTGTAAGAAAGGTTATTTGGATTGATATTTGGCTTGAAGTGTTCACAATGTTCCTCTTGGTAAGCATAACATTCCCCTTGATAACCTTGCACCTTATCACATTGTTCATAGGAATGGGGACCTCCACAAGTTACACAAGAAAGAGTAATGGCATGCACATCATTTGAAGAAATGTTCAATGAAAGGCTCTTAATGGCTTGAATCATTTCTTGTTGTGCCTTAAAACTCATCTCACGATCTCTATCCATCTTTTGAATGATCTCTTGGTGATACTTGAGGAATTGGTTATCACAAGGTGTTTGAGAATCGTTTTGGATAACATGAACCCTTTCTTCAATTTGAGAATTTGTTTGAACCATTGCTTTAGTCTCAATGATGTCCAAAGCCTCTTGAATGGAATTAAGAAGAATATTCCCTCCCGCGGAAGCATTGAGTGAATCTTCGTGATGAGGTTTAAGGCCATCATAGAAAGTATTGATTTGGTGAACTTCATCCAATCCATGGTTAGGGCATCTCCTCAATAACTCTCTAAACTCCTCCCAAGCATCACTAAAGGATTGACTAGGTTTTTGTTGAAAGCCTATAATTAAGTTCCTCAAAGCCGTGGTCTTAGATGGAGGAAAGAACTTGTTCAAAAACTTAGTGGTGAAACCATCCCATGTGGTGATACTATCGGGTGGTTGGGTGTCTAACCAATGGTTAGCGGGTCCCTCTAGTGAAAGTTGCACCAATATCAACTTAATAGCATCATGTGGAACTCCATTGTACTTAATGGTATTGCAAAGAGCAAGGAATCTCTTAAGGTGATCATGAGGATTATCATTCTTGTGACCATAGAAAGGTGTGTTTGAAACCAAGGTAATCATAGCCGTTTTTAGCTCAAATGAATTTGCGGGAATGTCAGGAATCTTGATAGCATCGCCATATCCGTGAACATTGGATTGCAAACGTTCCATCAAAGAACGATTATCAATATCCATGGCTTATTGTTGTGGATGAATCAAAGCACGATTCTCGTGATCGGCTTGATGAACGGTGGTGGTCTTACTGTTTCTCTTTTTCTTCCTTTTCGGAGGAAGAGGTTGTACACCAATCGGTATTTGTGCACGCCCGCGAGTGAGCATGCAACTCAATACGAGGAATGAGAGAGAAGCTCTCGTGTGACTTTGAAGAGAAAAGGATTATCCTCTTCGAGTTTCAATATGAAATATCCATAAGAAAATAATGATATACGTATATACTACTTGGGTGCAAGACCCCCAATGAAGCCTTCCTTCTTAGAATACTCACAAGTGAACGGGGGGTTAGGTGGCGCGAAGCACTTAAGTACCTATTGACCCTTAGATGGAATTTTATAGCACATCGCCTTTCTATTCACTTAATTGTTCGTATTCTTCGAATTGGTGCTTATTGGAAGTATTTATCTATTCTTGCTTTATTTTGTTTGATCGATACACGTGTCAAGGACCGGAACGCCCCTCAACACGGTGTATTGCCTTGGCAATACTTATGGAGAATATGTAAATTGGTTGTTCTTATACGTATACGTATTTACTTATAATAATATATGGAAAATATTTTTGTATTTATGAGTTTTTAAGAGAAAATACTATATGTACATAAAAACCGAGAGAATCCAATAATATATATTTTTGGGTGCAATCTCTTAGGAAAAAGATTGCTTTTTGGATTTTTTTTTTAATTTGTTTGGTCAATTCTTTAGGAAAAGAATTGTTTTGTTAATTTTTTAGTTTTTATATATTTTTATATTTTTGATTTTTTATTTGTTTTTTATTTATGATACGTAAAAATAACGTTCACTAGGTGAACGGATCCCAAAAGCCAATGAAAACCGTCAATCGATAGTCTCTCGTAAAGTCAAAGAACCGGCAGCGGCGCCATTTGAAATGTGTATAGTTGAAGTTCGTTTTTCTCAGTTCTTAACAAATTGAAAGTCCTAACAAGATCGGGTTTTTAATTGTTTTTGGTTGGTAAAGTTTTTTGGATATTCTATTGCTAATTCAAACAAGCCTTGCTAAAATGAAAAATTCCGTCTACTTATATGTAAAACAAGATGCACATACCAAGTTTATATTCAAATAAAATGCCAAATGTAAATTCTACAAACTATAAGGACTGGAAATGTAAATTCTATGAAGTATAAATGCTAAAAATGTAAAGCTAAAAAGTCTAAGGACTAAATGTGTAAAAACAGCAAACTATATGGACTGAAAATGAAAATTATCCAAACAATGTAACCAAGTTCCAACTAATTGAAAACTGTCTAACTAACTTTGAACAAATCTGAAAATTCAAGGACTACTTATTTGAAAACCCTAAAAAGTAGAAAGATTAGCTAGGATTGAAAACTGATTAATACTACAAGGACCAAAATGCAATTTTCAAATCTATTTTAACAAAAACGGGTTCAATGACAAAATAAGCTCGTTTGAGCTTATTTCTCAACCTAATTTGATCAAACCAGTTGCAAACGACTTAAAATCAAAAATTAGCTAGACCTATCCAAGGAATTTAGCTAAAGGTGACTAGAACTCTGATAAGCTAAATCCAATAAGCTCAAAATAAGCTACCAGTTAAGCCAGACTTGTACAACTAGATTTTAATGATGAAAATGATTAAACAGCTCAAAAGAAAGACGGGAAATCAAGTCTCAAGATAAATGATCAAGTAATAAGCTCTGAATCTGAAAATAAGCCAAAATTGTGCTTATGTTGACTTTCGTTGACCAGAATTTTAAAAAGCTCAAAATCTCAAAATCTATCCAGGAACACTTTTGGAATGAAAATGTGAAAGAAAATTAGCTAGTTGATGAAGTAGAAAATGAGATATAAGAAAACAGTTTGCATTTTACTACAGGGAATTGAATTTGCTCTTATGCTTATTCTTTTGCTTATTTCTAACTCAATTCTTGATACTGTACAAATTCCTTATACACATTTAAAGTTCATATGTTGAGTGCAAATTGAGCACTGGTTTCAAAAGATTTCATCAAGTAACAAAGAAATGCCAAGCATTTGAAAATCAAAACTTTCTGAAAAGACACTTGAATAAAACTGACCCAAACCTTTTTTATAACCAATTGCCTTTTTGACCAAAACCTTGACTTAAAAGTGACTGAAAACTTGTTATTATGACCTAAGGCTTGAAATGAACCAATATTTGCCAATTGCTAACACTTGAAAACTATTTATAAGCTAATACCAAACACCACTTTACTAATATTTTTGAAACTTTTATGAAGGATTTTTGATCAAATGATTAGACTGAGTAAAGAGCTATGACAAACTAAGTTCTATAGATGATATGAAGTGTATTTGAACTAGAAACAAGCAGTTAAAACAACTAGAACTCAAAATGACTTATAAGGCTAAGTGACTGATGAATGTTGAAAAACAGGACAAGTACTAGGCTATAAGCAAGTATAAGCTACTAATAAGCTACAAAAACACTGAGATCAGATCAATAACCAGCTAAAACAACTTTTATCATGCAATCAAGTAGAATTTAGCTAGGTATGAAGCAGGCATTCAACAATTGAGTGGAACTGAAAATCAGAAAGTAAAACCTTTAGCTAAGGCCTCCTATGGGGAGTAGAGGAGCGCTGAGCTCTCTAATCTAGTGCTAACCACCACCTTAGCACTAGAACACACTAATCAGCTACCAATCAACAACTATCTAACACCAAATCTCCATTAATGAACTGAATTCTTCAAAATCTGCTAGAACTGGAACTGGATGAACAAAACAGAAACAACAGCTACAATCTTCAAAACTAGCCAATTATGATCAAGTGGTGATCATAACTAACCATTATCAGCAACAAAAGTAACAGAGTGCAAGTATGAACAGTAGAAAGGTAATGGAGTATTTGGAGGGAAAATTGAAATGTTTATTTATTGAATTGAGAAGTAGTTACAAATGCTGGTAATCAGTTACAACTAATAACAGTCTCAAGAGTTTGTCAGACTCTTGAGTTGTTAAGCTAAAACTAAGAAGGATGAGAGAAAAACTAAAAGTGTGTGTGATTTCACACTTTTCTACTACACAAGAAATGAGCTAATCTAGGGTATTTATAGACTGCAGATGTGAAGTGGTTGGGGTTGGTGACGTGTTAGATCCAATCAGAAACTTCCACGTGTACAATTCATCTCAATTGAATTTTGCAAGTTATGAACACATTTATGGATTTCTTTGTTGTTGATCTTGAGTGTAATTGGTTGTAATCATTGAATTCGTCTCTCAAAAACGAGCAAGTT
This sequence comes from Glebionis coronaria, assembly GCA_025667525.1. Taxonomy (NCBI): domain Eukaryota; kingdom Viridiplantae; phylum Streptophyta; class Magnoliopsida; order Asterales; family Asteraceae; genus Glebionis; species Glebionis coronaria. The sequence continues at coordinate 34,879 of JANFOE010000235.1, forward strand.
TGATGTTTATACCATCTTCTGAAATTGCCTCTAGCTCAAAAACGATTTTGGGCTGTTGTGTTGAAGAAGATGACACGTGGCCGGATTGTATTGGCTATGGGCTAAGCACACGGATCATTATCCTTAGTGGATAATTCTGATTATTGCATGGCACTTTTCTATTGGGTGAGAAGTGAAGTAATGCGCTTGCACTGTTCAGATTTGGCCAATTAAATGCTGGCGGCTGAGTGGGTAATTAATGAGATGAGGTGGTGATCCTAGTCACTTGATTCCTCTCTTCCCATTGGTTAATATTGGTTCACACAGATTAAACTCAATATGACTTTCCAAAAATGGTAGAAACAGCCCCTTGACGAATGTAATTTTGAGCTATATTCTTCATTCTTTTGGCAATTTAAGTCCTTCCACTTGCAAACTTGATCAAAAAGCTCCTTTGACTTGGTTGACTTGAGAGTTGACCAGATTTGACTTTGATCTTGACTTTGTCATATTTACACTTTTGGTCCTTCATCTTTGGCAGATTGTCAAGATAGGTCCTTTGTCTTCAAAGTCTTGTCACTTTTGATCCTTCTTTGTCTTTTTCATCAAATTAAGCTTGATTTTCCTTTGTTTGCTTGAAATTGTATCCTTTTTACCTATTTGAGCACAAACACAAAACATACCACATAATTCCGCTTTATAGCACAAAGTTTAAGTATTTTTCTTGTGTTTTAGGGTTATTTGTTGATAAATTGATATGAGTTTTTGCTCATATCAGTGTTATTTGTTCATATATTTTCATCATTGTTTCTAATAAAATGATATCCAGTGGCTTGTATTTTAAAGTGTGTTGATACTCTAAGAAACTTGATTACTTGTGTAACTTCTATTTGTGAAGCAAATTGAACCATATAGCAAGTCATCCAAGAAAACCACTCATGTGGAGCCAAAATCTGATCTACGGGGAAGTCTTGTCGAGAGATTTGAGACTCTCAAAACGTCATCCACACATTCTGTCTATGATTCAAAGGATATCTAGAATATATATGTAGATAGTAAGTTGTTATTTCATTCATATCCATCTTTTCCTGGCACTGGATTACATAGTAAGTTATAGATGTTGCAAGCTTCATTATGGCTACATAAAAACGAATGCACATAATCAGTTGAAGTGTGTCACTTTCAAGTATCTAATTTGACTCAACTTGTTGCCTTGTGGGGTATTCACATGTGGTTTGATCAAAAGTGTATATCGCTAGGTAAATTGTTACAACAATTTGTATGCTGAATATTGTAGCAAGGTAAATTGTTACAACAATATATAAATTTTTGGTTCTACACTTTTGGTGACCTTTTAACTTTATTAGAATAATTTTGACCTGATTTTAATTGGGATGGATTCATCTACCGGAATACATATGCATTAACTGACCATAACAGAATGGTATGGAATTTTTCTGGTATCTTATTGTTTAATTTACTTGCAGGTCATTCTTGAAAAGGCCATCAAAACGGATATTCCTGGAAACGATAAGAAGTAAGTTTTTTTCTTTTCGGTGTATTGATATCCGATTAATGTCTGTTTATGATCATCCCATCAGAAATTATTTGATTGTCCAGTTGCAATGCTGTATGATCATCCCTTCAAATACTACATCGATAAGCAGAAACAAAACCGTGTATGCAAAGATTAAAGTTTGATTGTCCAGTTGAAATAGTTGGATAATCCATTACAAAACACAAACTTAAACCCCCTTGTAAAAGGTGAATGTTTTTATTGAGCGGAAATGAAATTGTTGATATATGCAGGAGCAACAAAATATACGATAGTGATGTGAACACATTTGGGTCGACTTGTAATTGCTTGCATGATTTTTCCATCTTCATTTTACTCAAAATAACAATCTGTATAGTTATCTAATGACTTTGCTCTATACATTCTTTCCTTTTTTAAGTGTTCCCGTTGTCAAATATTGTAGTTTCTTTCGAATACATTTCATGTTTATTTTAAGGGTATTCTTTTAGAATTCCGTACATAAATACTCACTAATAAATTATTTGGTGAACTTCCTATGATAACCATTTTTTATATGGTATAGTGATATTTGAACAATTATATAGGCTTCTAATTAATCGAGACTTCAGCAGCACCATTGTTTGTATATGATTTGGACGAATGAGTTGGACTTAAGCAAGTTGGACAATGGCCTAAAAGAATCATGTTAGGCAAGCAAGATGGTTTAAGACCAGTCAATTTTCCATTTGATTTAGTACTGATGAGTGCAAGTCCTGGACTTAAGTTTACACAATTTAATTAGAGGTCCACATTACTATTTCTATATCCTTCGGGTTGGATCAATATGCCCCTACATTTTCGCCGCTATACGCGAGTACACATAGTTACAAGTAGCAGCGATTTATCATTGACTCTTACATTTACGTAATCTAGATCTCCTTCTCGTAGTACACTTCCCAATTGAATTATCGCATGTTACTATGTCAATCATTAGGTTACGGGTTCGATCTTCGGGTGAATACGATCGAGTCATCAGGTAATGGGTTCGACCACCGAGTAAACTCGGTCGATTAAGCGGGTCACTTCTATCATCGGGTCAATCCGATCGACTCATCGGGTTGGCCACCGTGTCAAATAACATATGCTTAACTATCTGCCGCTAGACAATTCCGCCGCTATGCGCGGGTATACGTCTAGTATATATATATATATATATATACATATATATATATATATATATATATATATATATATATATATATATATATATATATATATATATATATATATATATATATATATAGATATATATATATATATATATATATATATATATATATATATATATATATATATATATATATATATATATATATATATATATATATATATATATATATATATATATATATATATATATATATATATATATATGTATATATATATATATATATATATGTATATATATATATATATATATATATATATATCATTACATTATATATAAGAGGAGAGAAATGCCACATAAGCATTCCATTAATCCATGTCATCACTTTCTTTTTTTAATTTTTGTAATTTTCGTTTTTTAGTATAACAAAAAAATTGTCACTTCCAAGAATCGAACTTGAGTCTGTGAAACCACTACATATAGCCCCGCCTACTAAACTAGACCATTAGTTATGATATCTCTCTGCAAAAACAATTTGTTAAACACAACTAAAATTAAAAACTATTTTTGGGGTTAATTCCAATCACAAGTAGGGGTGTCGAAAAAGTTGACCCGACCTGAACCCGAACCCGAAATAGCCTATTCGGGTCGGGTCACTCGGGTTCAAAAACATATTCGGGTCAATTTGGGTTGACCCGAATTGACCCGAGTTCTAATTAGCCTCGGGTTCGGGTTTATATTTTTTAGCCTTGACCTGACTTGACCCGACCCGACTTGACCCGAACCCGACCAACCCGACTTGACCCGAGTTTTTCACCACATTTTACCTTGTAAATATACTTAAATAAGTCAATTTTTAATTTTTTACTTATACTCGGGTTAACCCGAACCCGAGTTGACCCGACCCGAATTGACCCGAACCCGACTGACCCGAGTTCTAATTAGACTCGGGTTCGGGTTTGATTTTTTTGAGTTCTGACCCGACTTGACCCAACCCGACTTGACCCAAACCCGGTTGACCCGACCCGATTCCCACCCCTAAATTCACAAGGATTATTATACGGTTTGGATATTTACAAAACAGATTAACCTCACATTGAGCACCGATTATCCTAACAGAAGAACATACCCTCATTTTTTTTTCAAAACCCTAATAATCATGTATCCCTACAATGATCTTCTTCTCAATAATCATACTTCTGGCAACCACTTTTGGAGCTTCTTGATGGAGTGTTATTACTTTTTCAATAGAAGAGTCACAAGCAGTTGATCAAAGAACATGTGCGGACAATTTTAGGAAAATATGTTGGGAAATCGGTTCAGTTTTTGGTTTAGTTTGTGTCTCTAGACCCTAATTTCAGGAAGCTTTCAATTGATGATATTGTACCAGCTTACATAAAAGCTAAAAACATGGCAATATTGTTGGATTATGATGGGACGGTAATGCCTCAAAAATCGATAATTAAGACACCAAGTAAAGAAGTTATATCAATCTTGAATAGACTGTATGTCGGGAGACCCAAATAATAAAGACTTTATTGTTAGTAGAAGAGGTAGAGAGAGCTTAAGCAAAGTGTTTGCTCCTTGCAAAAATCTTGAAATTGCAGCCGAACAAGGTTACTTCATGAGGTGTGTTTCCTACCTACCTGTTATATGTGTTTATATTTTTCTCGACCATAAAATTTGGTTATGTCCATCAAATTGATAAATTAGCTTTGATTAGACCAGCACAGGAGCATTCTACATACAACCTGCCGGAGTTTATATTGAGAAATTGCATTCTTATTGTAATAAGATTGTTTCGTAATCATATTAACAAATAATTTATTTAAGAAAAGATTTTGGAACACAAAAAGTAATTTGTAGGTCAGCCGGCATTGTTTGAACCCAAAACCAAAAACAGGCCTGGTCAACCCTGTCCCCTTTTTGTTGTTTGCCTAATAAACCCATCTTTCCACATATACTACATACTGGAACACTTTGTTCACTTCTTTCCCTTATCTTTTGCGGCTCATTTCTTGCTCGCCCAAAGTATTATTGGATAAATGATTGTTCTTTTTGCTATTTTCCAACTTTTTTGTCTCATCATTATTCTTATCAAGAAGTACTACGTAAGTGATTGTGTAATTTCTAATAACTGATTTACTTAAGTACGATAATATTTTGGAACACAAGCCTAGAGATTATGATGGTAATGCCACCTATATTTGACTTTCAACTTAATGTTTTTAATTCTGTCTTCGTTTTTAAATTGCACGGTATGGGTGAAAATGCAAGTTTTAATATACGTGGGTCTTTTCTTTGTAGTGTGCTAGCTTCTAGGGTACAAAAGAAGAAGCATGTCAATTTAAAAACTTAACGGCATTGGAGGGTTAAGTTGATTCAACAGCAAACCAAACGTGATACCAACTGGTCGTATGTAGTTTAATGGGTTGCATTACTCAGACGATCATTGCAGGTGCAACTTTCAAGGATGGACCATTAGCAGAGATACAAGTACTACACACCAACTTTCAAGGATGGAGGGTTCAGTTGATGCACCAGCAAACCAAAACGTGATACCAACTGGTCGCATGCGTGTAAGTCTAATGGGTTGCATTACTCAAAAGACCATTGCAGGTGCAACTTTCAAGGATGGACCATTAGCAGAGATAGATACAGGTACTACACGCCAATTCTTATCATATAAATCAAAAGAGATTCTCAGGCCAGCAGTCTCAAGACCAAGAGGCAATGGAGTAACATCCAAAAGAAGCAAGTCCTGGACCTTCTCATTGCCCTCACCACTCAAGATAGCGGCTTGGACAGCAGCACCATAAGCTACAGCCGCATCTGGCTTGATACTCATGCAGAGCTCCTTTCCATTGAAAAAGTCTTGAAGAAGCTGTTGAACCTTGGGAATACGGGTGGATCCACCAACAAGAACAACATCGTGGATTGAGCTCTTGTCCATCTTGGCGTCTCTCAAACACTTCTTAACTGGCTTCATACACTTTCTGAACAAGTCCATGTTCAATTCCTCAAATCTGGCACGGGTGATGGTTGAGTAAAAGTCAACACCTTCATATAGAGAGTCAATTTCAACGGTGGTTTGAGAAGTTGATGAGAGGGTTCTCTTCGCTCTTTCACATGATGTACTCAACCTTTTAAGGGTTCTTGGGTATCGGTGTTGGGTTAATGGTGATTGTTATGCTATCTGGATATACTAATGCTGAACAGGTAATATGATATGTATGAAGATGAATTGAAATGCAAAATCAGTGAAACACTTGCATAGGTGGAAACTGGTATACCTCTGTATATCATACAATGACTTCTGACCCAACTTGCTAGGTACAACATATATTAAAAAGGAGAAAATGAGGATTTAACACAGGGAGGTAACTTTCAAAGTCTATTATGTCCTTTAATTTTTTTAGAAAGTAAATTGTGACAACCCTGGTTTTGAGGTTCGTCACTTAGTTTTATTTTGTGCTAGTTACGTGTCTTTACGTGTTTATGTGCTTATTGGTGTGTATAGATTGTGGTTTGGATATCGTTTCCGGTACGGGGTACCTTGTGAGTGAAACGATGTGTGATGATTTCATGTTCATGAGTTCACATGGTAGTGACTATGAAGTGAGATGGTGTTATTTAGTGGTTTTACGTATACGTATATGTATTATAGAAAATCGTATTTTTACGATTTACGGTTTAGCATTTAGAAGTCTCGGATGAGGTAATTAGTCATATGGATATTTTTCGGGATGGTTTTAAGTCATTTCGGACTTAGTTATAAAGTTTATTTCAAAATTTGAGATTTTTTATAAAAGTGTATATTTTACGTCTTTTACGGTAAAACGCGTAAAAACTGACTAGTTTTACGGTTTTGAGGTTTTGGAGGCTTTAGGAGCTGAAATAAATTAAGGAAAATTAAGGTATTATTAATAAATTAATAATATATAATAAAAAGAAAAAAAACGAATTTTAAGGGGTGTTGGGTCGGTTTGGATGCAAGGAAGAAAGAAAACAAAAGAAAAAAAACAAGAAAAAGGAAAGGGGTTTTTGGGTTGGGCTAGGAATGGGTTACCACACCCTATATATTGTTTTATTAACAACCAAAATTTATTATTTTTCTCCTAGGACAAAGAAAATTCGTGAGTTTCCACAAAATTAGGGTTCTTCATAATTTTTTTTGGGATTTTCATAAATCAAAGGTAAAGTCTTTAATCCCTTTTCAATTTAATTATTTTAATGATGTCTTAATCATCTTATGATGGATTTAGTTTAGGGTTTAATTTAAAAACAGTAAATTAATGATATATTAATGGTGTTATAATGATTACATATATTAGGGCTTGTAATTAGAGGAATTATGGTTAATTAATGAGGTTGATTTTGTTAAACCCGTTTTTAAAAACTGGGCAGAATTTTGAGTCAATTGTTTTGATCATATTGGGAGTTTTACAAACTCTTATTTTGCGATCCAAGTATCCATGAAAGGTAATTGAAGTGGATTTCCAATTCAAGAAACTAGAACTTAATTGAAGGGCGGGAAGTGGGTCAAAAAACAGGTTACAACAGTCGGAGGTCAAAACAGTTTTGAATTCAGCCTGTTTTCTTTTTAAGTTTTGGCTTGTTTGGGGTACTTAGGTTGCATTGGGATCTTCTATCGAACATGAGAGATGGTTTATATATTTTAGTAAGTATCTGCACTTGGGCTAAGGTTGTGGTTTAGGGTAAGACCCCTTAATTGTAACAAACTTTTAGTATGTTTAAAATCAGGAAAACTGGAATGACAAAAGTATATATATATATATCGTGGCCTTAACAGTAGCTTTAAGGTTAGGGAAAGTGGGAGGTGTTAGCTTACATATTTAAGGGTATGAATATTCATTTTACAGAAACCATGAGTATGTTTAAGTGGATGTTTGACTTAAAGTTTGGAGACCTAAAATTGGGACTGTTTTATGTAAAATATGAACGGGATAGTTATTAAACTTAAACAAGTTAAGGACTTGTTAGGGAAGGGTAATGGGGTGTTTAGAGAATATAAATGGGGAATTTATATGGGAGTAGGCTAGATGTCCATCATAGGTTGATGAGCCATCTTAGTGATTGGTTCATGTATTGATTGCGTGTTTTTGGTTTGTTAGCTTGTTGCTAGTGCGAGGACTTTTGGAGAAGCAATCAGGTGAGTTTCATAGTCCCATGTTTACTATTGATTATGACTTCCAGATGGGATGGAAGAGACACTGTATGGTTTTGTAAAGAATGCTGTGAATGTTTTTCTGTTTTGCGATGGACTTGTGTGTACACTTATGTGATTAACTGCTATGTGATTCTTGATTGTGTTTATGATTTGGATCGGGGGACACGTACCGTCTCAGTTATTGTGGTTTGACAAGGTAGGGGCCTTGGGATAGGTACATAGCGTGATCGTCTATGGGACCAATGGATAATGACAAGGTAGTGGCCTTGGGATAGGTACATAGTGTGATCATCTATGGTACCATGGTTTTTGGTAAGGCTGAGGGCCTTGGATTTTGGTTAGGTATGATTGATCTTGAATGCTAGTTGTTAATACATATTTGTAACACATTGTCCATATGTTATTGTGTTGATGGTTGTTATTCACAGCTTATAACTGATTTGGCGTTAGAGTCTAAACCTATGACTCTCACCAACTTTATGTTGACGTGTTTTAGTGTCTCTTTCAGGTGTGAATATGGTTAAGCTTGAGGATATAAGTGGCTAGATTTGGATGCATTAGGATTGCATATAGAAGGAGATCCCCGTTCCTTCTTAGTTTACCTTTATGTTTTTTTGATAAGTGATACATGTTGGCACCTATATGTTTGTTTGGTTTATGTTTATTGTTTGTCTTGGGTAAGTGGTAGGACTGTTACCTACTTACCTAGACTCCTGCTTTGTTGAGATATTTTCATGACCTTTGTGTCGCCATTTATGACATTATATTTGCATTTTAGTTTTCTCTATAGAGAAACCGTGTGTTGTGATGATATCCATACGTCGCGCCCCATATTCCGCCATGGTGGGGTGTGACAGAATGGTATCAGAGACAATGGTTATAGAGAATTAGGTTGCCTAGTCGTGTAGCCTAGTCTATAGCTTAAGGGTCCCTGCATATAGGCGTCATAGGAGTATTTGTGCATTTTATAATAATTGATTTGTTTGGATGTTATTTATTGCGATGTTTTGACTAGTATGAATTGAACAGTAGTAAGTTCATTGTTGTATTTTGCCTAAATTGTACACTATAGTACATAATTTGGTACATGGTAGTTTCTATCTTTTGTTGGGTTATTTTATGTACCCGAGAGATATTATTTTCTTTTGATGTTTAAGTCATGTTCCCTAAGAATCATGTGGTGGTTCGAGTTAGTAGGAGTAGGTGGATATGAAGGATTTTAAGCTGTTTCCACTCTTATGGGCGACATGACTTATAACTGATTATGTTTTCGCTTTGGATTTAGTCTAGGCTGTTTTAGCTAGACTGTGGATTTCTGTATTCCAAGAGTTTTATTATGTTATTTTTATAGATGAAGTTTTGGACCTTATTGGTTATGTGGTTATGAGCTTATGTGAGTAGAGGGATTTATGTGTTATGTGTTGTATTGATTCTTATAAGTGTCATCATAGGAGGGAGTGCATTGGGGAAAGGGTAATTGTATAAGTATGGTGGCCAACATAGTTACACAAGTACCACAACTTCAATGGGTTTACAAGTATGATTGCATGAAAGAGGGTTAGTACATGCTTGTATATGATGAGATGTAGAATTTGGGTATATATATATATGGGTTTATGTAATGGCTGCCTATGAGATGGCTATTGTTCTTTTTGTGTTATATGTTTTGGGTTATAGTTTTGTTTTGTGATTATGGGGTCACAAGATGTGGTTTGGTTTTGGTTATGGGTTTTGTGCCTTGTTGTGGCATGGTGAGATGGTGAGAAGGTGATTACTCGTATGGAAAAACGAGCGTATAAAGTGATTGATTGACTTGACATGTATGATAACGAGTATGTTTGGGAGATTCGATAGGTATATATATGCGGATGTATATATACTAATAGATGTTATGTTATGATACGGTCGTTCAGTAGTTATTATAACTTGAACGTACCTAGTACTCTCTTGTGTTAAACAATTTATTAGAGCTCGAGTTTGGTGGAGTTTCAACGACGTTTTGAATCTTTTGAAGTGTGTCTTGTAGCGTATTCTTTGAGTTTCGTATTTCACGTGTACGTTTTAAAATGGTGTTCTTGGTTTTAAGTCTATTGAAATAACTTGGGATTTCTTTTGAAATAATGAAATCTTTTGTGTTGGGTCTTACATTTCTTTTGGTCGGTATATATTGAGAAAAAGGGGGATATGGAAATCTATTATAGGGTTAGATAGTTGGTTGTATTCGGTAAAATAAGGGTAAGGTGTTGGAGTCGTGTTTGAAACAAGATGTAACATAAGATTTCTTTAATCAACACTTATTTATTTCAAATTCTAAAACACTTTCTTTAAAATAAAGCGAAGTAAAATTTCTTTCTACTTATATAGTTTATATAATTGGGTTTAACCGATTCACGTCATTTATAATTATTAATACAAGATTAAATTGAGTTTATGAAGATTTCACATACAATTTTATCTTTCATTAATATAAAACTGTTTTGGTCATAACTTGTTCGTTTTTAGAGCTTTTTTAGTGATTCAAAAGCCAAAAATTATGTACTCGGAACGTACTTTTCAAATATTCAGAAAGTATAGTCATGGGAGGTCAGTGGACTGGTCGGAATTGTTGTACAAGTGTCGGATTCAAGGTTAAGTTTTGAATAGTAGTTTATTTTTATTTGGGGTGCACGGGATACCTAGTCTTTGGGTTCAGTTTTGGAGATCGCCTAGAAGGTTGTTTGTAGATGGTTTGAGTCACATAGATGTGGGGAGGTTAAAAAAAATAATAAATAAAAGTATATTCTTTTGGAAAGGTCGGTCTTTTGCTCGGTTTAAATAATATGTCGCGGGGCGTAATATGTTTTGGTTGCCATTGGGTGTTTCTTGGATTATTTTTCGTTGTCATGGGTCATTTTGAATTGATAAACGTTTGGGTTTGAGTTATCTTTTGAGTCTCATGGTTCTTGACTTGTTTTAACTGGTGCACGTGAAATGTCGTTGGTTATCCGTTGGTTTGATTCGTTGATCGTATCTGACGGATTCAGGATGTAGTTTTGGTTTCGTATTGTTCGGGAGCATTGAGGTAGTCATATGAAAGACTTGGTCGCGCCTACACGCTTAAGTAGGTGACCATGAGAGAACGGTCGGAATACCCTTAGCGGGGAGGAAGGAAGTTCGTAGACGAACTAATGTGGTTATGAGGTCTATTAGGAGTGCCAAGGGAGATGAATAGAGATTTGTGAAATGTATGGATATTGGCACAAGTAACGTGCCATAGAGAGTGTTGGAAGGGGATATTGTTCGTAAGACATGTATGTTTTCTGAAAATTTCCTGAAATTTAGTAGGTTTGCCTATTATTTTGAGATAGAACCATGAATAGAACAATTAGGAGAAGTGAGAGGAGTTGGAGTTAGTGCCTTTCCAAGGAAATTGTTGATGGAATGATTCCAAGAACAAGAGTTGATGGAAATTGCAACGGATGCAAGATAAAAGTTGAGTTGCTTAGTAGTAGATTGGATGTGGAAAGCGGTTGAGTGGTCTGATGAGAGGAGGTATTGGTTTTTTTAAAATGCGTGTAGAATTTTGCAAGTAGAACGAGGTAGAAATTTATTCATATTGCTTCTAGGAGAAGGTGCAAGGAGGACGTAGTTGAAATTGCTAAGGATGTTGTATGAACGCTTTGGGTTTACAGTTATGCATTTCGCTTCGCCAAAGCACTAGCGGTTTTCGTGGTGTCAATGAACCAAGTGTGCATGAACGTGTATAAACGAGTTGTCATCGGGAGCATCGACGACATCTTGAATCTACTCAAATCTGAGAAGGAGAGTGAGGCGAATTATGTGTTAGTTTTGGAGTGGAGCTATACGTGAGATTTTCGAGTGTGAGTTTTAGTAATAAGTTTACCATGATGAGTAGTTAGAGATGATGACATATCATGGAACCAGCAAGGGGCGAAGTGTAGAAGGATGAGGAAGCATTTTGGAGGCTGAAGAAGTGGATTGGATAATGAGCCGATCTTGGCATTATCAGAAGGACTGGATGAATTCCCGAAGCATGACGATACGTGGAGCAAGGATTTGGACGCGTACGAGGACGACAAAGAAAGGCGATCGCTTATACGTTGCAGGAACTGAAGATTTGGAAGAAACTAGATAGACTTAGTTAGTGGAGCTGGATTGTTATATCTGCCTAGAATGCTAGAGGCATTTGGTGTACGAGACGTAGAGAATGATCTACATGGATCATGAACGTCTCCAACACATACTCAATCATCTTGATTGAACATTTGACAAAGGTGATGGGTGGAGTTAAGTGGTGAAAGAAAATTGCAAGGCCAAGTACCATCTGGGAAAGGCAAGCATGGTTGATGAGACATGGAATAAGAAGAATGAAGTGAAGCTGAGACGAACTTGAACTATATGGATGACGTATTAGGGTGGGTTGGATGAAGGATGTAGGTTGCACGAGATGAGTTGTCTAAAGCAGAGAACGCGTCAACATGTATGTTGCGTGGCTTGGACAATCATATTGAGAAAGGGACGTAGACTATACTTCCTACATAGATAGGAGTAGCTTAGAAAGGGTAATGTAAGGACGAAGTTAGTGAAAGGGATACATAATCGGGTGTAGGAATAAGTACGACGAGAGTTGGGTGATAGTCGATAGACTGACTAATTCATCTCATATTTCAAGAGGAATGAGAAGTCACGTGGTTGAGAAGTTGGAAGGATTGCGTACGGATATGATGGAATAGAGGGTTTTGTGTAAAAGTTAACCTAATATGTATGGAATGCCTTAAGAAGGATTATGGCAAGGGAAGAAACGATGGGAAGCATCACATCGTGATGTATGGTATGAGTTGAGGAGGAATAAAGAAGTGTGTATAGAAGCAAAGCATGAATGAAATAGGTCGAGATAGGAACCGGAGGTAAAACTTTGGTAGAGCTTAATGAGTAGAATGAAGCACAACGCAGGCTAATACGGTCGTAGTATGGAAAAGGAAATGGCACTGACTTATACTGATTGTTTGGGAGGCTTAGTATCGATAATCGAATGGATGAGGAGTTATAGGTGTGATGTGCCATAGGGACGAAGGGCTTGGCCTAACTGAGTTAACCGTTCTTTTGATGATGTGTATTGATCATAAGATGATTTGGATTGGAAGAACTAATGGATATGTGAAAGACCGTCATAGGTCACTTTGTAAGGAAATTGGAATTTTTAAGTAGATTGGGGTACGGGATAAAGGGAGTTGATGAACATGATTGGATATGAGTATATCCAGCTAATTGGAAAAGGATAGGCAAGTGAGATATTTATACAACCTTAGGAGTCACACTGAGGACACGAGTGATTTATTTAGAGGGAGTTAGGAAACTTTTTAACGGTGGCTGAGTTTTCATATAATGATAGTTATCATACTAGAAGTCGATAAGTGCCATTTGAGGCACTATATAAAAGGATAGGGTGAGTTGTCCCCATTGTGGACTAGAGTTGGTAAAAGAGGCTACTAATGTGGTAATGATGTTGTGGAAAGGATGAGAGCAACAAGGGATGCTATGTAGAAAAGGAGGAAACCACTAGAGTTAGTGACAAAGTATGTAGGAAGTTTCACCCATAGTAACGGGTGGTATGTTTTGGTATAATGGAAGAGTTGATGTAGAGTTTTGTAGGTCCATTTATGATCTTTGGAAAGATCGGACCATTAGCCTATGAGCATAGAATTACCTGGGGGAAATGAGTTGTATACATGATACATTTCATGTATTAAGATTGGTAAAGGTTGTTTGAGAATGCATTTTGCATGTACGGTTATTCGGGACTTGTGTTAATAAGAGTCTTTGTTTTATCAAAGAGTCATCTGTGAGATTTATTAACTGTGAGGTCAAGAGTTTGGCAATGAGTTTAATTATTTTTGGTTTGTATATGTGGTATTTTGAAACTTGAACTAAAGTTCACGTGGAAATGAGAGGAGTTCATTTAGAACAAGTATCCTAGTGTGATTTGTTGTTTTTGTGTTTGATCCTAAGGAGTAAATCTCAGGACGAGATTTCTATTAGGAGGGAGTGATGTGACAACCCTGTTTTTGAGGTTCGTCACTTAGTTTTATTTTGTGCTAGTTACGTGTATTTACGTGTTTATGTGCTTATTGGTGTGTATAGATTCTGGTTTGGATATCGTTTCCGGTACGGGGTACCTTGTGAGTGAAACGATGTGTGATGATTTCATGTTCATGAGTTCACATGGTAGTGACTATGAAGTGAGATGGTGTTATTTAGTGGTTTTACGTATACGTATATGTATTATAGAAAATCGTATTTTTACGATTTACGATTTAGCATTTAGAGGTCTCGGATGAGGTAATTAGTCATATGGATATTTTTCGGGATGGTTTTAAGTCATTTCGGACTTAGTTATAAAGTTTATTTCAAAATTTAAGATTTTTTATAAAAGTGTATATTTTACGTCTTTTACGGTAAAACACGTAAAAACTGACTAGTTTTACGGTTTTGAGGTTTTGGAGGCTTTAGGAGCTGAAATAAATTAAGGAAAATTAAGGTATTATTAATAACTTAATAATATATAATAAAAAGAAAAAAACGAATTTTAAGGGGTGTTGGGTCGGTTTGGACGCAAGGAAGAAAGAAAACAAAAGAAAAAAACAAGAAAAAGGAAAGGGGTTTTTGGGTTGGGCTAGGAATGGGTTACCACACCTTATATATTGTTTTATTAACAACAAAAATTTATTATTTTTCTCCTGGGACAAAGAAAATTCGCGAGTTTCCACAAAATTAGGGTTCTTCATAATTTTTTTTTGGGTTTTCATAAATCAAAGGTAAAGTCTTTAATCCCTTTTCAAATTAATTATTTTAATGATGTCTTAATCATCTTATGATGGATTTAGTTTAGGGTTTAATTTAAAAACAGTAAATTAATGATATATTAATGGTGTTATAATGATTACATAGATTAGGGATTGTAATTAGAGGGATTATGGTTAATTAATGAGGTTGATTTTGTTAAACCCGTTTTTAAAAACTGGGCAGAATTTTGAGTCAAATGTTTTGATCATATTGGGAGTTTTACAAACTCTTATTTTGCGATCAAAGTATCCCTGAAAAGGTAATTGAAGTGGCTTTCCAATGCAGGAAACTAGAACTTAATTGAAGGGCGGGAAGTGGGTCAAAAACAGGTTACAACAGTCGGAGGTCAAAACAGTTTTGAATTCAGCCTGTTTTCTTTTTAAGTTTTGGGTTGTTTGGGGTACTTAGGTTGCATTGGGATCTTCTATCGAACATGAGAGATGGTTTATATATTTTAGTAAGTATCTGAACTTGGGCTAAGGTTGTGGTTTAGGGTAAGACCCCTTAATTGTAACAAACTTTTAGTATGTTTAAAATCAGGAAAACTGGAATGACAAAAGTATATATATATATATATATATATATATATATATATATATATATATATATATATATATATATCGGGGCCTTAACAGTAGCTTTAAGGTTAGGGCAAGTGGGAGGTGTTAGCTTACATATTTAAGGGTATGAATATTCTTTTTACAGAAACCATGAGTATGTTTAAGTGGATGTTTGACTTAAAGTTTGGAGACCTAAAATTGGGACTGTTTTGTGTAAAATATGAACGGGATAGTTATTAAACTTAAACAAGTTAAGGACTTGTTAGGGAAGGGTAATGGGGTGTTTAGAGCATATAAATGGGGGTATTTATATGGGAGTAGGCTAGATGTCCATCATAGGTTGATGAGCCATCTTAGCGATTGGTTCATGTATTGATTGCGTGTTTTTGGTTTGTTAACTTGGTGCTAGTGCGAGGACTTTTGGAGAAGCAATCAGGTGAGTTTCATAGTCCCATGTTTACTATTGATTATGACTTCCAGATGGGATGAAAGAGACACTGTATGGTTTTGTAAAGAATGCTGTGAATGTTTTTCTGTTTTGCGATGGACTTGTGTGTACACTTATGTGATTAACTGCTATGTGATTCTTGATTGTGTTTATGATTTGGATCGGGGGACACCAACTGTCTCAGTTATTGTGGTTTGACAAGGTATGGGCCTTGGGATAGGTACATAGCGTGATCGTCTATGGGACCAATGGATAATGACAAGGTAGTGGCCTTGGGATAGGTACATAGTGTGATCATCTATGGTACCATGGTTTTTGGTAAGGCTGAGGGCCTTGGATTTTTGTTTAGTATGATTGATCTTGAATGCTAGTTGTTAATACATATTTGTAACACATTGTCCATATGTTATTGTGTTGATGGTTGTTATTCACAACTTATAACTGATTTGGCGTTAGAGTCTAAACCTATGACTCTCACCAACTTTATGTTGACGTGTTTTAGTGTCTCTTTCAGGTGTGAATATGGTTAAGCTTGAGGATAGAAGTGGCTAGATTTGGATGCATTAGGATTGCATATAGAAGGAGATCCCCGTTCCTTCTTAGTTTACCTTTATGTTGTTTTTATAAGTGATACATGTTGGCACCTATATGTTTGTTTGGTTTATGTTTATTGTTTGTCTTGGGTAAGTGGTAGGACTGTTAGCTACTTACCTAGACTCCTACTTTGTTGAGATATTGTCATGACCTTTGTGTCGCCATTTAAGACATTATATTTGCATTTTAGTTTTCTCTATAGAGACACCGTGTGTTGTGATGATATCCATACGTCGCGCCCCATATTCCGCCATGGTGGGGTGTGACATAAATTGTTACTATGGTTACTGATTGTAGGTTATGAGATACTATAGCTGCAAAGGAGCAAAGGAGGATGTAACAAAGGAGGAAGATACCTTCCCGTTAACCATTTCGGTATTTGAACCAGATCAATAGGTTACGTCTATTCTTTCTTATTTTTTGGTTCTAATCATTGACAAGTGGCTTCATTACTTTTGACGCTTAAAGAGTAAACTTTCTCTATATGATGATTGTTTATTTAGCTATATACCTCGTGAATTGGGTTAATTAGAGAAGCGCTTTCGTGGGTAAAAGAATAATGATGTCCAAGCAGCTACGACGTACGTGAAGATGGTCCATATTCCCTGTCAATGTAACATGTTATATTGAAATATTTTGTATGGAAAAAGATATGATGATGTGAGGCAGCACATTTATTCTTACAACTACTGTAGCAACATTGGCAAGAGAAAATACAGTCTTTCTCTCAGCAAGAAACCAATTCCAAGCTGAGGGTAACATAAAAAAATGTGGTATTATGATTTTATTTGGGATGGGTGATAGAAAATAAAAGAAAGCAACAGAATTTTGCACACCATATATATAATGGTAGATGTTCACATAACAATATATAATTAATTTTGGGTATTACAGGACATTTAAGAACAAATGTGGTTAATAATAAATATTGCGGAAACACAACCAACATATTTCTTTCCCTAAAAAACTATAGAAGTTCCAAATACTATTCTAATTTAACAATTTCGGACACCAAATCATACAAAAGTCAAGATGGTCAAAGATGCTTAGAAGTCAGCTACCACGACAACACCTTGCCCAGGTAACCAGGTAAGATTACAAATATATATTTATAAGTAGGCTACCTTACATCAAGTTTAAAGACCTCAATGGGATGTGTAATATAAAAGTTGGTTACGAGAAAAGAAAGATTTGACCAAACATGTACACTTTCCATATGCGAAACTGAAAATTACAAATTTTGCACCTCTTTATATTTTGAACCAAACACCCATTTATACCAACCACCCATTGGTAAAGATGCTGATGAATCTTGAGTGTTGCAACAGTGAATTAACGAAAAGAATTTATCAGGCCACTTTACATTGGTTAAAGATACACAACAAATCACTTTTTTCCAAACTGTTTCATGTGGTCAATTACTTGCACACGTCCACTTGCTAACTTTAAGTAATTAGTTATAGTAATACCGTATCCTAATCTGTAGTGTGTGGGAGAGTAAGGATACAATTAAAATCACGAGGTTAAAGATTTACACAACACCACAGTTGATCTCATGTAGTTTTATACACAAGATCTCCAAATTCCAAGCAACTAAGACAACAGGTTTCGAATCGGTTAATCGTACATTTATTCAGAATAGGGGTTATGCACACACGCCTACAATTAAAATCCTATGGATGAAAGAAAATGAGAAGAACAGTGAACATCAAAATGAAATGGCTCAGTTACCTCAAACACCGCCACCACCACAACTTTCGTATTCGGTCCGTCTTTTGCAACAAGCATGGCCTCTCTTTCTTTTGACATAACATGGAGGAGTCGGTTATAATTTATTTCGACTTTCTGCTCAGTGTCTAGGCAAAGTTAATCAGGTTAGTAAGCTGTTTTCATTAGACAATCTTGAATGAAATAGTATGAGAAGCCAGCAATCAGCCGGTGGTAATTAAGGAATTGTTCCACCCATCTTCCAGAAGTTGTGTGATGAAATTAATAGAGTAAGCAACCATGTCTTCATTTTCTAATTTAACAAATAGTGTCGTGGGATCTTACATAAATTTTGAATGTATGATTTATATTTTCAAGAGAAAGATCAAGTAGAAGGTAAACAGATAAACTATCAGTTCCGTTGTACTTTTCCTCGAGGTAGGTGCTTAATGGCTGCTTGGTGTTGGTTGATTTCAATTTAATGTTATGTGTATACATGTTGCATAAACAATTACAGATTCTGGATAGAAAGTAGACCAATATCTACAATTATAGAGGATACAAAGTTGAACTTAGTGGAAACATTTGTTAGAGATTATGGGACATGGGACATTTTAGAAGGACAATGATCAGTGCAGTTGGCATCTGACGTGTATCACCACAATGGTAATCTGGAATTTTTTTTTGAACATTGTAATCTGGAATATAACATCAAGAATAGTATATAAATTTTTGCCCAGCATTACCTACCCAATCATGTTGAATGTGAAGCTTATTTTATCTGTGTTTAATATCTCACATTTATCGTCAATGATTAAGTCTACTCATATGATGTCCATATGCAGGTATCTAATTCGGTTCATATTTAGCTCCACTACACTTTAATTACTAAAAAAATGTAAATGAATCAGTTACATTATCATCATCATTATCTTATTAATTTCATTTTACCATTTCTAGGTAGGTGTGGTGCACTCATTTTCTGTCTACATTATGATAATTTTGTGTCCAGCATTTGCCTCATGGAAAGAACCATTTGCCCATCCTATAAAAGCATTAACTAAAAGGAAAAAAATTAGGTGTGCTTGGTTACACTAGCAGTTAGTAGTAGCAGGAGCAGTCATAATTAACAGTAGCAATTAGTAATAGCAGTTAGCAATAAAAGTTACTAGATTAGCAGTAGCTATAATTTAAATATATTAAAAAACATAAAAGGACATACATATATAAACAGAAAACTTTTTTTAAAAAAAGTTGTTACCAAACACAGCCTTAAATCACTGCGTGTACTTTTTCAAAAAAATAAACTTATCTCGATATAATTCATTTAACCTCAAAAGTTAGAAAGTCATACTTGGGCACGATTACAATAAATCCATTCAATCTAATTTTTATAATTCTGGCTTCATAAGTGGTGCAAATGAAAATCGATTTTCTAAAAAAGCGGTCAATAAAACTGAAATCGACTTAAAAAAAACAGTTTTTTAACCAAACCGGTTAGACCGGTTTTACCAATTTAATCAAAAGCGGTTTTTTATCGGTTAAATAACCGGTTGTATCCGGTTTTCTAAAAACCAATTTTAAAAATTTTAAATTAATTAAATTTATTTTTTATTTGTTTTATAATATTCGAACTAGCCTTTGTAAAACCCGGTTATTATAACGTCAACATTATAATAGTTTGGGCAGCTAATATAATTTATGGATTGGGCTCATAGTAGTGTTTTGGACATATATAAATTGATGGATTTGGCTCAAACCAATGTAGTAACTATCAAATTATGTTGTTATATAAATGTTTCGTTTAATCATCAACTTCAGTGAAGACATAATTTTATGACTTAATTTGAAAATCAATTAATGGTTGTATGATTATATTATTTAAATAAAGTTATAGTAATATGATTGTATTATTTAAATAAAATTTATGTTAAATATATATAGAATATTTCATTATTTATATATATAATTTTTGTTAATCATTCAAAATATAATTTTTCTTTTGAAAACTAGATTGTTATCTATCAAAAATTATAATTTTTGTTAATCATTTAATTTTTTTTTTTTGAAAGTGATACAAGACATGAGTACTATAATGTTATCTATAAAAAACTAATAAAATAGTATAGCAACAATATTTTAAATTACAAAAACTTTTAACAACAATAATTAGCCAAATAAAAAATGTAAACGATAATCACAAGTCATACCTGCCCATCGGGCGGGTTTTGCAACTAAGTATATATATATATATATATATATATATATATATATATATATATATATATATATATATATATATATATATATATATATATATATATATATATACTAGCGTCGTATCCCGGCTAACAGGCGGAGTCTTTTTTATCTCGATCTAGATGGTTTTTATTTGTGCGTTTTTTATGAATGTATGATTATATTATATATTTATCCTTGTGAAACGTAGATGTACTTGAATTGTGCCTCACATGCCTCGGTCACAAATAGGGTGGGTAAAAAACCCTGTTCATGATCCGATCTCGTAGAAAAACAAAAATCGTTTTTTCTCAAACCGGTCCGGTGGTTCATAACTGGTTTAATAAAATGACCAGGACCGGTTAAAAAACCGGTTTAAACCAATGTGATCTGTTTAATACCAAGTTAAAACGGATCCAATCCGGTTGTTATGTTAAAAAATTGAATTGTATCATTCGTTAGTTTTTTGGACATCAATCATTCCTCTATTAGTGAACAGTGTATCATACATCCCTCTGTACATATGGTGCAAATGTTTTTCTCGTTAAGAATTATCAAGGTCTAAAACGAGAGTATTATTGTCTTTCTTTTTTCAGGTATATACGATTAATCTTATCATTTAAAAAATTCCGCAAAGTGTGTTTATCCAAAAAAAAATTTCCAAAAAAACTTTGTTTTAGGAAAAGAAATTTATTTTCGAAAAAAAATTAAACTTTTCTTAAAAATAACTTGTTTCGAAAAAATGTTTTTTATTATTTTCGAAAAAGATTAAACTTTTTTTTCGAAACAAGTTCTCTTTTAAAAAAAATTATTTTTTTTTCGAACAAACTTTTTTAAAAAGATTAAACTTTTTTTCGAAAAAGATTAAACTTTTTTTTTCGCAAATAAATTATTTTTTTAAACAAGTTATTTTAAGATGAAAAGTTTTTCTTTTGGAAACAAACTTTTTAAAAAAAATTTACCTTTTCTTCAAAAATAATGTTTTTAATTTTTTTTCTAAAAGATTAAAAAAGAATTTCAAAAATAATTTTTTCGAAACAAGTTTTTTAAAAAAAAAAGTTTAATTTCTTTTTCGAAAGAAACTTTTTAAAAAAAAATTTGAATTATTTTTTAAAAATAACTTGTTTCGAAAAAAAATTATATTAGAAGAAAAAGTTAAGAAAGAAATATCGAAAAAAATATTTTTGCAGATAAAAACACTTTTAAAAAAAAAATTAATGATGAGAATCATTATACATCAATGGAAAAGAAAAAAGACAATAATACCCTCCTTTTAGAGCTTGTTAATTTTTAACGAGAAAAACATTTGCACCATTCTTCCAGAGTGATATATGATGCACCGTTCACTAAAGGATGAATGTTTTGTGTCCAAAAAATTAAAAAAAGATATAATTCGATTTTTCGACATAACACACAAATGATTTGTACACTTCACTAAAAAAACTATTTACCCACCGGGAAAATACATATTCCAAAACAATTTGTTCTCACTCGCCTAAACGTGACTTTTGCATATTGCATACATGCTCAACAATCTCTTGGCATGCAAATTATGCATTCCAATTGTCATACTCTTGTATAGTCAGGATACGCTAAAAATGCAATACCAACTCGCATAAGCTAAAAATATAATGCCAACTTGTATAAACAATTACATAGGGACTTCAATAAGCAACCATAACACGACGACCTTTGCTCATAATAAAGAATTAAAGATGATAAAAATGTATTGATTCATGAATGATAACCCTTACTAAAAATGTACAATAATGTCCAATACACATTGTTAAATAACAACTGACAATTGTCGGAAGCATTCCTCACCGACAAATCAGCAACCCATTGCACATAAGTACCTAAGTCACAACCCATACGTCTCAACCTTTGGATCCTTCTTTTCTTTTATTTCCAGTGTACAACCTTCAGGCCTCCAAACACTAACACTCAGCCATACTCACACTTTGCAATTCAACCAGTTACCAGTCGATAATGTCCTTTTTGATCTCATCTCGATGTGGTTGAAACAATAGGTCATGTAGATAGCCCGAGAGAAGTTTTATGTATTTGTATTTTGATGGTGCCTCTTGATATAGCTTTAAAGTAGCATCTGGGTCAGTCGCGGTGTCAAAAGTTCCATCAAGAACCAAAAAATTGGCACTTTAGGTTTCGGGTGTTGCGTTGCAAGAAGGATGTTTTACGCCAGTAGGGGTGCTGAATATGGACACAAAAGTAAGTAATGAAGAATCATTCCATCATAATATAATGATGAAAACAAACCTTTACATGTATAGATGGAAATATAGAATCACTTTCAAATGTCAAATTGCTCATCTGTACTATATTTGTCACTTTTTGTTTGTATATATTCCCCAAGAAGA
The DNA here is from genome assembly GCA_025667525.1 of Glebionis coronaria. Classification (NCBI taxonomy): domain Eukaryota; kingdom Viridiplantae; phylum Streptophyta; class Magnoliopsida; order Asterales; family Asteraceae; genus Glebionis; species Glebionis coronaria. Next base: position 57,501 of record JANFOE010000235.1, read on the forward strand.
AAGGTAAGGACGTAGCCTGATGTCGCTCAGAAGAAGCATCTCAGGACTGCCACTGGCGCTGGCACACCACCTCCACGATAGGCCTTTCATCAGATTAGCACGGTAACCAATTTACTGCTCAGTTGTTCTCTCTAACATCATAACACAACGCCCAATTGCACGAACTACCTTTCTGACAAAATCTACATCAACTTGTGGAGCATCCTCTTTAAACTCCAACAATACCTGCAGAACAGGACCCATTGAGTAAAGATAAACGTTGTAACTTAAAGGCGTAATTAGCTTTTAAAGCATGCTCCGCAAATTGATTGAAAGATTGACTATGTAAGGGTACTTGCGTGATTTTATCATGCGAAAAAAATGCAAGTGGTTCAACGGGAATGACTTATGTTAGAGGAGGCACTTGCGTGATTTTATCATCCATTGTAACAAATGAAGGTTCAAGCTTCTGTAAACCGTATGTTTTAAGAAGCTTTGCCCTTTGATAGACAAACATGTCAGCACTGACACGTGGTTTTCCAGGAGCATTTTCGTCAACCCCTATGTAACAAAGTAAAAAGTTGTTTTAGGATCTAGGGACAGAAAAAAATTTCTAACTCATAGCCCGTCAACTTGGATTTAAGATCTAGGGACACTCTCGATTCATCACCATCAACTGCGCTTGAATATGGATCCCTGAAGAGAAAACCAATAAGATTTAAATGATACCTCAGACATTTGAAATTTTTCATTTTATGTTTCAGATAAAAAGCATATATACCGGCTCGTAGGACTGCCACTTAAGTCCTTCACGGTGTTTTTTCTTTTGTTTGTTCGTTTGACTAACCATTGATGTCCATGTTAATATTTCAATATGAAAGCAGTGTATTATCATCATTCATCTATTCAGCATTATATTAAAAAGTAAAAGTGATTAGAATATCCCCTCTCACACGCATCATATTTTTAGAACCCTACAATTACAGACGTCAATTAGATCCTAAATTTAAGTCATTTAACAGTAGCACACTTTTAGAGTCTGTTTGATCAGTCCGTTTATGTTTGACTCTTTAGTCGCAAAAATTCTCTAAATCGAAAAATCATATAATCAGTTCAAAAGGTCAATCCAAACATTCCCACAGTTACCTTATCATCAAAAGTTTAAACACAATTTATATTTAACCATATTATAACTAATGTCTAATAAGAAATTTAAATTCTTTTGTTGTTTAAGTATTCAAAATTTGAATAAAAGAATGGTAAGTAGATTTACAATTAAGTTGGTTGGTAGATTTGCAATATAGATGGATGACATGAATAAATGAATGTTTTTTAGTAGATAGACACGTATTCCAGCTTTAAAACAACATACGTGCAATAAATTAAAGATGAAAAAAGAACAAATTCAGAAGAATGAAACTATACCGGTAATGACTGCTGCATGATAGGTTTCCCACGTTCAAACAAAGGAACGCCTAGCAGCTTATTTAAGAAGATATTGTTTAGCCAATAACATATGCGTAACCTTACATTGACATTTGGGTAATATATCTCCAGGCACCAACGAAGGCAGATAATGTTCTTGGCTTATTAAATTCGAATCTTTCATACTCGTCCATGATTGGCGTGATGTCATCTTGGCTGATCTTCCCTATCTCCTTTATCTTATAAATGACGAAATCAGCAGCCCTGTTTAGATACTAAAAAATAAACAACTTATAAGAATTTATAGCATGTAAAAGAATGTAAGTAGTTAAATCAGACACACACGACGATTTCATTACCATCAAAATCAGCAGCCTCTGGATCAGAAGACGTTGCTTTTCTTTTAAAAACCTATTGAATCAATGATATAGATAAAATTTAGCCACAAGGGGCCCATCCTTATGGGCGCATATAGACAAAACGTAGCTGAAATTTTTATAATTATAAAGGCAATAATTTCTAACTAAACAAAACACAGTACAAAACAAAAGGCAGCCGTGAGTTAACCAGATGTTAAAAGTAAAGGCCCCACAAGGAAAAACAAAACAGCAAACCAGAGAGGGGGCATTACAGAAACTAACACTTCAAAACCCCTAACCAAATATTGATCCAGACACACAAACAAAATAAAACAACCAAAAAATGTTGAACACTCTTAAAGACCAGCAGCAGAGAAGCTGACAATCCACACCAGGAACAAAAATGCAGACCTGTAGACACACAAGTCAAATGGATGTCATCATGCGTACACCTTATATGCATATTTTAAAAAAACATATGGTCATCATTTCTACAGTTTCACTTTTTCTAGAGCAAACTAAATACAATACCACATGTATTCGTTCCAACTAATAGTACTTTGGTCTCTTATGGTCAGCATATGCAGTCTTTAACTTTTTTTTTAAATTTAGAGTAAAATGCAAATATGGTTACTGTGGTATACCATTTTTGCATATATCCTACCTGGTGTTTTGAAACTGCAGTCATCATACCTGTGAGCATAGTTTGAGTTCATTTTAATACCTTGACCTAACGAAACATAGTTTAGACCGTTACCATGATTTAACGAAAGGATACAATTGTCTTTTCCTTTGTTTTATTCTTTTATCACAGTTTTTATAAAAAATTACAACCGATCAATTCATTTGACTGATCCAAAACACGGGCCCATCTTCTTTGTGTGCTTTCTTCACCAAATTGACTTTACTCAGATAAACCCTAATTCCACTAGTTCAAAATCATAACAATTGATGGCCTTCGTGAATGCTTTCCGTTCATTGCATGTTGTGCTATTATGCATTCAGAATCTGTTTTGTTTGTTACTACAGAAGTATTTACTAGTGTAGACTGATTAAATAGACCCGACCCTTTATTAGCTATTATTAGCTTTTATCAAATTATTAAAAGATTCATGAAGTACAATATAGAAACACAAATCCAAACTACAAACACAACCTTTACTAGTATGATATGATCTTCCAGGTTCACTAAAGAACGAAGATGATCAAGTTCAACTATCAGGAATGCAAGAAGAAGAATAGCAATTCGAAATAGAAGAACAGTGTTTGTTATTATTGATAGATGGAATTGTTACAAGATTAAGAGAGAAGTGTTTACAAAAATAGACAACTGTAAATGATCTCCACTACATGTATTTATACAATGAAATTGGTAATGTGAAAAATGTGGATAAGTTTGTTATATTTGGTTTTCGTATTTTGAAACTCTGTTGACTTCCCTAACTGACCCATATCAATGCTTCCCTCTTCTGTCTTTGCTTGACCACAAGCAACACTTAAACATTCAAATCAAAGTTAGGAAATCTTGCTGCAATGTCTTCATATAGCTCCCACGTGGCATCATCTACTCCCTCATTAGACCATTGAATTAGAACATAAACAGCTGCAACATTGCCCTTCTTAGCCATCCTCCTATCCAACACTGCCACTGGTTCCAATGCTATCATGCCACTAAGATCACACAAGGGTAATGTAGCAGACACTTGAGGAGTAGAGCCCTTAAACTTCTTCAACTGGGACACATGGAAAACTGGATGGATTTGGGAAGTGGATGGCAAGTCCAACTTATAAGCAACTGCACCAATTTTGGCCACAACTGTGAAAGGGCCATAGTACTTTGGTGCTAGTTTATGGTGCTTATGTTGTCTGAGAGTAGATTGTCGATAAGGTTGAAGCTTCAACAGGACCAAATCACCAATGCCAAACACTCTTTCAGACCTGTGTCTATCACCCATAGTTTTCATTCTATCTTGTGCTCTATGCAAGTGAAACTTCAACAACTGTACAGCAGCTTCCCTTGCTCTTAAGGATCTATCCACTGACTCATTAGGACTATCACCAGCAACATAAGTCACATGGGCGGGAGGGGGTTGACCATAAAGAACTTGATAGGGAGTTGTGTTAATAGATGTGTGAAAGGAAGTGTTATACCAATATTCTGCCAAAGGAATCCATTGCACCCATTCCTTTGGTTTGTCACCGGTCATGCATCTTAGGTAACATTCAACACATCTATTGACCACCTCTGTCTGACCATCTGTTTGAGGATGGTAGGCAGTACTCAAATGCAATTTCACTTGAAGTAATTTAAATAGCTCACTCCAAAACCTGCTAAGGAACACTGCATCCCTATCACTAACAATGACTTGAGGGAGACCATGAAGCTTGTAGACATTATCCAAAAAGGCTTGGGCCACAGTAATAGCAGAATATGGGTGAGTTAATGGAATGAAATGGCTATACTTGCTTAATCTATCTACTATTACCAACAAGACTGATTTTCCTTTAGATATAGGTAAACCATCCACGAAGTCCATAGAGATATGAGTCCAAACCTTATCAGGAATAGGTAGAGGTTGCAGCAAACCTGGAGATGGGACTAATTCAGGCTTAAACCTCTGACATACAATGCAATTTCTGACCCATTCTTTGACCTCCTTCCTCATTTTCCTCCAGTAAACTTGTGAACTCATCCTGTGGATTGTGGCCTTTACTCCAGAATGTCCACCCAATGAACCTTCATGAAAGTGCTTAAACAAGTCTAACCGCAATTGTGGATCATCACCAATTACCAGTCTTCCTTTCCTGAGCAGTTGTTGTGCAGACCATACATAATGCCTAACTGAGTCTTTATCAAGCTCTAACTTGTTAATAATGGCTTTTAACTTGGTATCTTGAGTCCACCCAGCTTCAATCTTTTGATACACCTCAGCTGTCAGACTGCTCACAGTGACTTGTAGCAGTTCTCCAGTATTTGGCAATCTCGATAAGGCATCTGCTGCTACATTTTCAGATCCTTTTTTATACAAAATCTCATAATCAAATCCCATAAGTTTTGGAAGCCATTTCAATTGAGTTGGTGTGGAAAACCTCTGATCCATAAGGTATTTAAGGGAGAAATGATCTGTCTTGATGATGAAATGCCTGTCTAAAAGATAACCCCTCCACTTATCCAATGCTTGAATCACAGCTAAAAATTCTTTCTCATAAGTAGATAGTGTCCGGTGTTTAGGTGCCAAGGTCTTACTCATGAAAGCAATCGGATGACCATTTTGTTGCAACACAGCACCAATACCTAGGCCTGAAGCATCTGTTTCCACCACAAAAGGAGCTTCGAAGTCTGGCATTTTTAAGACAGGAGCATGAGTCATAGCCTCTTTAAGGTCTTCAAAAGCTGTTTGAGCCTTATCACACCACTTAAAAGCATTTTTCTTCAATAAAGAAGTTAAAGGGTGACTAATGATGGCATAATCTCGTATGAACCTTCTATAATATCCCGTTAGACCTAAAAATCCCCTTAGTTGCTTCAAGGATTTAGGAATAGGCCAACACTTCATAGCTTCTATCTTAGCAGGGTCAGTAGCCACACCTTGATCAGTGATGATGTGGCCCAAGTATTCTACACGATCAGCTCCAAAGGTACACTTACTCTTCTTAGCATAGAGCTTGTGCAGCCTCATAGTATGCAATATTGTTCTTAAATGTTCTTCATGGATCTCCTTTGTGGGGCTATATACGAGTATGTCATCAAAGAAAACAAGAGTGAACCTTCTCAAAAACTTTTTGAACACCTCATTCATCAATGCTTGAAAAGTTGAAGGAGCGTTAGTCAGGCCAAAAGGCATAACAAGGAACTCATAGTGTCCCTCATGGGTCTTGAAAGCTGTCTTAGCAATGTCATCTTCAAACATTCTAATTTGGTGATAACCAGACCTCAAATCCAACTTTGAAAAAATGACTGAGCCATGTAATTCATCAATTAATTCTTCTATTATAGGAATGGGGAACTTGTCTTTGAGGGTGTGTTTGTTGAGTTGTCTATAATCTATGCACATACGCCAAGAACCATCTTTCTTCTTGACCATAACTATTGGAGAAGCAAAAGAACTTTGACTGTGTCTAATAACCCCTGCATCTAACAATTCCTTCACCATAACCTCAATGGCATCCTTCTGAGTGGGAGGATGCCTATAAGGTCTTATATTGACTGGTGGAGTACCTTCTCTAAGAGGAATTCGATGATCATGGGATCTGTGAGGAGGCAAAGTAGTAGGAACAGCAAAGACATCAGCATACTCTAACAATAAAGAATCCCATTCAGTAGCTTGATGAGCTTGACTTTGACTTCCCTGAATGACTTGTAGCATAGGAGAAGAATACACACATAGAGACATTTCATTACATTGAACTTTTGCATACTTCTTCCCATTCATCCAATGCATAGCAGACTTAGTAGTGCCCCTCAAAGTCATCTGTTTCCCATTGTACTTAAAAGCCATTTTAAGGTTTTGAAAGTTGCAACTAATGTCTCCCAAGGTAGATAACCACTGCACTCCCAATACCATCTCACATCCTCCCAATGGTAGAATCATGACAGACGTGGTAAATGTTTCCCCTTGCAGAGTCCATGTAAAAGCAGGACAGATGGTAGTACTAATCAAACTTTTGCCCCCAGCTATAGTAACTTGTAAGGGACAAGTCTGTTTGGTGTTGCAACCTAATTTCTTGGCCACTTTGGTGTCTAAAAAATTGTGTGTGCTACCAGAGTCCACTAGAATGTGCAACTCAATTGTTCCTACCCGACCAGTGACTCTCATGGTTTGATAGTTGTACACACCATTGAAAGCATTAAGAGAGATTTGAGGGCTTACAAACTCCTCATTAACTGGTTGTTGTTCCCACACAATCTCTTCTCCCAAACACTCCTCTAACTCCTGAGTAATGTTCTGTTCCTCAGTATCCACAAGTACTTCCAACAAAAACACTTGGCCACTACATTTATGGCCAGGAAAGTACCGCTGATCACAATAAAAACACAACCCCTTGGTTCTTTTCTCCTCCATTTCCTTTTGAGTCAACTGTTTTCTAAAAGTGTTGCCACTAGGTGTAGAGGTTTTATTTCTCCATTTAGCATTTGGTGCAGGCAAAGCCAATGGTGTGGGACTATTAACTACCCCTGAATTAGAGTAATTGTACCTAGGAGTGGATAGCAATGGCGTTTTACCCTTCTGCTTGGCCAAATTCAACTGTGACTCTTGTAACTTGCACAAACCATATAATTCAGCCAAACTCCTTGGTTTAAACATCCGAACTGCCAATTCTATTTCATCTTGCAATCCAGCAATAAAGAAACTCATAGATTGTTCATCTTGCAATTGTACTCTACATAACAATTTATCATAAGCATCTATATATTGCTGAATTGTACCAGTTTGTTTCAACTTTTTGATCTCAGCCAATGGATCATCATAAGCTAAACCAAATCTCTGTAATATGGCCTCCTTATACATTGCCCAAGTCACATTACCCCCCATGAGCCTCATAAACTGTCTATGCCACATAAGTGCAATATCATGCAAATGAATAGAAATCAAATCAATTTTACCTTCATCGGCAACATGATCTATAGCAAAAAACTGTTCACATCTAAACATCCACCCCATAACATCTTCACCACTAAATTTGGGGAATTCAATCTTTGTAACCCTACTGAATTGCATTCCTCTTTGTCCTCCATTGTTATTCCGCACCACTGCTCCCCCAATGTTAGCCTCAACAGCAGGATTCCTCATCTCAGCCCTAAATCTTTCCATTTCTTCTCTCATCTCAATCCTTGATCGTTCCATCTCTTCTCTCATGGCTGTCATTAGGGTTACCATGGTGTTCTCTTCAGTGGAATTAGAATTATTGGATCGTGTTTGACTAGGCATGATGGTTTGACTTTGTTATTACTAACTAACAGAATAACAGAATTGTAACAGAATTGTAACAGAATTAACTAATTAACTCAAGAACGTGTTTGGATTAAGAAATGGACAAGGAAGAGTGTATGTATGTTGCTAGAAAAAATGAAAGTGAAGATGGATGGTTGTTGCTGGTATTTATAGTCTGGGAAAAAAAATTTGAGTTGAATCTAGCCAGGAAAGAGGCTCTGAATACCAATTGATATGATCTTCCAGGTTCACTAAAGAACGAAGATGATCAAGTTCAACTATCAGGAATGCAAGAAGAAGAATAGCAATTCGAAATAGAAGAACAGTGTTTGTTATTATTGATAGATGGAATTGTTACAAGATTAAGAGAGAAGTGTTTACAAAAATAGACAACTGTAAATGATCTCCACTACATGTATTTATACAATGAAATTGGTAATGTGAAAAATGTGGATAAGTTTGTTATATTTGGTTTTCGTATTTTGAAACTCTGTTGACTTCCCTAACTGACCCATATCATAGTAGTCCAGATATCAGATATCAGTAAGGGTAGAAATTGGTTTTAATACCTTTTTCTATTAAATTAACATAACCTTATACGGTAGAAAGAAATCTTGCTATAAAAAATATTGAGATTGTTGTTGACATTAATGAATTCTTTGACATTAATGAGATATAAGTGTAAAATCATTAGAACATCATAGGTAACAAGCGTATGATTTTTACAACTAAATTCTTTTTCAACATATTCTTTGCTTATCATTAAATCTGTTATCTCATAATCTATAATATGTTTCTCGACATTCAGTAAAGGACTCGTATAGTTTTAGTGATTTTACCATATAGCGCATCAACGTCAACTTCTTCATTATAAGCCCTTATATGCCAGTAGATTAGGGAATCCATTTAATGAATTAGGGTTCTAAAAATTGTCTGTTGCAAATATGTACCAAAAGTTTTTAATGAGATAAATTAGGGCCTGGAATAGATCGGGCTGTGATTCTTAAAGAACCAAAAGAAAAGACATTTTTATCCTTTTGTTAAATCATGATAACGGTCAAAACTATGTTTCGTTAGGTCAAAGTATTAAAATGAACTAAAACTTTTCTCACAGGTATGGTGACTGCAGTTTCAAAACACCAAGTAGGATATATGCAAAAATGATATACCATAGTGATCATATCTGCATTTTACTCTTTAAATTTACGTGTATCTACATCTAATACTTTCATATGGACCACATTGGTTTTATCATTTAGATTCAAATATATATGCAGCAATATAATTATTCTAGCAAGTAACCTATGATACATGTGCGTGCCTGAACCAAACTTATTTCGTCAATGATGGGAGCATATATGAAAATAATCAAACTATCTGCTATATATCGAAATTATATTTTCCTTAAATACAGATAGACGATTATATTGTTTACCCTAATCTCCAAATCATCTTCAGAATCACATATTCTCATTCACACACAAAAGCTCGATTCTTCATTCCACTTCTACCTTATGTTGGAAATTATATTAAAAAGTTGTATATTGATTTTATTATGTTTCATAATTCATATGTAGGTGATATGATACCATATGAAAGGCTTTGGTTCTGACTTGGACCCATTTTCTTTTTAGCTAAATCCAAGTCAAAGGTGGCCCATTACATATTAACATAATCCAATTGAACCCATTCCTAACTTTAATGTACACCGGTTGGGTCAAAATGTTTACCTGTATGTAAAATAGAACACCGTGATGCTTAGCTGCTAGAGCAAGGCTATAGATTCTGATGTTGTTCGCAGTGTCACCTGCAATTATGTTTACTTAATTATGGGAAGCCTGCCTTGTTCACCTTACGAAAGACAAAAGAAACAGAAAGAGAATTAGTTGATGTATGTGAGTGGGCAAGTAGTCAAAGAGGCTGCAAAACTCTTCTTCAAGCACACAAGCTTTAGTGTGGCACATTCTTATAGGTTTTCACGTGTTAAAAACCACATTTGCTATTCCTTTACAGAAAGATTTTTTTAAGAAATTTAGAATGCAGCGAAACAGTTTGATAAGCAAAAAGCCATTGGAGTTGAGTATACATATTCGATTGATGAATTTTCCCACACATTAACGGAAACGACTCTTTAAATAATGCATCATCTTCATGTAGCACTAACCGAGATAATCAGATTTTATCCTAACGTTCATCAGGTAATATTAAACGTATATTTCACAAGGTGCAAAGTATTAAAAGTATAAGTTAAGTTTTGACAATGTTCATATCCTCAAGGGTAAGAAAGGTAACTTTATTTCCTTTATATTTCTATTTTTGCTATGTTTGGCTATGTTTGACAGGTTAAGAGAAGTTGGAGGACTAAAGTGTGCATATGGACCTAACTTCAGTCAACCCTAGCGTCAAGTGTTTATATACCTCATTTTTAGTTAGTTCCGTCATTCTGTTTTTTTATTCTCTCTCACATTGTTTCCATCGCCATTGTAGAGTTTCATTGTTTCTGGTTCAGACTGAGTTCTTGTTCATTGATCTTGGTTGTAAGATCTTTGAGCACATCTGGTTGTAATCTTTCTTTATTTTGTATTGTTTTGTTTTGATCAAAAAGCTAGGAATCACATTTGAAGTGATTGCCTAACGCAGTTAATAAAAAATATAAAGGGGAGGTTGGTTGAATCATCTTGATTCTTGTTTTTTATTAAATTCTAATATGGTATCAGAGCCTTTGGTTCTTGATATCTGAGTTTTAAAACGGTTTTGTTATCATTCTTGATTAAATCTTGTGGTTAATTGTATTAATTACAAGATTTGTCTTCTTTAAATTTTTAGGGTTTTAAAATTTGGGGGTTTTGTGATTCTTGGTGATCTGTGGTGTTCTATTGGGTTTTGGTACGCTTAATTGAGCTCAATTGAGTTTCTGGTAAGGTTAATTGAAGAAACCCTAAAATCCAGAAATTAGGGTTTCATTCAATTTTTGGGCATTTGTTACTTTGTGTTAGTTATTTGTTATAACTAACCTTTCAGGTTGTTTTTCCGCTGTGCTTGTTGGTTGTGATAAGATCTTCTTGATCTTATTGATTCTTGGGTTTCTTGGCTTGTTGCTGCGCGTGTAGTAACACCTCTCTCACTTTCTCTCCTTTAATTGTTGTTTTAGAAGGAGCTTAGGTGTCGAAGGGTTCAGTTTTATTGGTTGATTGGTTGTTGAGGAGATACAAGGGGTTATTGTGCTTTGTTTATTTGTTCTTTGTGTGCTTTTAGTATGTCTGTTTCTAAGAAAGGTGATCAGGAGGATGATCCTGTTAGTGATACTGAAACTGAAAATGAAACTGTCATTCATACTAATGACCCTTTGTTCTTACACCCTACTGACACAAATGGGCAGCCCATTGTGAGTGTTAAACTCACAGGTCCTGAAAATTATAAGGTTTGGGCTGCTGCATTCAAACTTGCATTGCATACTAAGAATAAATTGGGTTTTATTGATGGTACATGTGAAAAGAACAAAGATGATAATGTTTTGGCTGATCAATGGGATAGATGTAATGCTGTGGTCTTATCTTGGCTTCTTGGATGTATCTCTTTTGAGTTATATCAAGGGCAAATTTTCTCTAAAAATGCTAAGGATGTGTGGGATGAGTTTAAAGAAACATATGATAAAATAGATGGGTCTGTTATCTATAATCTGCATTTTAAAATTTGCTCTCTCACACAGTCTGGGTCTTCTTTGTCTGAGTATTATCATAATTACAATAGTCTATGGAGGCAGTTTGACTCTCTGGTCAATCTTCCTTCTTGTAGTTGTGCTGGTGCTCCTCAAATGAAGAGTCATAATGCTCTTATGAGACTTATGCAGTTTCTTATGGGTCTTGATGACACTTTCAGTGTTGTTAGAAGCCAATTGTTAACTGCAGACCCTTTGCCTGATGTTAAGTCTGCTTTTGCTACTTTGTCAAGGGTTGAGTCTCATAAAAATAGTAATGTGCATAATGGTAATGATAAGAATACTGCTACTGCTTTTGTTGTTAAACCAAATAATTGGTCTAACAATAGAAATAATCAAAACAGGAATTCTAATAGAAACAATAATAAATTTGTGTGCACTCATTGTAATATGAATGGTCATACAGTTGATAGATGTTTTGAGCTTAATGGGTATCCTCCAGGTTTCAAGAAAAGAAATCCTGGAGGATCTAATGTTTCTAATAATGTTTCTACTTCTGGTAATAAGGTTGATCAGGAATCTGGGAATTCTCTTCCCTTTACTGCTGATCAAATTAACAGGCTTATGGCCTTAATCAGTACTAAAAATGATACTGGTGATGTGCAGTCTTGTGCTGCAGGTATGGTTTATGGGTCTAATCACATAATAAGTTTTGTTACTTGTAGATTTTTTAACTACAATTCTAATATAAGTACTTATAGTACTTATATTGGTTGGATATTTGATTCTGGTGCATCTCAACACATGACTTTTTCAACAGCTCACTTATATGATGTAATTGATGTTTCTAAACTAAACATATCTGTTTCTCATCCTAATGGAACTGTTGAACAAGTTAAACATATTGGAAATTATAAGCTGTCTGATAAAATAGTGTTGAAAAATGTGTTGGTTGTTCCAGGATACAAAGTTAGCCTTATATCTGTTCATAAATTGGCTAAAGATGATAAATTTGTTGTGTCATTCACTGAAAATAAATGCTTTGTTCAGGATTCTCTTCAAAAATCCCTTCTGGGGACTGGTAGTGAATGCAATGGTTTATATGTGTTTGATTCAGGTAGGAAGTTTGTTAATAGTTCTATAACTGCTTGTTGTTTGTCTAAATGCATTTGGCATAATAGACTTGGTCATCCTTCTGACCAAGTCTTGTCTGTTTTAAAAGATAAACTTCAACTTCAATCTACTAATGATGTTCAGCCTTGTGATGTGTGTCATAAGGCTAAACAGACTAGGGATCCTTTTCCTTTAAGTGAACATAAAACTAAGTTCTTGGGTGATATTGTGCACTTAGATGTTTGGGGTCCTTACAAGATTAAAAGTAGAGATGGTTATAGATATTTTCTTACTGTGGTTGATGACTATACCAGGGCTGTGTGGTTATACATGCTTAAAGGCAAAAATGAAGTGTTTAGTAAGATTGTTGAGTTTTATAATCTTATGAAAACTCAGTTTGATATATCTGTTAAGATTTTCAGAAGTGATAATGGGTCTGAATTTATAAATAATAATGTTGAAACTTTTGTTAAAAATAAAGGCATAATACATCAAACTACTTGTGTGTATACTCCACAGCAGAATGGTATAGCTGAGAGGAAACATAGGCACTTGCTTAATGTTGCAAGAGCTCTTATGTTTCAGGGGGGATTACCTCTAAATATGTGGCCTGAATGTGTTCTTACTGCTGTTTATCTTATTAACAGGATTCCTAGCTCAGTTCTTTCTGGAAAAAGTCCTTATGAAATGATTTATAACATTGAGCCTAATATCTCTCATTTTAAAACTTTTGGGTGTTTGTGTTTTAGTACTATACTTAATAATATGGATAAGTTTGCTGCTAGGAGTGAAAAATGTGTCTTTATTGGTTATTCTTTTACAAAAAAGGGTTACAAACTTTTTAGTCTTGAGTCTAAAACTGTTTTATTTTCTAGGGATGTAAAGTTTTATGAAACTGTGTTTCCTTTCAAAAATGATGGTTGTAAAGATGGTTTAATTTTTGAAGATCAAGGTATAAGTAGTCTAAATATTTTTGATCTAGTAGCAGACAAGTCTGATGATCCCTGTGATGAAGTGAGAGATGTAAACCTAGGAAATAGAGGTAGCATTTTACCTAGATCTGACTTAGCTGATAAAGTGTCTACTGACACTAATCCCATTATTACCAGTCACTCTCAGGAGTCAGACTCTATGAGTGATAAAGATCATAGGGTTGGAAGCCAGAGTGATATAGGCAGTAATGAGGCTAGTCCTAAAGATCAAAATGTTGCCCTAAGTGATGATGAGTATGATTCTGAGGGTGAGGAATTTACTGAATTTAATCAACTTTTTCAAAATAGTCCAGAAAGATCTGAGTTAAGAAGGTCTACTAGACCACACAAAGTTCCTGCCAAATATGATAACTATGTGCTAGATAAAAGGATTAAGTATGATATTAATACTGTTGTGAATTATACTAATCTGTCTATGCATAACTTTGTGTTTTCTAATAATCTGAATAAAATTCATGAGCCTAAATCATATGATGAGGCTGCCAAAGACCCTAGATGGGTTGAGGCAATGAATGAAGAAATGGAAGCCCTTAACAGAAATAATACATGGGTTATTGTTGACTTACCTTATGGTAGAAAACCTGTAGCTTGTAAATGGTTATGGAAGGTTAAGTACAAATCTAGTGGAGATGTTGAAAGGTTTAAGGCCAGAGTTGTGGCTAAAGGATTTAGCCAGAAAGAAGGCATAGATTATGAAGAGACTTTCTCTCCTGTTGTTAAAATTGTGACTGTTAGATGTCTTCTTTCTGTGGCTGTGTATAATAATTGGCCAGTATATCAATTAGATGTTAATAATGCATTCCTTTATGGAGATTTAGATGAAGAAATCTATATGAATCTTCCTGAAGGATATGGTTCAGATACTAATAAGGTGTGTAAGCTAACTAAATCATTATATGGGTTAAAACAAGCACCTAGAAAATGGAATGAGAAGCTTACTAGTGTTTTAACTGATAATGGATTTAGTCAAAGTAAAAGTGATGTTTCATTATTTACTAAGACTGAGAATGATGATTTTGTAGCTCTGTTAGTCTATGTGGATGATATCATTATTACAGGAAATAATGATAAAATGATTAATGACTTTAAAAATTATTTGAGTTCTAAATTCAAAATAAAAGATCTTGGAAAACTCAAATATTTTTTAGGCATTGAAGTTCTTGATACTGATTCTGGTTTATGCCTTAATCAAAGGAAGTACTGTCTTGAATTACTTGCTGAATATGGTATGTTAGCTTGCAAGCCAGCTAAATCTCCTATTCCTGATCCTTCTAAGAAAAAGAAAGTTGTTGTTGATAGTGAAAAAGATGTGATGCTTGATAATAAGACTTGTTATCAGAAAATTGTTGGCAAGTTGATTTATCTAACTTTGACTAGACCTGATATTGCTTATGCAGTACATTGTCTAAGTCAGTTTATGCATGCTCCTTATAAATCACATCTCAAACTTGCTTTTCATGTGCTTAGATATCTTAAACATTCACCTGGGACTGGTATTTCTTTTAAGAAGCATAACTGTCTGAGTCTTAATGCTTTTGTTGATTCAGACTGGGCCAAATGTAAGATCACAAGAAAATCTATTACTGGTTATACTGTTTATCTGGGTGAAAATCTTGTTTCATGGAAAAGCAAGAAACAATCTGTGATAGCTAAATCTTCAGCTGAAGCTGAATATAGAGCTATGAACAGTGTTACTTGTGAAATTATGTGGATCCTTAAGATTATGAAAGATCTTAAGGTTGATATAACTTTACCTGTGCCTATCAGTTGTGATAGTAGTTCTGCAATTCAAATTGCAGCTAATCCTGTGTTCCATGAGAGAACAAAACACTTTGAAATAGATTTATACTTCCTTAGAGAAAAGGTTTCAGCAGGATTGGTTAAAACTTGTAAAATCAAGTCTGAAGACAATGTTGCTGACCTATTTACTAAGGGATTATCAATCAAAGATCATAAGTGGTTTTGTGAGAAACTGAAGCTTATTGACTTATACCAAAACTCAACTTAAGAGGGGGTATTAAAAGTATAAGTTAAGTTTTGACAATGTTCATATCCTCAAGGGTAAGAAAGGTAACTTTATTTCCTTTATATTTCTATTTTTGCTATGTTTGGCTATGTTTGACAGGTTAAGAGAAGTTGGAGGACTAAAGTGTGCATATGGACCTAACTTCAGTCAACCCTAGCGTCAAGTGTTTATATACCTCATTTTTAGTTAGTTCCGTCATTCTGTTTTTTTATTCTCTCTCACATTGTTTCCATCGCCATTGTAGAGTTTCATTGTTTCTGGTTCAGACTGAGTTCTTGTTCATTGATCTTGGTTGTAAGATCTTTGAGCACATCTGGTTGTAATCTTTCTTTATTTTGTATTGTTTTGTTTTGATCAAAAAGCTAGGAATCACATTTGAAGTGATTGCCTAACGCAGTTAATAAAAAATATAAAGGGGAGGTTGGTTGAATCATCTTGATTCTTGTTTTTTATTAAATTCTAATACAAAGTATTTGCATAGTAAAATCAGTTTGGTCCCAGAGATGCCAGAACAATCATACAGCCTAGATGAATACTCCTTCTGGGTCATTGATATGGTGGATCCTGAAATTAAAAACATTATAAAATCAATGGATATAAACAGGAGGCAAGCGAGAATGAAGAAATTACCTCGACAACTTCACCTCAAGATACCCCTCGAGAAAACTTATACTTGTTTTATATTTGCTTTATTATTTCAGAAACTCGAACCGAGTGCAGCCGCCTGCTCAAGAACAACTGAGTTGCAAAAAATTATAGAATGTGTTTGTTAATTTGGTGAAATAAAAACCTATAATAAAAACGTCATTCATTAATTTCAGTCTTAAGGGTGTTTGAAACTGGTCATGTGATTATACGTGAGTACGTGACTGACTGGAGCAAATCCATTTTAGTATAGTTTCAGCCTTCTATATCGAGTTACTCAAATAAATGCAATATATTTTTGAAATAGTAACTTATGTAATTACCTGCAACACATTTAACATATGGCTGATTTGGAGTACTAAGTGTATATAAGAAAAATATAAAAGCTTGAAAAAATAGGATACAAACCTTGAATGGCAGTCAACAAACATTGCAAACAATTCTTGTTGTGTAAAAGTCTAGCAAAATCCTAACATCAGTGTAAGTGTTGATACAAAAGTTGGATGATTCTTGCTTAACCCGAATTAGGCTTAATCCAGGTAGGCTTTTCAACACAAGTTATTACTTTTCAAACGTAATCTTATTATTGTATAATAAAGAATTACAAGTGTTATGGATAACACTGTTTGATGACAATTTGTTGTGCACACTTTGAACAACTATAAACCCTAACTTATGAATACAGTCACAGCTGTTTGATTCAATAAGTTCTAAGCATTAATGGTGTGAATATTCTCAAAGTGTTAAACATTAATGATGGGATACATATCCTATTTATAGTGATACGAGGTTGACCTAGGTACTAGTTGATGGTGACTACACAAGACATTCACTTTTCAGACATCTGTCACAAGATGCTCTTCTATTCTTGGTAGTCTGCCATAATGCTTTAAGGAAACAGATCTTGAAACAGTTTCCTTTTTCTTCATTGTCTCGTACACGCAAATGGCATGTCCAAAGTGTGCTGAGTGTTAACAGGGTATTGCCACCCCTGTTAACCCTCAACCCCTCAGAGTCCCTGATACATCTTGGTTGTTATCCATCACAGCCAATGAGTATGTCTTCAAGTAATCTTTGACTTCCTTGACAATATCTCTGACATGGACTCCTCTGAGGTTGCTCACAGAGACTTGGATCTCTGTGAGTTTTGCGATACTTGCCTGTCTCCTAGGCACAGGCAAGTGACTATCTAACAGCTTAATTAGTGTTTAAATCTATGATCAGGGAATCTAACAAACTTAGATTCCTGATATGAGCAAAAACTCATATCAATTTATCAACAAATCACCCTAAAACACAAGAAAAATACCTAAACTTTGTGCTATAAAGCGGAATTATGTGGTATGTTTTGTGTTTGTGCTCAAATAGGTAAGAAGGATACAATTTCAAGCAAACAAAGGAAAATCAAGCTTAATTTGATGAAAAAGACAAAGAAGGATCAAAAGTGACAAGACTTTGAAGACAAAGGACCTATCTTGACAATTTGCCAAAGATGAAAGACCAAAAGTGTAAATATGACATAGTCAAGATCAAAGTCAAATCTGGTCAACTCTCAAGTCAACTAAGTCAAAGGGATCAACTGTGTTCAAGAATGAAGTTGGAAGGACTTAAATTGCCAAAAGAATGAAGAATATAGCTCAAAATTACATTCTGCCAAGTCAAGGGACTGTTTCTGCCATTTTTGGAAAGTTATGATAAGCTTAATCCGTGTGAAACCAATATCAGCCAATAAGAATGCAAGAAACAAATGACCAGGATCACCAACTCATCTCATTTATTACCCACTATCGCCGCCAGCATTAATTGGCCAAATCCTAACAGTGCTGCGCACTAACTTCCTTTTCCACCAATAGCAACGCAACATGCAATAATCAGAATTATCCATTTTGGATAATGATCCGTGTGCCATTCCCATAGCCAATACAATCCTGCCACGTGTCATCTTCTTCAACATAATTTACCAGGGTCGAGTTTGAGCTAGAGACAATTTCAGAAGATGATGTAAACATCAAAAGTGATCGTTTTCAAGAGACGAATACAATGGTCACTGTCAATTAACAAGAAATCATTCCAATCAAAAAACCCCAAACTTTTTCTTCACCTGCAAAATTCAATTATGCAGAATTGTACACGTGGAAGTTTCTGATTGGTTCTAACACGTCACCAACCCCAACCACTTCACATCTGTAGTCTATAAATACCTTGGATTAGTCTCATTTCTTGTGTAGTAGAAAAGTGTGAAATCACACACACTTTTAGTTTTTCTCTCATCCTTCTTAGTTTTAGCTTAACAACTCAAGAGTCTAACAAACTCTTGAGTCTGTTATAGTTAGTTGTAACAAAGTACCAGCCTTGTAACTACTTCTTCAATTCAATCAATAAAAATTTCATTTTCCCTCCAAAGACTCCATTACTAGTCTACTGTTCATACTTGAAGCTTGTTACCTTGTGATGATGTTTAGTTTGTTATGATCATTACTTGATCATAATTAGATGCTTGTGAAGATTGTAGCTGTTGTACCTGTTTTGTTCATCCAATTCCAAGTTCTAGCAGATTTTGAAGAATTCAGTTCATTAATGGAGATTTGGTGATAGATAGTTGTTGATTGGTAGTTGATTGATGTGTTCTAGTGCTAAGGTGGTGGTGATTAGAGAGCTCAGCGCTCCTCTACTCCCCAAAGGAGGCCTAAGCTAAAAGGTCTTGTATTCTGAGTTCTAATTCCACTTAACTGTTGAACGCATGCTCCATTCTTAGTTTAATTCTCCTTGATTGCATGATAAAAGTTGTTTAGTTTGAATCTGATCTGATTTCAGTGATTTGTAGCTTAAGTGTAGCTTAATTTTGCTTATAGCCTTAGTACTTGTCCTGTTTTTCAACATTCATCAGTAACTTTAGCCTTATAAGTCATTTTGAGTTCTAGCTTTGTATACTGCTTGTAACCAGTTCAAATACACTTCATTTTAGCTATTCAACTTAGTGTGATATCATTCTTCATTCAGTCTAATCTTTTGCTCAAAAGTTCTTCATAAAAGTTTGAAAAATATCAGTAAAGTAGTGTTTGGTTATAGCTTGTAATTAAGTTTCAAGTGTTAGTTCTTGGTAATATTTGGTTCATTCCTAGTCATTTAGTCATAACAATTAGTTTTCAGTCATTAACTAGTCAAGGTTTGGGTCAAAAAGGCAATTAGTTATAAAAAAGATTTGGGTCAGTTTTTCACAAGTAATCTTTCAGAAAGTATTATTTTGATTTGCTTGGCATTTCTTTAATAATAGATGAAATCATTCCAAACGAGTTCTAATATTTCAATAAACATATGAACTTTTAATGTGTAAAAGGAATTTGTACAGTTCAAGAATTGAGTAAGAAATAAGCAAAAGAATAAGCACTAGAGCAAATTCAATTCCCTGTAGTAAAATGCAAACTGATTTCTCATATCTCATTTTCTACTTCATAAACTAGCTGATTTTCTTTCATATTTTCATTCCAAAAGTGTTCCTGGATAGATTTAAGATTTTGAGCTTTTTGAAAATTCTGGTCAACGAAAGTCAACATAAGCACAATTTTGGCTTATTTTCAGATTTAGGACTTATTACTTGATCATTTTCCTTGAGACTTGATTTCCCCTCTTTCTTTTGAGCTGTTTAACGAGAATTTTCACTAAAATCAAGTAGTGCAAGTCTGGCTTAACTGGTAGCTTATTTTGAGCTTATTGGATTTAGCTTATCAGAGTTCTAGTCACTTTTAGCTTAATTCATTGGATAGGTCTAGCTAATTTTTGATTTTAAAACGTTTGAAACTGGTTTGATCAAATTTGGTTGAGAAATAAGCTCAAACGAGCTTATTTTGTCATTGAACCCGTTTTTGTTCAAATAGTGTTAAAATTTGCATTTTGGTCCTTATAGTATTAAACAGTTTTTAAACTTAGCTAATCTTTCTACTTTTTAGGGTTTTCAAATAATCAGTCCTTACATTTTCAAATTTGTTCAAAAGTAGTTAGGCAGTTTTCAATTAGTTGGAAATTGGTTACATTATTTGTTAAGTTTTCATTTTAAGTCCATCTAGTTTACATAATTTACACATTTAGTCCTTAGACTTTTTGGCTTTACATTTTTGGCATTTATATTTCATCTAATTTACATTTTCAGTCCTTATAGTTTGTGGAATTTACATTTAGCATTTTAATTGAATAAAAACTTGGTATGTGCACTTTGTTTTACATATAAGTAGACGATATTTTTCATTTTTAGCAAGGTTTTGTTTGAATTAGCAATAGAATATCAAAAAAACTTTACCAACCAAAAACAATTAAAAACTCGATAAATCAAAAACAAAAAAAAATCACAAATATAAAAATATATAAAAACTAAAAAATTTAACAAAACAATTCTTTTCCTAAAGAATTGACCAAACAAATTAAAAAAATCCAAAAAAGCAATATTTTTTCTAAGAGATTGCACCCAAAAATATATATTATTGGATTCTCTCGGTTTTTATGTACATATAGTATTTTCTCTTAAAAACTCATAAATACAAAATTATTTTCCATATATTATTATAAGTAAATACGTATACGTATAAGAACAACCAATTCACATATTCTCCATAAGTATTGCCAAGGCAATACACCGTGTTGAGGGGCGTTCCGGTCCTTGACACGTGTATCGATCAAACAAAATAAAGCAAGAATAGATAAATACTTCCAATAAGCAACAATTCGAAGAATACAAACAATTAAGTGAATAGAAAGGCGATGTGCTATAGAATGCCATCTAAGGGTCAATAGGTACTTAAGTGCTTCACGCCACCTAACCCCCCGTTCACTTGTGAGTATTCTAAGAAGGAAGGCTTCATTGGGGGTCTTGCACCCAAGTAGTACATACGTATATTATTATTTTTTTGTGGATATTTCATATTGAAACTCGAAGGGGATAATCCTTTTCTCTTCAAAGTCACACGAGAGCTTCTCTCTCATTCCTCGTATTGAGTTGCATGCTCACTCGCGGGCGTGCACAAATACCGATTGGTGTACAACCCCTTCCTCCGAAAAGTAAGAAAAAGAGAAAGAGTAAGACCACCACCGTCCATCAAGCCGATTACGAGAATCGTGCTTTGATTCATCTACAACAAGAAACCATAGCTGTTGATAATCGTTCTTTGATGGAACGTTTGCAATCCAATGTTCACGGATATGCCGATGCTATCAAGATTCCCGACATTCCCGCAAATTCATTTGAGCTAAAAACGACTATGATTACCTTGGTTTCAAACACACCTTTCTATGGTCATAAGAATGATAATCCTCATGATCACCTTAAGAGATTCCTTGCTCTTTGCAATACCATTAAGTACAATGGAGTTCCACTGATGCTATTAAGTTGATATTAGTGCAATTTTCACTAGAGGGACCCGCTAAGCATTGGTTAGACACACAACCACCCGATAGTATCACCACATGGGATGGTTTCACCACTAAGTTTTTGAACAAGTTCTTTCCCCCATCTAAGACCACGGCTTTGAGGAACTTAATTATAGGCTTTCAACAAAAACCTAGTCAATCCTTTAGTGATGCTTGGGAGGAGTTTAGAGAGTTATTGAGGAGATGCCCTAATCATGGATTGGATGAAGTTCACCAAATCAATACTTTCTACGATGGCCTTAAACCTCATCACCAAGATTCACTCAATGCTTCCGCGAGAGGGAATATTCTTCTTAAATCCATTCAAGAGGCTTTGGACATCATTGAGACCAAAGCAATGGTTCAAACAAATACTCAATTTGAAGAAAGGGTTCATGTTATCCAAAACGATTCTCAAACACCTTGTGATAACCAATTCCTCAAGTATCACCAAGAGATCATTCAAAAGATGGATAGAGATCATGAGATGAGTTTTAAGGCACAACAAGAAATGATTCAAGCCATTAAGAGCCTTTCATTGAACAATTCTTCAAATGATGTGCATGCCATTACTCTTTCTTGTGTAACTTGTGGAGGTCCCCATTCCTATGAACAATGTGATAAGGTGCAAGGTTATCAAGGGGAATGTTATGCTTACCAAGAGGAACATCGTGAACACTTCAAGCCAAATATCAATCCAACTAACCTTTCTTACAAGTCCCAAAATTACCTTACTCCACCGGGATTCCCACCCCAACCACCCACCCAAATTCAACAAAATCATCCTCAAGTGTTACAAAGGAATCAAGGGCAAAGACCCCCTTACCAAGGGAATAACTATAGACCACCAAATACCTTTAAAAATCAAGGAAACACCTTTCAAGGTAACAACCAAGGGTTTTACAATCAACCTCCACCTTTCGAATCCCAAGGTTTTCAAGGAAATATGCCACAAGATTATAACACAATTGAGCTTCTTCACAAAATGAATCAAGAGCATGAAAGGAGGTTCCAAGCTAATGAGAAGAGATTAAGAGAAATGAATGAAGCTCGTGAGAGAAGAATGAGAGAAATGCATGAAGACACAAATAAGAAGTTTATGATGCTTTATAATCCAAGAGAAAATGTTAATGCTATTACAACAAGAAGTAGAAAGACAACGAAGGATCCTTCACCTCCTAAGCCTCCTATTGTTCCAACCACTTTTGTTCCTACATGTGACAAGCCTTCTACCTCTACTTCACCACCTCAAAATGCTCCCATTCAATCAAACACACCTTCTCAACCTATTCCTACTTCTCCTCTACCTTCCACACCTCCCAATGAAGAAGCTAACAAAGACAAATCTTCCACTACAACACCTACTCCACCTACACCAAAGCCAACTCTTCCATATCCTTCAAGGTTGAAAAAGGACAAGTTAAAGAACAAGGATGACATCCAAGTCTCAAATTTCTTAAGAATGTTCAAGCAACTCAACATCAACATATCTTTTGCGGAAGCTCTTGCTTATATGCCAAAGTTTTCTAAGATGTTCAAGGATTTACTCTCAAACAAGGAAAAATTGGTTGATTTGCCCAACACATCCCTTAATGAAAATTGTTCCGCCGTGCTACTTAAAACCTTACCAACAAAACTTGGAGATCCGGGGCGCTTCTTGATACCTTGTAATTTTCTCGGTGTAGAAAATTGCATGGTTTTGGCGGATCTAGGGGCAAGCATTAACCTCATGCCTTTATCGGTTTGGAAAAAACTCTCTCTTCCCGAGCTCACACCCACTAGGATGACCCTTGAATTAGCCAACCGAACCATATCTTACCCTGTAGGTATAGCGAAGGATGTGTTTGTAGGTGTGGATAAGTTTACATTTCCGGCCGACTTTGTAGTGGTTGATTATGACATGGATCCTAGAGTTCCTTTGATTGTTGGTAGACCGGTTTTGAGAACGGGTCGTACTTTGATAGATGTGGCGGAAGGCGAACTAACTGTGAGAGTAGAGGATGAGAAAGTGGTGTTTAAGTTAGGGAAAGTTTGTGATAGGAAAGAGGTTAAGGAGTCTAGACCGTGTGAGACTATTAACATAGTTGATGTGTTAGATGAGGTTTGTGATGAACACTTTCATGATGCTTGCAAGAGTACTAGTGATGAGATGCCCCATGTTGAAACCGTGGCCTCAATTGCTCCCTCTTTAACACCTTTTGGAGAGAGTGATTTCCTCTTGGAGGAATTTGAGTCAAACTTTCTTGGTGATGATGATTCTCCCATTAATTGGGAAGAAGATATTCTTACTATCCAAAAGTTGCTCAATGAGGACCCTATTCCTTCTCCTACTCCACAAGAAGTTACCAATGAGAATCCTTCCATAGTAAAACCTTCCATAGAAAGTCCACCTCCAATTGAACTTAAGGACCTTCCATCCTACCTAGAGTATGCTTTCTTAGAGGGCAAAGACCAATTACCCATGATCATTGCTAAAGAGTTGAAAGAGGATGAGAAGGAGAAACTCATTGAAGTCCTTAAAAGAAACACAAGAAAGCTTTAGCTTGGAAAATATCCGACATAAAGGGAATTGATCCACATTTTTGTACACATAAAATCCGTATGGAGGATGATTACAAACCCGCCATTCATAGTCAACGAAGGGTTAACCCAAAAATCCATGAGGTCATTAAGAAGGAAGTGATTAAACTCCTTGATGCGGGTATGATTTACCCCATTTCCGACTCTCCATGGGTTAGCCCGGTACATTGTGTTCCAAAGAAGGGTGGAATCACCGTAGTGCCTAATGAGAACAATGAGCTTATTCCTACGAGACTTGTTACCGGTTGGAGAGTTTGTATTGACTATAGGAAACTCAATGAGGCTACTAGAAAAGACCATTTCCCATTACCTTTTTATGGATCAAATGCTTGAACGCTTAGCGGGAAATGAGTACTATTGCTTTCTTGATGGTTTTTCGGGTTATTTCCAAATACCCATTGACCCTAAGGATCAAGAAAAGACCACATTCACTTGTCCCTATCGTACATTTGCTTACAAGAGGATAACTTTTGGCTTATGTAATGCATTGGGGACGTTTCAAAGGTGCATGATGGCGATTTTCCATGACATGATAGAGCAAACTATGGAGGTTTTTATGGATGATTTTTCCGTTTTTGGAAATTCATTTACCTCATGTCTCACCAATCTAGAGAAAATGCTTAAGCGTTGTGAGGAAACACGTTTAGTGCTTAATTGGGAGAAATGTCACTTTATGGTGAAAGAGGGAATTGTTTTAGGACACAAAATATCCAATAAGGGCTTAGAAGTGGATCGAGCTAAAATTGATGTGATTGTTAAGCTTCCCCCACCCACTTCGGTTAAAGGTGTGAGGAGTTTCTTAGGTCATGCGGGGTTTTATAGGCGCTTTATACAAGATTTTTCTAAGATAGCTAGACCGATGACTCACCTCTTAGAAAAAGAGGCTCCTTTCATTTTTAACCAAGATTGTTTGGACTCTTTTGAGACTCTTAAGGAGAAATTGACTAAGGCTCCCTTTTTGGTTTCTCCAAATTGGGAATTACCTTTTGAGCTTATGTGTGACGCTAGTGATTATGCGGTGGGGGCCGTCTTAGGACAAAGAGTGAATAAGCATTTTCAACCTGTACACTATGCGAGTAAAACCATGACCGGTACACAACTTCATTACACTACCACGGAAAAAGAGTTGCTTGCTATAGTCTATGCTTGTGAGAAATTTAGACCATACCTTGTGCTATCCAAGACCATAGTGTATACGGATCATTCCGCTCTCAAGTATCTCATGACAAAACAAGATGCTAAGCCTAGGCTTTTGAGATGGGTTTTGTTGCTTCAAGAGTTTAAGATAGAAATTCGTGATAAGAAAGGGGCCGAGAATTTAGCGGCGGATCACTTGAGTAGACTTGAGCATCCTTTTCAAGGAGATTTTCCACATCAAGAAATCAATGAATCCTTTCCATTAGAGGAGCTCATGTCTATCTCTTCCCAAGAGGATGCCACTCCTTGGTTTGCGGATATAGCAAACTATCTTGTAGGAAATGTGCTTATTGAGGGTCTTACTTACCAACAAAAGAAGAAATTTCTTAAGGAAGTTAAGTACTACTTTTGGGATGATCCTTATCTTTTTAGGCAATGTGCGGACCAAATCATTAGACGGTGTGTAGATGGGCCCGAGGCATTTAAGATCTTAGAAGCATGTCATAAAGGACCTACAGGTGGACATTTTGGGCCCAACTATACTGCCAAGAAAGTCTTTGTTCGGGTTACTATTGGCATTCCATTTACAAAGATGCCCATGAGATGGTAAAATTTTGTGATGTGTGTCAAAGACAAGGAAAAATTACGCAACGTGATGAGATGCCACAAAATTTTATTCAAGAGTTTGAGATTTTTGATGTATGGGGCATAGACTTCATGGGACCTTTTCCATCTTCTAAGGGAAACAAGTATATACTTGTGGCGGTGGATTATGTGTCCAAATGGGTGGAGGCTAAAGCCTTACCTACCAATGATGCTAGAGTTGTTGTGAAGTTCTTAAAGCAATTGTTTGCTAGATTTGGTGTACCTCGGGCCATCATAAGTGATCGTGGTACGCACTTTTGTAATGATCAATTCACGAGAGTTATGAAGAAATATGGAGTTAATCATAGACTTTCTACCGCGTATCACCCTCAAACTAATGGTCAAACCGAGGTCACAAATCGTGGTTTAAAGAGAATTTTAGAGAGAACGGTGGGAGAGCATCGAGCTTCTTGGTCGGATAAGCTTGATGATGCTTTGTGGGCTTTTAGGACGGCTTTTAAGACACCAATTGGTTGTACTCCTTATAGGCTTGTCTATGGTAAAGCGTGCCACCTCCCATTCGAGTTGGAACATAAGGCATCTTGGGCTCTCAAGTGGGCTAACTTTGATTTAAAACAAGCCGGTTCACATAGGAAAGATCAACTTAATGAGATGGATGAATTGAGAGCCAATGCCTATGAAAGTTCTTTGCTTTACAAGGAAAAGACTAAGAAATTGCATGATGCTAAGATCAAGAACCGTGAGTTCAAAGTTGGAGAGCCGGTTCTCCTCTTTAACTCAAGGTTTAAACTTTTTGCGGGCAAGCTTAAGTCGAGATGGTCCGGTCCATTCACTATTGCTCAAGTGTTTCCATATGGAACTATTGAGTTGTCGCAACCCGATGGTCCAAATTTTAAAGTGAATGGTCACCGTGTGAAACATTATTTTGGGGAGGACATTTCCGTTGAAATGGTCCAAGAGATCCCCATTTTCCCCATGAATTAATTCATTGAGGGACGAGTCGAGCTAGAGACTCATTAACTCAAGCATCGTATAACTAGGTTTAGAGTGTTGTAGGTTAGCAATAAGGGTATAGACTTGGAGATAAGTGTAGGGGAGACCTTCTTTTGTCTTCATGTTGTTTGTAGCGTTGCTCACTCATTTCATGCTTTGGAGCTTATAGAGGAGGCCCTTGTATCTGGTTCACTTCGTTACTATTGTGATCTTTTATTGACACCTTGTGCTTAAACATGAATTCACCAATAGTTGTCCTTTCCTTAACTTGGGATAAGCAAAGTCTATTCATTGTCATAAGTGTAGGGGAAGTTTTTATACTTCCATGCTCTTAAACATTGAGGACAATGTTTAGCTTAAGTGTAGGGGGGTCTTCTATCGAAGTGACCTTACCTAGAATTTGTCATTGTCTTTCATGATAACACAGAAAATTAATTTTTCAAACATTTTTCAAATTTTTAAGCTACTTTGGCCACCAAAAATATGCATTCATAATTTTTGCATCAATCATTTTTCATTTTCATAACACATCTGCATTGTATATATTTCTTCTTTTATTTTCCATCAGAAATATGTAAAAAGAGAAAAAATATAATAAAAACATGGTTTAACAAATTTAGACTTCTTTGACATATTAGGCCCGCCCTAGATATTTTGACTCAACCCGAGTTTGCTTATCTTAGCATTCTCTAGCTAGTATCCTTAACCATGTAGTCCTTCATTGGTCTATTAGGCTAAGCATCCACCAATCTCATTATTTGAGATTTTAAATTTGTGGAGAATGGGAAATGAGAGAGTTGAAGCAAGTATAAAAGGGCTAGATAAACTTCATGATAATTACTTGTGGCTAAACCCTTCTCTTCTTTACCTCTATTTTCTTCGCATGTATATATGTTAATAAATAATCAAGAACGGTTTTAATTGGTTTGTAATCTCTTATGCATTTTTGTTTAATCATTCATGGCTGGTATAAGTACGTTTTAAGATTCTAAGTTAGAACGTTTTATGTGTACAAGACTTATGTCATGCTCAATATTTAGCGGGTGTTTTTCCTTTTATTCTTTTCAACTTTCTTTGTGAGGAATAAAGAAAAATAAGAGCGGCTTATGAAAAAAAATGAGTGGCTAGAAAAAAAAAGAAAAAAATAATAATTATACAAGACTCCCAAGAGGGGCAGTGTGGTGTTAATTATAGTGACTATTGAGTTCCAATATTACCTTGATGGGTTGCGGGGATTCAATAGATTGCTCCAATCCAATATTACCTTGACGGGTTGCGGGGTTGAAGATCCAAAGTCTCAAAAAGATGGCGGATGTAAATTATTGCGTGAGTTTTAATTTTCTTTCCTTAGCGAGTGTGTAGCTACTTATGAAAGCATGACATGAGGATTCTACACATAAGGCGAATGACTTATTACTCTTGAAACGGACTTATATTAATTGTGAGCGGTTTTTCAAGTAATGGATGAGAGGATTACTTAGGATTAAAACCGTGCTTCCTTATTTTTGGATTTTACATTTCTTATACTTCACACTTGAAATAATGACAAATTTGCCCACAAGTAATTTGCTCAAATAATAACCGGTTCCACATTTAATTGTCATGAATAAGTTGATGCACTTTTTACTTGTGAATACAATGATCCCATTTTTAAGCTTGGTATGTGGAAAGTGAAACTTGAGGGTGATAAATTTCCATGGTACCCAAGCCCTAATCAAAGTCATTGAATGCTTTATGAGTTATTTCCATCAAAACCATTTCAAGAAAAACCAAAAAGATATAGATAGAATTGTATTTTGTTCATTGCATTGTTAAAAATCAAAAATCATGCATCATTTAGTTTAGAGTAGTGTAGATGCATTCCAAAATGGCCAAGGTGGAATAAATTATGAGGAGAATGTAAATTTGTGCTTTAAAATATAGCATTGCATGAGGACATGACAATGTTCAAGTGTAGGGGATTTGATATGAGCAAAAACTCATATCAATTTATCAACAAATCACCCTAAAACACAAGAAAAATACCTAAACTTTGTGCTATAAAGCGGAATTATGTGGTATGTATTGTGTTTGTGCTCAAATAGGTAAGAAGGATACAATTTCAAGCAAACAAAGTAAACTCAAGCTTAATCTGATGAAAAAGACGAAGAAGGATCAAAAGTGACAAGACTTTGAAGACAAAGGACCTATCTTGACAATTTGCCAAAGATGAAGGACCAAAAGTGTAAATATGACATAGTCAAGATCAAAGTCAAATCTGGTCAACTCTCAAGTCAACTAAGTCAAAGGGATCAACTGTGTTCAAGAATGAAGTTGGAAGGACTTAAATTGCCAAAAGAATGAAGAATATAGCTCAAAATTACATTCTGCCAAGTCAAGGGACTGTTTCTTCCATTTTTGGAAAGTTATGATAAGCTTAATCCGTGTGAAACCAATATCAGCCAATAAGAATGCAAGAAACAAATGACCAGGATCACCAACTCATCTCATTTATTACCCACTAGCGCCGCCAGCATTAATTGGCCAAATCCTAACAGTGCTGCGCACTAACTTCCTTTTCCACCAATAGCAACGCAACATGCAATAATCAGAATTATCCATTTTGGATAATGATCCGTGTGCCATTCCCATAGCCAATACAATCCTGCCACATGTCATCTTCTTCAACACAATTTACCAGGGTCGAGTTTGAGCTAGAGACAATTTCAGAAGATGATGTAAACATCAAAAGTGATCGTTTTCAAGAGACGAATACAATGGTCACAGTCAATTAACATGAAATCATTCCAATCAAAAACCCCAAACTTGTTCTTCACCTGCAAAAGTCAGTTATGCAGAATTGTACACGTGGAAGTTTCTGATTGGTTCTAACACGTCACCAACCCCAACCACTTCACATCTGTAGTCTATAAATACCTTGGATTAGTCTCATTTCTTGTGTAGTAGAAAAGTGTGAAATCACACACACTTTTAGTTTTTCTCTCATCCTTCTTAGTTTTAGCTTAACAACTCAAGAGTCTGACAAACTCTTGAGTCTGTTATAGTTAGTTGTAACAAAGTACCAGCCTTGTAACTACTTCTTCAATTCAATCAATAAAAAATTCATTTTCCATCCAAATACTCCATTACTAGTCTACTGTTCATACTTGAAGCTTGTTACCTTGTGATGTTGTTTAGTTTGTTATGATCATTACTTGATCATAATTAGATGCTTGTGAAGATTGTAGCTGTTGTACCTGTTTTGTTCATCCAATTCCAAGTTCTAGCAGATTTTGAAGAATTCAGTTCATTAATGGAGATTTGGTGATAGATAGCTGTTGATTGGTAGTTGATTGATGTGTTCTAGTGCTAAGGTGGTGGTTAGTACTAGATTAGAGAGCTTAGCGCTCCTCTACTCCCCAAAGGAGGCCTAAGCTAAAAGGTCTTGTATTCTGAGTTCTAATTCCACTTAACTGTTGAATGCATGCTCCATTCTTAGTTTAATTCTCCTTGATTGCATGATAAAAGTTGTTTAGTTTGAATCTGATCTGATTTCAGTGATTTGTAGCTTAAGTGTAGCTTAATTTTGCTTATAGCCTTAGTACTTGTCCTGTTTTTCAACATTCATCAGTAACTTTAGCCTTATAAGTCATTTTGAGTTCCAGCTTTGTATACTGCTTGTAACCAGTTCAAATACACTTCATTTTAGCTATTCAACTTAGTGTGATATCATTCTTTATTCAGTCTAATCTTTTGCTCAAAAGTTCTTCATAGAAATTTGAAAAATATCAGTAAAGTAGTGTTTGGTTATAGCTTATAATTGAGTTTCAAGTGTTAGTTCTTGGTAATATTTGGTTCATTCCTAGTCATTTAGTCATAACAATTAGTTTTCAGTCATTAACTAGTCAAGGTTTGGGTCAAAAAGGCAATTAGTCATAAAAAAGATTTGGGTCAGTTTTTCACAAGTAAACTTTCAGAAAGTATTGATTTTGATTTGCTTGGCATTTCTTTAATAATAGATGAAATCATTCCAAACCAGTTCTAATCTTTCACTAAACATATGAACTTTTTATGTGTAAAAGGAATTTGTACAGTATCAAGAATTGAGTAAGAAATAAGCAAAAGAATAAGCACTAGAGCAAATTTAATTCCTTGTAGTAAAATGCAAACTGATTTCTCATATCTCATTTTCTACTTCATAAACTAGCTGATTTTCTTTCATATTTTCATTCCAAAAGTGTTCCTGGATAGATTTTGAGATTTTGAGCTTTTTGAAAATTCTGGTCAACGAAAGTCAACATAAGCACAATTTTGGCTTATTTTCAGATTTAGGACTTATTACTTGATCATTTTCCTTGAGACTTGATTTCCCGTCTTTCTTTTGAGCTGTTTAACGAGAATTTTCACTAAAATCAAGTAGTGCAAGACTGGCTTAACTGGTAGCTTATTTTGAGCTTATTGGATTTAGCTTATCAGAGTTCTAGTCACTTTTAGCTTAATTCCTTGGATAGGTCTAGCTAATTTTTGATTTTAAAATGTTTGAAACTGGTTTGATCAAATTTGGTTGAGAAATAAGCTCAAACGAGCTTATTTTGTCATTGAACCCGTTTTTGTTCAAATAGTGTTAAAATTTGGATTTTGGTCCTTATAGTATTAAATTGTTTTTAAACTTAGCTAATCTTTCAACTTTTTAGGGTTTTCAAATAATCAGTCCTTACATTTTCAGATTTGTTCAAAAGTAGTTAGGCAGTTTTCAATTAGTTGGAAATTGGTTACATTGTTTGTTAAGTTTTCATTTTAAGTCCATCTAGTTTACTGAATTTACACATTTAGTCCTTAGACTTTTTGGCTTTACATTTTTGGCATTTATATTTCATAGAATTTACATTTTCAGTCCTTATAGTTTGTGGAATTTACATTTAGCATTTTAATTGAATAAAAACTTGGTATGTGCACTTTGTTTTATATATAAGTAGACGATATTTTTCATTTTTAGAAAGGTTTTGTTTGAATTAGCAATAGAATATCCAAAAAATTTTACCAACCAAAAACAATTAAAAACTCGATATTGTTAGGACTTTCAATTTGTTAAGAACTGAGAAAAACGAACTTTAACTATACACATTTCAATTCCCAACAATCTCCCCTTATTTAAACATAATTATAGCTAGATCTATCTAAGTTAAGGTAAGTGAGATAACAGCTTCTTCTTACTCATAGATGATCTAAACAAACATACCTCATGATTTTATTCATACTTAAAGAAAATTACAAGTACATTACAAAAGTGAAATAAAATGTGAAGGTAAAATTGAGCTGTGAATTTCTTCAATAGTAATCATTTTTTTATCTTTTCTTCAGCTTCAGTTATGTTTGTTCTAGTATCCAATTTTGCCTGCAACGCTTTTGCAAAAACTTTGGAATACTCTAAGTTAATCTTTAGTCCCTTTTTGAGACAAAGCAGCTGAATTGTTGATGCTAAGCCAAGCTCATCTTCTCTTTGAAATGCATACTGGCAAGCTCTGTTCATGAATGCCATACCTCTTTCAGGCTCTGTGTAGGTCTGACCATCAACAGGGCCAACGATTCCATTTGGTAGGATCAAATCCCTGTGCATTCCATCCACTTGAACATCATCTGCGACAAAAGTTTCCTTAACAAGTTGAGAAACCCTTCTTCTTTTCTTTCCAGACTTTGGGGGTTCTTGTTCTAAAAGCTGTGGATGGGGATCTATTTTGAGTTTGGCTGCTGTTTCTTTGATCCAGGTGAACTTAGCCTTCAGAATTTTAAGCAGAAGGAAATTTGCCTGACTAGTTCTTTTGGCAGCTAAGGCTTCAAGTTCAAACCATTCAGATAACCCAAGTTTCTTTAGCTTGAAGTCCTCAAATACATTCATATTACCCTGTTGGTTGTCTCTCTACAAAATAATCTGTGGTGTGTTGGTGGACTTGTGAATTGTGTATTTAAACTTGGTTATCTTGCCAGGTGCATACCTGTTGTTAACGCAGGCATCATAATCAGCTTTTACTTTCTTAGTGCCTCTGCGCGTTTAGCTTCCATTTCCTTCAACCTTTGTCTCTGCTTCTCCCTTTCAGGTGGAGTCATCTTCCTTAGAGTAGCCTCATTTAGCTCCTTGGCTTTCTTGATTTCATTTAGTCTCTTGAATTCCTCAGCCTGTTTCTCTATTTCTTCAGGTGTTAAGGGATTCTCATTGGAAGGTGTAAAGGTTGAAAATTGGGAAAGGTCTGTGGTGGATCCTCCTGTCTCTAGCATCGCAACTATCTTCTTTAGTTTTGTGTCTGTGTCAACCAAAACCATCTCCTTTCCTTTTTTCGAGACAGAGGATTCCATACTCATATTTTTCAATACCTCAGCTCTTTTGATAAACGCTGCCTGGGCTTGAGTTTGTATTGCTTTGGGAAGGGAGCTAACAGTGAACTTTAGCTTCTTGGCAACTGGTTCACCATCATCCCCAGACTCGCTGGTGTTAACCAAAGTTAGGGACTTTGATGAATCAACTCCATCATTATTCTGTTGCTCCCCCTTAGTGTTATCCTCATCATCAGGTATAATAACAGGTGTGATGACTTGGAGGGGGACAGGTGAAGAAATGGTGTTGTTGTTAGCAGATGTTGAGCCCTGTTTGGCAGATTCAAGGTTAAGTACCTTTTCCTTCTCCCCCTCACGTTCAGCATGTCTCTTCAGACTTTTGGATGAATGTGTTTGAAAGTGCTTTGCAATCTGTTCAACAAAGGCAGCCATAGCACGTTGCCTTGTCCTTGAAGCTCTGGCAATCTTCAGCAAAAGGTTGCAGTTTCCATTTGTATTGCCCTAAACACGATTAACGATGAAGTTTGTATGACGATATTGCCTGCTTCGAACAGCTTCAAACTCTCTGTGCATTGTTAACTCATGTTCATGAAACAGAGCAGGGACCTCTGTGTCAATGACATCCTTGATTCTTGTGGACAGATGACTAAGTCCTTGTGCTACACCTTTTCTTGCACCATCCTTGATGGGTTCAGTGACTGCATCCGCGACTGCCTTCTTGATGATCCCTGGAAATGTGACAGTGAAGTTATGCATCTCAGACTTGATAACATCCAGCTTCCTTGATAGGCGTTCAATATCAGATTGATGATGAACAGGCTGAAGATTATGAATGTTCAGGCTTTGTTGAGCATAATCATCCCCCCTCGGCAAAAGATCAAAGTGGTTTGCGCAGGATGATCAAACATAAGAAATTCAGCAGTTGTATCATAAGCAGGTCTTTGGAAGACTGTTGTGGTGGAGGTAGTAGAGGTGGGAGTGACCACAGCTTCCTTGGGAGGAGGAGTGTTATTATCAGCTAGTGTGGACACAACTATTTCTTTGGGAGGAGAGACAGATTGTTGATCATCTTCTTCCTCTTCATCCTCTTCATCCTCTTCATCCTCTTCCTCAAACATCCCCACAGGGATTTCATCCTCAGGCATCGATTCAGGATCAGAGACATCATCAACTAGTGACAGCACTTCTTCTTCAATATCAATCACGGGCTCTTTGTCATTTGGTTGATCTTGAATAATTGTAGCAGCCTCTTTATCCTGTTGCTCCAGGGATTCTGTGTCTGGCTGTATAATTTTAGCCTGCAAGTTGTTTTTATTAGTAACAGGGAAATAAGTAAGGGGAATGGTCGCCATTTCGTTGTCCCAGAGAGGCTGAGGGTGATTATTCAGCCACTCCAAAGGATAAATCCTTGGGATTCTTTTAAGAGTGAAAATTATATGGTTAATGATCGCCATTCGCTGCCCCTAGGAAAGCTGAGTGTGATTATTCAGCCCCCCCAAAAGGTTAAGACCTTTGGGACTCTTTTGATTGTGAAACATATGTTTTTAGGGATCGTCATGCGCTGCCCCTAGGAAGGCTGAGGGTGATTATTCAGCCCCCCAAAAGGTTAAGAAACCTTTGGGACTCTTTTAATAATGAAACATATGTGGATGAAGGTCGCCTGTTACGCTGTCCCTAGGAAAGCTGAGGGTGATGATTCAGCTCCCCCTGAAAAGGATAAATCCTTTGGGATTCTTTTAAGCTGAAAAAGATATGGGTTAAGATCGTCTTATTACGCTGTCCCTAGAAGAGCTGAGGATGATTATTCAGGTCCCCTAAAAGTAAAACTTTTGGAATTCTTTTTCTGAGGGAACCAAGAGGCTGTGTGAGGTACAGCTGATCAAGGTTGAGACATATATGTATTCAGGTTGTTGTTTGCCTGAATACTGTCTAGAGGGTGCAGGGTCATCGGGGTGCTTTATAAACACAAATGAATCATTCCCTGGTGTATAGAAAGGGTGTACAGAAGTCTTAAAGAGTTCTAAGTGCATAGACAGACTTCTATGGGTCGAGGATTACCCTAACTTCACCACTCTCACCTACAGACATTTGAGAGTGGCTGCTTGTGGACCTCTAAAAATTTACACTGATTACATGTGTGACATCAACAGAATTTGGCTGGTTCCCTGTTGTCTCAGCTGACATCGAGACGCTAGACCCTTGTTGTTGGTCAGTTGAAGTCTCTGATTCCACATGAGTATCTGGAACAGAGGAAGTGTCGAGGTTCACAGTCTTCTTTCCCCTGGCCTTTGCAACAGTTTTGGTGTGGGAAGAAGATGGGTTTTTCTTCTTCTTAGGCTGTTGGCCAGTTGAAGCCTTGGACGTCGTGGTGTGCTGCCCAGAGGTCAAAGACTTAGACTTGCCAGACACACCAGAGGTATTCACCTTCTCTGATGAAGGGAGCTAGGACTTCTCAGTTGAGGGTTGTTTGTTAGCAATGTTCATCATGTGGGAGGTGATAGGGACATCTTCAGCTCCAATTTCCTTGTAGATGGCACCTGTGATGCGATAGGGCTTCAGAGAAGTGAGTGCAGAGTTATGATAGCTGTCACCCAACAGGCTTTCGAAGATCAGCGATAGAAAGCGAACGTAGCAAATGTTCTTTTCCCTGACTTGGTTCCTTCCTTTCAGCTGTTCAACTAGATTGGAGAAGAGAATACTTCCTACATCAACATCAGCTCCCCAGATCAGCCCATAGGCAATATATTGGTGGTTGAAGGACATCTGATCTTGGGATCCCTACATTCCTCCCAGGGATTTGACTATGTGGGTGAAGAGGACACGCCACATAGGGGTAAAATACTTGATCTTCAGAGGAGACTTAGAGAGGACCTCAGCGGGTGTAAGAGCAGGGTTCACATGATGAAAGGGTTTAAGTGTGGCCAGGGCATCCTTAACAGTCTTTTTGTCAACTACCTTTAGGCATTCATCACCATGTTTTAACCCAGCCACACTAGAGAAATCTTTGAGTGAGAAGGCAAATGGATGTTCGTTACAAGAGAGGCTAAAGGTTATGGTGTCATCAATGACTTCAGCAGAGTACCAGAATTCCCTAAGGTATTCTTGGTAGAAGGTGGTTGGGGATTTTGTGAATGCATCACTTGCATCACAATGTTGCATGAAGTTAACCAGATCTGAGTAGGATTCGTTTGGAGCCTTGATCCATCCAATGGAGTTGTTTGATGCAAGAATGCTTTCATTGAGTTCAAAGTTGACGTTTGCTGCCTTGGGAACTGGGAATGCCATGGATTCTAGGTCGAAGAAGAACGAAAATGAAGGATGGGTTTAGAGAGAGAAAGCTTAGAGAGAGAAAGAGATTTATGAAATAAGAATAGTGGTAGGCGAGGAGAGACGAGAGACAATATATATATTTAAATATGAAAACAGTTATTCAACCGCATTTAATGCTAAGTGGGAAAATGACTGCTCAAGTGGGTCCCTTCACCTTTCACAACTTATTTGTCTCCTCGTTATTCGAAAATAAATGATTAAATATCGAGAATGTTTTTTTAGCATTTACTTGGAAAGTAACTACCTAGTTTTATGTGAAAAACATTTAATATAGAATCAGTCATTTAATGAATACATTTATTATCAAGCCACATGCTTTGAGATATTGAGCATCCCTAGCTCAGCAACTAGCCTGTTGAACGAAGGTTCAGCCAAAGGCTTTGTGAAAATATCAGCTAGTTGCAGCTCTGTGGGAACAAAGTGCAGCTCAATATCTCCCTTCATTATGTGATCCCTGATAAAATGATACCTGATATCAAAGTGTTTGGTACGTGAGTGAAGAACAGGGTTGTTGGAGATAGCAATGGCACTAGTATTGTCACAAAAGATTGGCACTTTGTCATATAAGATTTCATAGTCAGCCAGTTGACTTTTCATCCAGAGCACCTGAGCACAACAACTGACAGTAGCGACATATTCTGCTTCAGCTGAAGACATGGCCACAGAGTTTTGCTTCTTAGCACTCCATCCAACCAATTTTCCTCCTAGGATTTGACAGCTACCTGAGGTGCTTTTCCTGTCAATACAGCATCCTGCATAGTCTGAATCTGAATAGGACTTGAGATCAAAGCCTGATTCCTTGGGATACCATAGACCTAGGGAGGGTGTTCCTTTGAGATACCTGAAAATTTTCTTAACAACCACTAGATGGGATTCTTTTGGGTTAGCTTGGTACCTTGCACAGATACATGTGGAGAATTGGATATCAGGACGACTAGCTGTTAGATACATGAGTGACCCAATCATGCCTCTGTATAAAGTCTCATTAACAGAGACCCCTGACTCATCAGGACCCAAGTTGTTGGGTGGAAGCATGGGGCATTTCACTGATGCACAATCAGCTAGGGCATATTTTTTAAGTAAATCTTTAACATACTTTTCTTGACAAATTGAAATTCCCTTAGGACATTGTTTAATTTGAAAACCCAAAAAGTAAGTTAATTCACCCATCATACTCATCTCATATTTCTTGATCATTAATTTAGCAAAACATTTACTAAGATTAACATTTGTTGACCCAAAGATGATATCATCCACATAAATCTGCACAATGATGAAATCACTCTTATCCTTGAAGGTAATGAGAGTTTTATCAATAGAACCCCTGACAAATTTGTTTTCAGTTAAGAAACTAGAAAGAGTTTCATACCATGCTCTTGGAGCTTGTTTCAGCCCATACATGGCTTTGTGTAATCTGTACACATGATTGGGAAACTCTTTGTTCTCGAATCCTTCAGGTTGTTCAACATATACTTCCTCAGCCAAATCTCCATTGAGGAATGCACTCTTAACATCCATCTGATACACAATGAAGTTCATATAAGCAGCATAAGCTAGGAAAATTCTGATGGCTTCAAGTCTTGCTACAGGTGCAAATGTTTCATCATAATCAATTCCTTCAGTCTGAGTATACTCCTGTGCCACCAGCCTGGCCTTGTTTCTGATGATGTTTCCAATTTCATCCATCTTATTTCTATAGATCCATCTAGTGCCTGTGATATTCTTTCCAGGTGGAGCTGGCACTAGTGTCCATACTTTGTTCCTTTTAAACTGATTGATTTCTTCCTGCATAGCAGCTACCCACCCATCTTCTACAAGAGCCTCAACTACTCTCTTAGGTTCAATTTGAGATAGAAATTCAGCAAAGAGACATTCATTGGCTGAGGCAGACTCTGAGTCATGAATTCGCTGTCTAGTAGTAACCCCTGCATTAGGTTCCCCAATGATGTTGACAAGAAGAATATGTTGATCTCTTGACCACTTGGTTTGAGGAGCTACGGAATCATAGACAGGACACTTGTGGGGATAGCTGGTATTATTTGAGTTTCATCCTGCTGACTAGGAGGGCTTTCTTCAAAGACTACTTCAGTGTCTGAGTCTACTTCAGCCATATCAAGGGGTACAAGTTCATTATCAACAGGAGATTCTTCAGGGAT
Source organism: Glebionis coronaria (assembly GCA_025667525.1). Classification (NCBI taxonomy): domain Eukaryota; kingdom Viridiplantae; phylum Streptophyta; class Magnoliopsida; order Asterales; family Asteraceae; genus Glebionis; species Glebionis coronaria. The sequence goes on from JANFOE010000235.1 coordinate 96,139, forward strand.
TTGAAGAATTGGTGAGTCATCAATAGCAGTAGAGGAAGAAGGACTACAAGAGGTCTGTGGTTCTTCTTCATCAAGCTCCTGAGAGGTAGGAACTTCAATGTTGTGAGTAGACAGAGGGTCAAAAGCAGGAACATAAGGAGTGAGAGTGTTGGAGTGATGATGGTGATGACTGACAGGTCTATGTTCGTAGAATTCATCACTTGGGAAAGACACATTTTCATTAAAATCAGTTTCATCACCCTCTGTTCCAGTTCTTTGTATGACATCATCATCTTCATTGAATCTGACATGAAAGGTTTCTTCTACTTCTTGTATTCTGATGTTGAATACTCTGAAGGCTTTGTCTGTTGGAGAGTATCCAAAGAAGAAACCATCATCAACTTTTTCATCAAATTTTCCAAGTTTATCCCTGTAGTTGTAAATGAACACAGGGCATCCAAAAACATGAAAATAGCTGAAATCTGGAGATCTGTTTCTGAAAACTTCATAGGAAGTTTTACCATGTCTTTTGACAATGATTGATCTATTTTGTGTGTAGCAGGCAGTGTGAACAGCTTCTCCTCAAAATTGCTTTCGTAAGGCTGCACCATTCAACATAGTTCTGGCTGCTTCAATCAAAGTCCTGTTTCTTCTTTCAGCCACACCATTTTGTTCAGGGGTGCCAGCTGAAGAGAAGTTTTGTGAAATACCCTTTTCATCACAAAAAGATTCAAGTTGATGATTCTTGAATTCAGTACCATTATCACTTCTTAGAGCTTTGACTCTAACATCATTCATATTTTCAACCTGTCTGATGAAGGACATGATGGTATCAGCTGCATCACTTTTCCTTCTGAGGAAGAACACCCATGTATACCTTGAAAACTCATCAACTATGACCAAGGTGTATTTGTTGTGATTAATGGTCTGAGGTTTGACAGGCCCAAACAAATCCATGTGAAGGATATGTAAGCACTTGTCAGTAGAGAATGATTGCCTGGTCTTGAATGAAGACCTGTGATGCTTTCCTTTGACACAGGCAGAACAAGTCTTGTCTTTAGAAAACATCACTAAAGGTAGACCAGCAACCAGGTTTTGTGTGGCTATCTTGTTGATGTTCTTGAAGTTGAGATGAGACAGTCTTTTGTGCCACAGCCAATTGACACTTTCAGAGGCTTTAGCAAGAAAACAATTTGAGCTGTCTTCAGAGCAAACAACCATGTTGATGACATAAGCATCTCTACTTCTAGGTGCAATAAGAACAACATCATTGTTCTTGCTGAATATGGTTCCCTGAGTCTTAGTAAACAAAACCTTGTAGTAAACATCACACAATTGGCTTATGCTAATAAGATTGTGTTTAAGACCATTCACATATGCAACCCTTGTAAAAGTTATCCCATTGCAGTTCACTGAGCCGTATCCCTTTGTGTCGCCTAAAGAATTATCTCCAAACACCACTTTAGGACCTGGCTCCCTTGAGTATCTGTACATATATTGTTGAATCCCAATCATGTGTCTAGAGCAGCCACTGTCTAGATACCATACCGATTCCTTAAGATGTTTCTGCATAGATACATAGAAACAAGTTAGTTCCTATGGTGAACCCACTTTCCAGTGGGTTCCCTGAATTGCTGATTAGCAATTCTTGTGTTCCTGTAGAACTTTTGGCGATGGGAGGGACAATTAGCTGTCTCATGGGTAAAACTTCCACAGATATCACAACCTGGGAAGTCATCACACTCGTCTGAGTGATGGTCTGTGAATCCATAGAATTTACAGGGAGGATAAGGTCTGTAGTTTCCTTGTTGTCTTTTAGAACCCTGTTGTCTTTCCCTAGAAGGTGTCTGGGCTCTTTTAACAGCCATTTGTCTATCATGATCTAAGGTCATGTGGTGAGAGTTCTTACAGATATTGCAATAAGGTTTGGTTAACCTTTCCCCCTTGGGTTCACCTAGGACAGACTTAGGTTCACGAGAAGTAGAGCATTCAGCGGAAGGCTTAATGTGTTGTTTTTAGAGTTCTACTTCTTTCATTAGAGACAACAGGCGTTCTTCAGTTGAAGAGTCAACCTTGTTCACAACTTTTGTTGAGACAGGCTTAAATGAAACTTGCTTACCAGATTGTTTAGCAGGTACATAAAATATTTTAGCTGGTGGTTTCTCAACATTTGTTTTAAGTTCACCCTTAGCTGCTCGTGAGGAACTGCTGGGTTCAACTATAGAGAGTTTGGGTAAAGGTGGTAATTCAGCCACATCTTCAGAGACAGGGTCATCAATCAAAGTGGGATCTTACATATGAATAGTCTCTGTAGATTTAAAAACAATCTCTTTGGGTTTGGTGAGAATTTTCAGCTTATTTTTCTTAGCAGATACATCCCTTTTAATGTCAGCAGGCAGTTCATTATTAAGCAATTGATCTATAGTTAACCTACTACACAGCCATTTTTCAATAACCTTGTTTAATTCAGATACTTGATCATTTAAGGCAATATTTTTCAAGGTTAACCTAGTGACTTCATTTTGAAGGGATATTTTCTCTAAATTAACCCGTCTGAGAGTTTCACATTCAGATTTAGCATTTAGCGGTTCATTTTTAACAGAGTGAAACTTATCAAGCAGGTTCTTTCTTTGTTCCTCAACAAAGTGCAAATCAACAATGGTGTAATCAAGAACATGTTTGCGTTCATCACTATCAGACATAGATAAAAGCCTGTGTACCTTTTTCATTGTGATGTCAACCCATTGTCCTGATCTTGCATCACCTTTCCCAACAGCTGGTTCATCCTCAGCTATAGCCATGAAAGCCCTGACTCTAGTAGTATCTTCCTCATCTGAAGTCAGTGGCTCATCATTCCAATCATATGCTTCAGCTACCAACCCTTTCTCTGTCTTTTTATCACCTCCTTTCTTCTTAGACAGAGCTTCAAGCTTCAAATTCATCTGTTCTAACTCAGTTTTAAGTGCCTTGTACTTGTTCTTGTAATCCTTCTTCTCATTGTCTGATGAGTAGGATTGGTGAGATGAGTTGTTGTGTTGTGGTTTGAATTTGTAAGGTTTGGTGGAAGATGATGGATAGGAAGGTGAGGATGTCTTGGTGGAAGGACAGTCTTTTTGGAAGTGTCCAAGCTTTCCACAGGCAAAGCAAGTTTCTTTTGATCTGTCAGTTTGTTTACTAGCTGATCCTATTCTCCCTGATCTTTTGAAGAATCTTCTTTGATTGGCTAGCAAAGCTCTTTCATGAAACTCAGCATTAAGGTCTGTCAAGAACTCTTGGCTGCTGCGGGTGTCTTCTTCAACATCAGAGTCGCTGTCATGAGGATGTGGTGTGGAGATCAAGGCTTTGGAAGTTGCTCCTTGAACTATAAAACTTTCAGTCTCTGACTTGTATATAGTATCAATCAGCCCTTCTTCATAATTATACTTTCCATAAAGCTGAGCAAAGGTGTCTGTAACACCCCATTTTGGAAATGGAATCTTACGCATAATCATGGCGTGTCATCAAAGCATACAAGGATAAATGTCTAAGCATTATTTGACCATAAAAGGGAAATACCGGAATCAAACATCGGTAACCCCAAAGTAGAGCTCATCACACACAAACATAAATACTGTAAAAGGAAAGGACGAAACAATGTCCATAGCAAGCTGTATTAAAGTAAAGGAAATGCATAAAGTAAAGAAAGACAGTAAAGCTTCCAGTCCATATGCACGTACGTTCGAGATCTACGAGCGTCCCTGAGTACCTGCCGTTTTGGGAACATGAAAAGGAAAACGGCTGAGCAAGACGCTCAGTGCACGGATGTACAAAATAGCATGAAATAGGATAAGCATGTAACATATAACAACGGAAGACTAAGTTCTGAGTAAACTGGTTAAGTATTAAGAAAACTGGTTTTATAGTTTGAAAAGCCTTATGTTTATCTTATGAAAACTGTTTTAACATAAATATACCATAGCCCATATAGGTCATGAAAAGGTCACGTGCATGAATACTTGGAGGGGTGACCTCATCATGCTGATTAGAGGGGATGCCTCTAATTAATATACTGGTCTGGGTAGGAGGGATCAACTCCTTGTGAAGGATGCAAGGCACACACCACATTCACCATGAAATACTGAATAAAACATGTAACTAGGATGCACCCATACGCCCCACATGATATAATAATATGGCCAAAACTGAAAGGGACGCCACGAGCAATCACTCTGCCGTGGGGAAGTCATAACATTGGTGCCTCCAATGTTATGGTTATGGTACCTCCATAACTAGGTGAAACTGGTCATGCTTGTATATGGCTATAGATTATGCTAATTAAACATAAGCAGTTCAAAACAATAAAACAAATACTGGGGAAAACAGTTGGATGCATACGGGGAAATCCTAATAAGGAAAGAATGTCCATACTGAAAGGACGGGAATCCGTACCTCAAGTCCAGTGAATGAACGGAAGAAAGACTCCTACAGGGTTTTATGTTTCATCTTAGCTTTCTTTGTATGTTTTAGGTCATGGTTTACTGTTTAAAGCCCTATCTGTGTTTACCTTGTACTTTGATTAATCTGATAAAGTATTACTGGTAATTCATGTATTATTATACTTACTGTGTAATAATAAGTAACTTTCCAAAAATAGCAGGTTTCCAAAAATAGAAAGTTTCCAAAAATAGAAAGTTTCCAAAAATAGAAAGTTTCCAAAAATAGAAAGTTACCAGAAATAGAAAGTTTCCAAAAATAGAAAGTTTCCAAAAATAGAAAGTTTCAAAAAATAGAAAGTTTCCAAAAATAGAAAGTTTCCTAAAATAGAATTTACTGCTTAATATAGATTAGTTTCTAAAAATAGAAAGTTTCCAAAAATAGATCAGCTGCCTTAATTAAATAAGTTTCCATATATAGAAGGTTTCCATGATTAGATTAGCTGCCTGAAATAGATAGATTTCCATATATAGAAGGTTTCCATTAATAGATTAGTTGCCTTATTTAATTAAGTTTCTATAAATAGAAGTTTCCATTATTAGAATTAAGCTGGTTACATAAGCTAACATATAAGTCTAAGTGTTTATAAGCTTATTTCTTAAGTCATATGATATAGTGTATAGTTTAATTATCATTTCATGTATTTTAATTAAACTATAGGTTAAGCATTTTAATTAAAGTATAACATGTTTTAATTAAAATGGAATAAAATACTTAGGTTAAAATATGTATTATTATGTATTAATAACATAACCTAAGTCATGTCTAAATTAATTAATTATAAGCATGTTTTAAATAATTAATTAATTATAACTTATAACATAAAATACTTAGGTTAAATTAATATCATGCTAAATTCATAATTAAAATAACCTAAGTCATGGTTTAATTAATATCTCATGTTTATTAATTAATTTATATCCTAAGTTCATAATTCATAAAATTAACATGTAGCATAAATCATGATTTAACCAACGAACCATGAATCGGCATGAACTCGACACCGTACCCCGAGCCAACTCGGGGTACTTGTGTCCCCTTGCTGCCGTGGGTCCCACATGCACCAACCAAGACCAAAATGGTCTTGGTGGTGGCGGCAAAAAGCAAACCGAACCCCCCTCGGGTTGGTTATACTAGGCGGCCAAAAACAAACACCCTCATATAACAACCTTTGATTTTAATGAACCCCAAAACATGTTAGATCTATGTTTAATTATCATGTTTTAATAAGAATAACAATAACATGTTCATGAAAATAATCAAAGATTTAAAAAGAATTAAAAAGAAAGGTTTAGAATAATATACCAATACGTAGCTTGAAAGAGGATGAACAAACACGGTTTATAGCACTTATTTTTATGATCAAAATCAACCAACAACCACCTATGGTGGTCTTGAGGGTGGCGGCACAAAGAGAGACCAAGAGGAGGAGAGGAAAACTTTTTAGGTTAAATGCTTATTTCCTTGAAATATAAAAATGAAATGAATATTTACCATAACCCCCCCTTTCATGAAAAAAGTCAATGGGCTAAGCCCATTTAGTTATGTGTGCCGTGGGTATGGGGCCCCACATGGGGTACCCGTACCTTTTCTCGTGTCCCGATGTTTCGTGTTCGTTCGTGGTTAAACGTGTTCGTGTTTAAAGTGTTTCTGTTTATTTTATCATGTAGTTTATCGTATTATTTACACTCGTAATTAAGTACTTACGTAATTATTTTAGTTCGTGTTTTAAAATGGTGATCATGATTTAATTATGTTTACGTGAAATATCTATTAACTGTTTATCATGAGTTTGTACGTAATCGATACTTATCATGTCATACACGTATGCACTTGCTTGATTATTAGCACATGAATGTGATCAATACTAAATAGGGTAAGTTTTAATCTAGGACGTACGATCTTAAGGGCACTATTCACGGTAAAAGCATGCGGGTTTTACAATTCTTCCCCCCTAAAAAGAATAATTCGTCCCCGAATTATAGATAAAGTAAGCTGGAAAGAAGTAACATACCCGAACTCAAAATATGAAGTGAGGGTAAGAAGCCCAGATAGACTCCTCTGTTTCCCAAGTGGCTTCCCGCTCGGTATGCTCCCTCCAAATAATTTTGACGAATGGAATCGTCTTCCTTCTCATGACTTGTTCTTGCCTGTCGAGCACTCGTTCGGGTTCCTCTATAAAAGTGAGATCTTCACGTATCTGTTCCAGTGGATACTGAACCATGTGAAGGGGATGATACTTGTACCCTCTGAGTAAGGACACATGGAACACGTTATGCACGTGCGAAAGCTGAGGAGGTAACGCCAATCGGTAAGATACTTCACCGATTCATTCAATGATATCAAATGGTCCGATGAAACGAGGACTGAGTTTCCCTTTGATCCCGAAGCGTTTAACACCACGTGCCGGCGAAACCTTGAGGAAGACGTGGTCTCCCACATTAAAATGTATGTCCCTACGATGCTTATCAGCGTAACTCTTCTGACGTGACCGTGCTTCCTGCAGCTTCTGCTTAGCTACTTCGATCTTCTCATTGGTCATTTCTATAATTTTCTGGTCCTTCGAGTGTTCGCTCCCCCACTTGATCCCAGCAGATTGGAGCGCGACACTTCCTGCCATACAACATTTCGAAAGGAGCACATTTGATACTTGCGTGCCAGCTGTTGTTGTATACAAACTCGACCAAACAGATGTAATCGTCCCAATCACCTGTCCATTCCAACGCACACGACCTTAACATATCTTCCAATGTCTGAATTGTTCGCTCCGACTGTCCGTCCGTTTGAGGATGAAAGGCCGTACTCAGCTTAAGTTGTGTACCCCAAGCTTTTTGCAGACCTTTCCAGAATCGCGACGTGAAACGAGGATCTCTGTCTGAGACGATGCTGGAGGGAGTACCGTGGAGCCTCATGATCTCCCTTCTGTAAGTATCTGCGAGTTTACTTACCGGATCTTCCTTGCGTATCGGTAAGAAATGAGCTGATTTGGTGAGTCGATCAACAATGACCCAAATAGCATCGTGCTTCTTCTTGGTAGGCGGAAGACCGGTAACAAAATCCATGGTGATTTTGTCCCACTTCCACTCTGGAATATCCAACGGTTGAAGGAGACCGCCCGATCGCTGATGCTCAATCTTAACCTACTGGCAGGTAAGACATTTGGAGACATAAGTGGCTACATCCTGTTTCATACCACTCCACCAAAAGTGCTGTCTGATGTCATGGTACATTTTTGTCGACCCAGGATGTATAGAAAATGGGGAGCTGTGAGCTTCAGCTAACAATGCTTCCCGGAGTTCTTGATTGTCAGGAACACAAAGTCTCGTGCCCTGCCAAACGATACCGTCTGCGTCCATTCTGAATTCTGTCTGCTTCTCCAAATTCTGAATTATCGCCCAAATTTCTCCATCATCCTTCTGCTCTTCCTTGATCCTAGACAGTAACTCGGGTTCTACTCTAAGATTCGCCTAGTAACCGTGCTGCCCACGTACCATGATTTCAATGTCTAGCCGCTCCAAGTCTCTTATGTTTTGTTCCTTGATTTCAATGCCGTTGATCATTCCGGACTTCCTGCTAAGTGCATCTGCTACTACATTAGCCTTTCCGGGATGATACTGTAGGTTAATATCATAATCCTTCAACAGTTCCAACCATCTCCTTTGTCTCATGTTCAATTCACGTTGAGTGAAGATATACTTCAAGCTCTTGTGATCCGTGAAAATGTCGCATGATTCTCCGTATAAGTAGTGCCTCCATATTTTCAATGCGACACCACTGCAGCAAGTTCCAGGTCATGCGTAGGGTAGTTTTCTTCATAGGGCTTAAGCTGCCGTGAAGCATACGCGATCACTTTCCCATGTTGCATGAGAACACAGCCCAGTCCCTTCCCCGATGCATCGCTATAGATCTGAAATCCACCTGTACCAGATGGGAGAGTAAGAATAGGTGCAGATACTAACTTCTGCTTTAGGTCTTCGAAGCTCTTCTCTCGTTCTTCCGTCCAGACGAATTTCTCTCCTTTTCGCATCAGTTTGGTGAGAGGTAATGCCAAGCGGGAAAAGTTCTCCATGAATCTGCGATAATATCCAGCTAAGCCTAAGAAACTGCGGACTTCTGTCGCTGACGTTGGTCTTGGCCATTTAGTGATAGCCTCAACCTTCGTTGGGTCCATAGTGATCCCTTCTGCTGATACGATGTGACCTAAGAATGCCACTTTGTTTAACCAGAACTCACACTTGGAGAATTTCGCATACAGCTGCTTCTGACGAAGAATCTGTAGTACCGTACGGAGATGGTCTTCGTGTTCCTCCGTGGGCTTTGAGAAAATCAGGATGTCATCGATGAATACAATGACAAACTTATCAAGGAATTCGTGGAAGATTCTAGTCATCGGATCCATGAATACTGCTGGAGCATTAGTCAGGCCGAATGGCATAACTACAAACTCATAATGGCCATAGCGGGTACGAAAAGCAGTCTTGGCAATATCCTGCTCTTTAACCCTTAGCTGATGGTAGCCTGACCTTAGATCGATCTTTGAGAAGTGTTTGGCTCCTTGAAGTTGGTCAAACAGATCATCTATACGTGGCAGTGGATATCTATTGCGGATGGTAATCTTATTAAGTTCACGGTAGTCTATGCAAAGTCGCATGCTGCCGTCCTTCTTCTTAACGAACAAGACCGGTGCGCCCCATGGAGATGCGCTTGGTCTAATGAACCCTCGCTCAAGAAGTTCCTGCAGTTGGTCCTTCAGTTCTTTTAGCTCTATGGGAGCCATACGATACGGAGCCTTAGAGATTGGTTCAGCTCCTGGAACAAGGTCGATGTTGAACTCCACTTCTCGTGCAGGTGGTATGCCGGGTAGTTCAGCTGGGAAGACGTCTTGAAATTCCGAAACTACTGGTTGATCCTGAATCGATGGGGATTCAGCATCCATGTTGTGAACCGTAGCTAGATAATCCTCACAGCCATGTGACAGTAATGCACGTGCTTGCAAGGTAGATATGACTTGTACAGACCGTCTGGGTATGAACCCGTTATGAATGTACTCTGGTGCATTAATGTCGCCGAAGATCACCCGATATGAGTGGCATTCTATGGTAGCATGGTGCTTGGATAGCCAGTCCATGCCGAGAATCATATCGAACTCAATCATGTATAGGGGAAGTGCATCTACTGCACGAACTTTATCGTCAAACTCTAGAGGAAGACTCTTGTATACATGAGTTATTAATACAGAGTCCCTCAAAGGCGTGGAAATGGTAAGCCTATTTTCTAATGGCAAGGGAAGTGTCTTGATGTTCTTAGCGTATGTAGTGGAAATAACTGAGTGAGTGGCACCCGTGTCGAAAAGAACACATGCAGCTTGGCCGTACATATACAAAATTCCAGTAATGGTACCTGTAGATTTGTTTGCCTGATCGCGAGATGTCGTGTAGACACGCCCAGTGGTAGGAGGCGGCTTACTATCAGCATGACCTGAGGTACCCTCTATTTCACCCTTACGGCAATCTCTCATACGATGGCCAGGGAGACCGCACTTGTAGCACGCGTCGGAATCACGACGACATGGGCCAGGGTGTCTGCGATGGCAAGTACTGCAAAGAGGATGAGTGAATCCTCCAGCAGGAGTCCTTGCTTGCTGAGGGCCTGCTGATAAAAAATGTGTTAAAATAAAGTATATGCACGAGTATAAGACATATGCATCATAAGATGTTCACCAGTGTTAGCTGAACGGTTAGGCTGCGAACCCCTGTGGTTCTGGTCCTTCCCGTTACCGTGGTTCCTGGTAGAGATTAATATAGTGTCCGCATGAGAGATATAACATGAAATCATAAGAAGATGCGTAAATAGTAGGACCTGCTGTTGTTGGAGTGTCCAGCGTTGTTACGGTAATTATCATTACCGCTACGCCTTTCCACAACAGAACGGTCGTTAGTGTGACCATTTCCTTTGGGCTGATGAGGCTGCTGCTGAGTAGCCGGCTGAGACCGGTCCCCAGTTTTCTGCCTGGAAGATACCGTTTAAGAGATGATTATAGAATATATAATGATAGGATTTGGTTATCGTTAGAATACGAAATGTTTACCTCTTGTCGGGTCTTTCAGCTTCCCCGAACTCATCTCGTTCCTGCAACATCTCTAGCTTCCTTGCTGCGTCGGCCACTTGTGCTACTGTATTGAACGTAGCACACACCAGATTGTTCGCGACCGAGGTGCGAAGTGCCCACCTAAAGTGGTGTGCCTGCTCCTCAGGAGTACCAGTTGCTGCTCCCAGGAAACCAGCTAAGCGAAGAAAGCGCTGCATGAATTCGTTGCTATTCTCGCCCGCTCTCTGACGTATCCCATGGTACTCTCGCTTGAGCTTGTCCTGCTCTGCCTTGGGAAAGAACTGCTCCATCACTCTTTCCTTGAATTGGGCCCATGTCAAACCAGCGACCCAATCATCACCTCCTTCCGACTGCGTCAAGGCTAGCCACCACCTGAGTACATCGCCTTCAAACCGGTAGCATGCCAATCTCGCCTTGTATGCGGGGTCACAACCCATAGCATTGAAAATCTTCTCGATATGAGTCAACCAGCTTTCAGCATCGCTGGGGCTATCAGTCTTTTCAAAAGCTCTAGGACGGAGCTTGTTGAATCTTTCCAGCCACACTGCTAGTGTCACTAGAGGAGGAGGAGGTGCCTGATTCTGCTGCTGCTGATTGTTGGCAGCTTGTACTTCAGCACGGATGTCATTCCTCAGTTGAGGAAGCAAGGCTTGCATGGCAGCCTGAATTGCAGCATTGAGCTGCTCTTGCTCGCGTGTGAGAACCATCTGACAGTATAACATAGAACATATGATTAACAGTTCAAAACATAAAATATAAATTATATATATATACATGAAAAAAAAAATTTATACCAAAAATTTCACGAGAAAAATTTTATGCAAGAAAATTTTGTATGAATGCATGATGCAGTTTTATGAAAACTTTTGATGCTCGAGAGTGAACGCCTCTGGTCAGTTCACTCAAAACAAAAGACATATCGAGGGGACGCCTATGGGTCGGTCCCAAATCTAAAAGTTTCGATAAAACACATGCGACTAAATAGGGCCAGTCCTGTACCAACCATTACTTAGTCAAAAACCCTGTAACAATGACATGTATATGTATGCTTAAAAATGATGAATGCATGAAAACAACTGTCAGTTCTAGGAAGACCGTAGTGACTACCCACTAATCACAGGTCATATTTGGGAGCCTACAGGTCGAAACCTTGGGCTCTGATACCATAATTGTAACACCCCATTTTGGAAATGGAATCTTACGCATAATCATGGCGTGTCATCAAAGCATACAAGGATAAATGTCTAAGCATTATTTGACCATAAAAGGGAAATACCGGAATCAAACATCGGTAACCCCAGAGTAGAGCTCATCACACACAAACATAAATACTGTAAAAGGAAAGGACAAAACAATGTCCATAGCAAGCTGTATTAAAGTAAAGGAAATGCATAAAGTAAAGAAAGACAGTAAAGCTTCCAGTACATATGCACGTACGTTCGAGATCTACGAGCGTCCCTGAGTACCTGCCGTTTTGGGAACATGAAAAGGAAAACGGCTGAGCAAGACGCTCAGTGCACGGATGTACAAAATAGCATGAAATAGGATAAGCATGTAACATATAACAGCGGAAGACTAAGTTCTGAGTAAACTGGTTAAGTATTAAGAAAACTGGTTTTATAGTTTGAAAAGCCTTATGTTTATCTTATGAAAACTGTTTTAACATAAATATACCATAGCCCATATAGGTCATGAAAAGGTCACGTGCATGAATACTTGGAGGGGTGACCTCATCATGCTGATTAGAGGGGATGCCTCTAATTAATATACTGGTCTGGGTAGGAGGGATCAACTCCTTGTGAAGGATGCAAGGCACATACCACATTCACCATGAAATACTGAATAAAACATGTAACTAGGATGCACCCATACGCCCCACATGATATAATAATATGGCCAAAACTGAAAGGGACGCCACGAGCAATCACTCCGCCGTGGGGAAGTCATAACATTGGTGCCTCCAATGATATGGTTATGGTACCTCCATAACTAGGTGAAACTGGTCATGCTTGTATATGGCTATAGATTATGCTAATTAAACATAAGCAGTTCAAAACAATAAAACAAATACTGGGGAAAACAGTTGGATGCATACGGGGAAATCCTAATAAGGAAAGAATGTCCATACTGAAAGGACGGGAATCCGTACCTCAAGTCCAGTGAATGAACGGAAGAAAGACTCCTACTTCTGGATCACTAACGCTACATGAATACACACGTGTATAAGTATCGAATCACTGATTACATACAGGGTTTTATGTTTCATCTTAGCTTTCTTTGTATGTTTTAGGTCATGGTTTACTGTTTAAAGCCCTATATGTGTTTACCTTGTACTTTGATTAATCTGATAAAGTATTACTGGTAATTCATGTATTATTATACTTACTGTGTAATAATAAGTAACTTTCCAAAAATAGCAGGTTTCCAAAAATAGAAAGTTTCCAAAAATAGAAAGTTTCCAAAAATAGAAAGTTTCCAAAAATAGAAAGTTACCAAAAATAGAAAGTTTCTAAAAATAGAAAGTTTCCAAAAATAGAAAGTTTCCAAAAATAGAAAGTTTCCAAAAATAGAAAGTTTCCTAAAATAGAATTTACTGCTTAATATAGATTAGTTTCTAAAAATAGAAAGTTTCCAAAAATAGATCAGCTGCCTTAATTAAATAAGTTTCCATATATAGAAGGTTTCCATGATTAGATTAGCTGCCTGAAATAGATAGATTTCCATATATAGAAGGTTTCCATTAATAAATTAGTTGCCTTATTTAATTAAGTTTCTATAAATAGAAGTTTCCATAATTAGAATTAAGCTGGTTACATAAGCTAACATATAAGTCTAAGTGTTTATAAGCTTATTTCTTAAGTCATATGATATAGTGTATAGTTTAATTATCATTTCATGTATTTTAATTAAACTATAGGTTAAGCATTTTAATTAAAGTATAACATGTTTTAATTAAAATGGAATAAAATACTTAGGTTAAAATGTGTATTATTATGTATTAATAACATAACCTATGTCATGTCTAAATTAATTAATTATAAGCATGTTTTAAATAATTAATTAATTATAATTTATAACATAAAATACTTAGGTTAAATTAATATCATGCTAAATTCATAATTAAAATAACCTAAGTCATGGTTTAATTAATATCTCATGTTTATTAATTAATTTATATCCTAAGTTCATAATTCATAAAATTAACATGTAGCATAAATCATGATTTAACCAACGAACCATGAATCGGCATGAACTCGACACCGTACCCCGAGCCAACTCGGGGTACTTGTGTCCCCTTGCTGCCGTGGGTCCCACATGCACCAACCAAGACCAAAATGGTCTTGGTGGTGGCGGCAAAAAGCAAACCGAACCCCCCTCGGGTTGGTTATACTAGGCGGCCAAAAACAAACACCCTCATATAACAACCTTTGATTTTAATTAACCCCAAAACATGTTAGATCTATGTTTAATTATCATGTTTTAATAAGAATAACAATAACATGTTCATGAAAATAATCAAAGATTTAAAAAGAATTAAAAAGAAAGGTTTAGAATAATATACCAATACGTAGCTTGAAAGAGGATGAACAAACACGGTTTATAGCACTTATTTTTATGATCAAAATCAACCAACAACCGCCTATGGTGGTCTTGAGGGTGGCGGCACAAAGAGAGATGTTGGAAATACGTTTTTACGTATTTATGAAGGATCGGTCGCTCCAACGATATATTAATGTATTAGGCTCGTGATCCAAATATAGTCCATATAGCCCACATGTAGGGTGGGCTATATATACCCCTCCTAGCATGTTAGGAGGGGTGGTTCATTCATTTTACAACATTTCATTCAATAAATTCATCTTTCTCTCTCTACTTTTCTTTTCTCTCCTTTCTCTCTCTATACTTCATCTCCATCTTCCTCCTTCCACCATTAAATCAATAGATCTAATCCACCATTTACCAAATCCTTAGATTACGTAGACCTTCAATTGGTATTAGAGCCATGGTTAAATCTTAGGATTTGTATTTTTTTTATCTATTGATTTGATTGAAATTTTTTTTAATAATCTTTTCGTTTTATTTTTTTTATATAATCGTCTCGTTTTTTCTTTCTTGAAAATCTATCCAATCAATTTTTATCATTTTTTTTAATAATTTTTTAATCAGTCATTTTTTACTCAGTTATTTTTTTTAAATCACATTGTTTTAATCAGTTTCTTAGTTTAATCAGATCATTTTTAATCATATCATTTTTTTAATCAGTTTCTCAGTTTCTCATTTTTTTAAATTTTTTTAATCAGTCATTTTTTTAATGAGTTGTTTCTTCTTCATTTTCACATCAGTCTAATCCAATTTGTCCAAAAATTTTCCAAAACAGTCCAAAAATTGTCAAAAGTGTCATCTGTCTTTTTCCATCCAGTCTATCAATTTTTGAGTTTTTTCTGATCGAGCGATTTCTTTTTCCGAATAAGCCATATATTCCGTATAGACATTTCGTATGGACAAACTGTGAAAAACATTCCGTATGGACAAACTTTGAAAAACTTTCCGAATAGACCATTTTTCAGAATAGAAAACTTTCCGAATAGACATCTTTCCGAATAGACATCTTTCCGAATAGACATCTTTCGGAATAGACATCTTTCCGAATAGACATCTTTCCGAATAGACGTCTTTCCGAATAGACGTCTTTCCGAATAGACGTCTTTCCGAATAGACGTCTTTCCGTATAGACTTTCAGAATACAGACTCCCCAGACTCGGACAACTGATACAAACACTCGACTCCAAAAACATTCAAGTTTTGACCCACACAAAACACTCGACACAACTCAAACTCGTTTCAACACACTCGGACTCATCACACCTTCGCATCACCCTCTCTCGTCTCCTACCAAGACTCTCACTCTCGAACACCCAATGATATGAGCTTAAACTCATATCCTTTTATCAACAAATAACCCTAAAACATGAAGCAAAATACCCATTTATCTTGTAAAAAACAGTGTTATGTGGTATGTTTGTGTTTGTGTGCTCTTATGTAGGTAAAAGGATACAATTTCAAGCAAACAAGGAAAAACCAAGCTCAAATGGATGAAAAAGACAAAAGAGGATCAAAAGTGACAAGACTTTGAAGTTCAAGGACCTATCTTGACAATTTGTGAAAGTTGAAGGACTTAAAGTGCAAATTATGGAAAGTCAAGATTAAAGTCAAATCTGGTCAAACTATCAAGTCAACTCAGTCAAAGGGCAATTTTGTACAAGTTATCAAAGTTAAAGGACCAAAAATGACAAAGGAATGAAGATTCTGGCCTTAAATAGCATACTGCCAAGTACAAGGGCTTGTTTTGCCAAAATGGGAAAGTCTTGCAAAGTTGAATCCATGTGTCAAAAGCTTAACCAATGAGAAGAGAGAAAGGACATCACACGGATTGCCACATTACCCTCATTAATACCCACTACCGCCGTTTTCATTTATTACAAGATCATAACAGTTTCAATCCGTGTGACACCCTCACAACCAACCAGAAGGCGCCACGTGTCCTTCTCCTTCAAAGAAAATATTTACCAGGAACGGGATTTTGATTGAAGCCGTTTCAAGAGAAGATCAAAACACCAAAGTTACTCAATTTTGAAAGACGAATTCAACGGTGCAATCCATTTAACATATTATCCATTGAATCAAAAACACCCAAAATGTGTTCATCACCTTCAAAGTGGATTTGCAGAATTCCTCCACGTGTCAAGCTATGATTGGCCTGAACACGTCACAAACTCCAACAGAATCTCCTATCTTGCCTATAAATACCTAGCTTGTACTTCATTTGTGATAGTAGCTTAATTTTGTAAACACATAGTTCTTAAATTTCCCTTTTCACTTTTCCCTCATTCTACCCTAACTACTCAAGAGTCTGACAAACTCTTGAGTCAGTTAGTTAGTTAGTAGTTTGTAACAACCTTTTGTAACTGAAATCACTTAATAAAATTCAAATTTCCTTTTTCCCGCCAAATTCTGTTTCTCAAATTCCTGGTGAATCTTGTTGATATTGGATATACTAGTTGCTGTTTGATGTTAGTTATGATCAACCATTGATCATAGCTTACATTGGAGGAGTTTTGTAGCTGTTTGTTCAAGAATTCAGTTCATTCTTAGTTTCTTGAAGATTTCATGGCAAATTGATGATTTGCAG
Source organism: Glebionis coronaria (assembly GCA_025667525.1). Taxonomy (NCBI): domain Eukaryota; kingdom Viridiplantae; phylum Streptophyta; class Magnoliopsida; order Asterales; family Asteraceae; genus Glebionis; species Glebionis coronaria. The sequence continues at coordinate 112,890 of JANFOE010000235.1, forward strand.
TTGTTTGATTGTTGATTTGAGTTGATTACTAGTGATAGGTGGTGGTATCACTAGTGCAAGAGAGCTCAGCGCTCCTCTTCTTCCCAAAGGACCTCTACAATAGGTTTCTTAGCTTCTGTTTTATGTTCCTCTAAAACAAGTCCTTGCATGCTCATTTTTCTAGATAACTTTGATGGCTGCCTGTTTACTTGATAAATAGTTGTTGTTTGAGTGATCTTGGTTCTTTTGTAGCTTATCTTGCCTTCTTGTTTACTGAATTGATAGCTTTAGTAGTTTCTGCATATTTTCAGTAACATTTTAGCTTTGTACCTTAATTGAGTTCTAGTCTTGTTAATTGCTTTATTTCAGTTTCATTAGCTTCCATTTTGTTCACTAAAACAAGTTTGCTATAGCTTTTGAATCAGTCTTAACCATTACTCAATAAGTCTTTGTAAAAGTTTGATTAAAACAGATAAAGGTGTGTTTGGGACTAGTTTTCAAGTGGTTTTTAAGTGTTAAAAATTGATGTTTTAGAGTTTGTTTCTAGTCATTAAGTGGTAATAAGTAGTATTCAGTCATTTGTAAGTCATAAAAATAGTCAAAAAGGCAATTGGTATAAAAATAGTTTGGGTCATACTAGTTAACAGCTTTGGTTTAGGAACTTATCAATTTCATTTGCTTAGTTCTCTTTCATTACTTGGTTAAAATTGCTCAAATTTGTTTCCAGACTTAGTTTACATCATAAACTTTTAGACTTTAAAAGGAAAATCTACAGTATTAAGAAATAAGCTAGTTATAAGCTTTTTAGCTCAAGCTTGAGCAAATGTCATTCTCTGTGATAAAGAGGTGACTGTTTCACTAGTTCTCTTAATCCACTTCATTAAAGTAGCTGTTTTCTTGCACAATCCTGTTTAGATAGTATTGAATATGAGTTTTTGAAATTTTGAGCTTTTTCACAAAAATCGGTCAACGTTTGGTCAACATAAGCTAAAAAGAGCTTATTTCAAATTTCTTCTTCATTACTGGATGAAAATGGCTCTAATTTGATTTCCCGTTCTTGTAATCAAGTGCTTAATCAGATTTGTCACAAAAATCAGGTTGTGACTGATTGAAATAAGCTGTAGCTTATTTTGTGCTTATTAATAAGCACTCAATTGCTTATTTTGGATTTTTAGCTTATTTCCTTGAACACACGTAGCTATAATTGAATTTTAAGAGTTTTGCAAGTTGTTTCAGCTTATTTGGTTGAGTATTAAGCTCAAACGAGCTTATTCTTCTCTTTGTCCCGTTTTTACTTGAAAAGATTGGTTAATTGCACTTTAGTCCCTAGAATTCTAATCAGTTACTAAACCTAGCTAAACTTCCTAATTTTCTGGATTTTGCATAATTCAGTCCTTTACTTTGTTAGTTTGTTAAATTTCAGTTGTAAAGTTTGGTAGTTTGTTAAAATTTGGTTAGTTTGTTAAAGTTTTTACAAGTTTGGTCCTTTTAGTTAACTGTTTTACATTTTTAGTCCCTATAACTTTTAGAATTTACATTTCAAGCATTTTCATTTCATAGAAATTACATTTTCAGTCCTTATAGTTTTATACTTTGCATTTTTATATTTTACTTGAATAAAATTTGGAATTTGCAATTTGTTTTACGTATAAGTAGGTTTATATTTTTCATTTTTAAATAGTTTTGTTTGAATTAGCAATAGATTACCAAGCAAGCTTGAACAACCAAAAACAATAATAAATCCGATATTGGTTGGACTTTCTATTAGTTAAGAACTGAGAAAACGAACTTGCATTATACACATTTTAAATGGCGCCGCTGCCGGTTCTTTGACTACACGAGAGACTATCGATTGACGGTTTTCATTGGCTTTTGGGATCCGTTCATTTGGTGAACGTTATTTTTACGTATCATAAATCAAAAACAAATAAAAAATCAAAAATATAAAAATATATAAAAACTAAAAAATTAACAAAACAATTCTTTTCCTAAAGAATTGACCAAAAAAAATTAAAAAAAATCCAAAAAGCAATCTTTTTCCTAAGAGATTGCACCCAAAAATATATATTATTGGATTCTCTCGGTTTTTATGTACATATAGTATTTTCCAATAAAAACTCATAAATACAAAAATATTTTCCATATTATTATTATAAGTAAATACGTATACGTATAAGAACAATCAATCTACATATCTTCCATAAGTATTGCCGAGGCAATACACCGTGTTGAGGGGCGTTCCGGTCCTTGACACGCGTATCGATCAAACAAAATAAAGCAAGAATAGATAAATACTCTCAATAAGCAATAATTCAAAGAATACGAACATTTAAGTGAATAGAAAGGCGATGTGCTATAAAATGCCATCTAAGGGTCAATAGGTACTTAAGTGCTTCGCGCCACCTAACCCCCCGTTCACTTGGGAGTATTCTAAGAAGGAAAGCTTCATTGAGGGTCTTGCACCCAAAGTAGTATTACATATATTGTTACTTTCTTGTGGATATTTAATATTGAAACTCGAAGAGGATAATCTTATTCTTTTCAAAGTCACACGAGAGCTTCTCTCTCATTCCTCGTATTGAGTTGCATGCTCACTCGCGGGCGTGCACAAATACCGATTGGTGTACAACCTCTTCCTCCGAAAAGGAAGAAAAAGAGAAAGAGTAAGACCACCACCGTCCACCAAGCCGATCACGAGAATCGTGCTTTGTCACCACCACAAGAAGCCATGGATGTTGATAATCGTACTTTGTATGAACGTATGCAATCCAACATTCATGGATATGCTAGTGCCATTAAGATTCCCGACTATCCCGCTAACACATTTGAGCTACATACATCTATGATCAATATGGTTGCTGCATCACCTTTCTTTGGAAAACAAAATGAGGATCCCCATGCTCACCTTAAGAGATTCCTTTCACTTTGCAACACCATTAAGCATAATGGGGTTCCACATGAGGTCATTAGATTGATGTTAGTGTCATTTTCCTTAGATGGGAGTGCTAAGCATTGGTTAGACACCCAACCACCCGATAGTATCACCACATGGGACGATTTTACCACTAAGTTTTTGAACAAATTCTTTCCTCCACAAAAGACTATGGCTTTGAGAAATTTGATTATGGGCTTTACACAAAAACCTAGTCAATCCTTTGGTGATGCTTGGGAAGAGTATAGTGAGTTGTTGAGGCGATGCCCTAACCATGGAATGGATGATCTAGGCCAAATCAATACTTTCTACAATGGCCTTAAACCTCACCACCAAGATTCACTAAATGCTTCCGCGGGAGGGAGTATTCATTGCAAGACATACCATGAGGCTTTGAACATTATTGAGACTAAGGCAATGGTTCAAACAAACGATCCATTTGAAGAAAGAGTTCATGTTATCCAAAACACTTCTCAAATCCCTTTTGACAACCAACTCCTCAAGTTTCAAGAAGCTATTTTTCAAAGGATGGATAGAGAAAGTGAGAGGCATTTGCAAGCACAACAAGACATGCTTCAAACTTTTAAGATCATGACATTGAACAATTCCTCAAACAATGTGAATGCCATCACCATTTCTTGTGTTACTTGTGGAGGTCCCCACTCTTATGAACAATGTGACAAGGTGCAAGGGTATCAAGGGGAATGCTATGCTTACCAAGAGGAACACCGTGAACACTTCAAGCCTAACATCAATCCAAATAACCTTTCTTACAAATCCCAAAATTACCTTACTCCACCCGGCTTCCCACCCCAACCACCCACCCAAATTCCACAAAATCCTCCTCAAATTTTAGCAAGGAATCAAGGGCAAAGACAACCATACCAAGGAAATAATTACAAGGCACCCAATCAATTTCAACCTCAAGCTAATACCTTTTATCCACCACAACAAGGATTTAATCAACCACTTCCATTTATTCCCAATCAAGCATATGCTCCAATACCAAATCAAGCTTACCCTCAAAATCAAACTCAAGGATATGGGATGCAAGAGACTCAAGAGTATGTTGACAAGAAAATGCGTGACATTGAGAAGAGAATGAATGACCAAGTGAAACGTACAATAGAGGAACAAATCAATAGGGTTTTAGTGGCGGTAACTCAAAGACCACAAGGGGCTTTACCTTCCAACACACAAACAAATCCTAGGGCCAATGTCAATGCTATTACAACAAGGAGTGGTACAACAACAAAGGATCCTTCACCTCCTAAACCTACTATTGTTCAACCTACTTGTGCTCCTACTTGTGATAAGCATTCTACTTCTACTCCACCTCCTCAAAGTGCTCCTATTCACTCAAACACACCTTCTCAACCACTTCATACTTCTCCTTTACCTTCCACACTTCCCAATGAAGAGGCTAACAAAGACAAATTTTCCACTACAACACCTATTCCACCTACACCCAAACCTACTCTTCCATACCCTTCAAGGTTGAAAAAGGACAAGTTAAAGAACAAAGATGACATACAAGTCTCCAATTTCTTAAGGATGTTCAAGCAACTCAATATCAACATATCCTTTGCGGAAGCTCTTGCTTATATGCCAAAGTTTGCTAAGATGTTCAAGGATTTGCTCTCAAACAAAGAAAAATTGGTTGATTTGCCCAACACATCACTTAATGAAAATTGTTCCGCGGTGTTACTTAAAACCTTACCAACAAAACTTGGAGATCCGGGGCGCTTCTTGATACCTTGTAATTTTCCCGGTGTTGAAAATTGCATGGCTTTGGCGGATTTAGGGGCAAGCATAAATCTCATGCCTTTATCGGTTTGGAAACAACTCTCTCTTCCCGAGCTCACCCCCACTAGGATGACTCTTGAACTAGCCAACCGAACCATAGCTCACCCCGTAGGTATAGCGGAAGATGTGTTTGTAGGTGTGGATAAGATTACCTTTCCGGCCGACTTTGTAGTGGTCGATTATGACATGGATCCTAGAGTGCCTTTGATTGTTGGTAGACCGTTTTTGAGAACGGGTCGTACCTTGATAGATGTGGCGGAAGGAGAATTAATTATGAGAGTAGAGGATGAGAAAGTGGTGTTTAAGTTAGGGAAAGTTTGTGATAGAAAAGAGGTTAAGGAGTCTAGACCTTGTGAGACAATTAACATTGTGGATGTGCTAGATGAAGTGTGTAATGAACACTTTCATGATGCTTGTAAAAATGCTAGTGATGAGATTCCACATGTTGAAACCGTGGCCTCAATTGCTCCCTCTTTAACACCTTTTGGAGAGAGTGATTTCCTCTTGGAGGAATTTGAGTCCAACTTTCTTGGTGATGATGATTCTCCCATTAATTGGGAAGAAGATATTCTTACAATCCAAAAGTTGCTCAATGAGGACCCTATTCCTTCCCCTATTCCACAAGAGATTACCATTGAGGAACCTTCCATAGTAAAACCTTCCATAGAGAGTCCACCTCCCATTGAACTTAAGGAACTTCCATCCCACTTAGAATATGCTTTCTTAGAAGGAAAAGACCAATTACCGGTGATTATTGCTAAGGAATTGAAAGAGGATGAGAAGGAGCAACTCATTGAAGTCCTTAAGAAACATAAGAAAGCCTTAGCATGGAAAATATCCGACATAAGGGGAATTGATCCACATTTTTGTACTCACAAAATCCTTATGGAGGATGATTATAAACCCGCCATTCAAAACCAAAGGAGAGTTAACCCAAAAATTCATGAGGTTATTAAGAAGGAAGTGATTAAACTCTTAGATGCGGGTATGATTTACCCCATTTCCGACTCTCCATGGGTTAGCCCGGTTCATTGTGTTCCAAAGAAGGGTGGAATCACCGTGGTGCCTAATGAGAACAATGAGCTTATTCCCACGAGACTTGTAACCGGTTGGAGAGTTTGCATTGATTATAGAAAACTCAATGAGGCAACTAGGAAAGACCATTTCCCGCTTCCCTTTATGGATCAAATGCTTGAACGCTTAGCGGGAAATGAGTACTATTGTTTTCTTGATGGCTTTTCGGGTTATTTCCAAATACCCATTGACCCTAAGGATCAAGAAAAGACCACATTCACTTGTCCATACGGTACATTTGCTTACAAGAGGATGCCTTTTGGCCTATGTAATGCACCGGGGACGTTTCAAAGGTGCATGATGGCAATTTTCCATGATATGATAGAGCAAACCATGGAGGTTTTTATGGATGACTTTTCCGTATTTGGGAACTCCTTTAGCTCTTGTCTCACCAATCTTGAGAGAATGCTTAAGCGTTGTGAGGAAACACGTTTGGTACTTAATTGGGAGAAATGTCACTTTATGGTGAAAGAGGGGATTGTTTTAGGACACAAGATATCCAATAAGGGATTAGAAGTTGATCGAGCTAAAATTGATGTGATTGCTAAGCTTCCCCCACCAACCTCGGTTAAAGGTGTGAGGAGTTTCTTAGGTCATGCGGGTTTTTATAGGCGCTTTATACAAGATTTCTCTAAGATAGCTAGACCGATGACTCATCTCTTGGAGAAAGAGGCTCCTTTCATTTTTGATCAAGCTTGTTTAGAATCTTTTGATACACTTAAGGAAAAATTGACAAAGGCTCCCGTTTTGGTTTCTCCAAATTGGGAATTACCTTTTGAGCTTATGTGTGACGCTAGTGATTATGCGGTGGGGGCCGTCTTAGGACAAAGAGTTAATAAGCATTTCCAACCTATACACTATGCGAGTAAAACCATGACCGGTGCACAACTTCATTACACTACCACGGAAAAAGAGTTGCTTGCTATAGTATATGCTTTTGAGAAGTTTAGACCATACCTTGTGCTTTCTAAGACCATAGTGTATACGGATCATTCCGCTCTCAAGTATCTTATGACAAAACAAGATGCTAAACCTAGGCTTTTGAGATGGGTTTTGTTGCTTCAAGAGTTTAAGATTGAGATTCGTGATAAAAAAGGGGCCGAGAATTTAGCGGCGGATCATTTGAGTAGACTTGAGCATCCTTTTCAAGGAGATTTCCCACATCAAGAAATCAATGAATCCTTTCCATTAGAGGAGCTCATGTCTATCTCTTCCCAAGAGGATGCCACACCTTGGTTTGCGGATATTGCAAACTATCTTGTGGGCAATGTGCTTATTGAGGGTCTTACTTACCAACAAAAGAAAAAGTTTCTTAAGGAAGTTAAGTATTACTTTTGGGATGATCCATATCTTTTTAGGCAATGTGCGGACCAAATCATTAGACGGTGTGTAGATGGGCCCGAGGCATTTAAAATTTTAGAGGCATGTCATAAAGGACCTACGGGTGGACATTTTGGGCCTAACTACACCGCCAAGAAAGTCTTTGATTCGGGTTACTATTGGCCTTCCATTTACAAGGATGCTCAAGAGATGGTGAAATTTTGTGATGTTTGTCAAAGACAAGGAAAAATAACACAACGTGATGAGATGCCACAAAATTTTATCCAAGAGTGTGAGATATTTGATGTATGGGGAATAGATTTCATGGGACCTTTTCCATCCTCTAAGGGAAACAAGTATATACTTGTGGCGGTGGATTATGTGTCCAAGTGGGTGGAGGCTAAAGCCTTACCTACTAATGATGCTAGAGTGGTTGTAAAGTTCTTGAAACAATTGTTTGCTAGATTTGGTGTACCTCGGGCCATCATAAGTGATCGTGGTACGCACTTTTGTAATGATCAATTCACGAGAGTTATGAAGAAATATGGAGTGAATCATAGACTTTCTACCGCGTATCACCCTCAAACAAATGGTCAAACCGAGGTCACAAATCGTGGTTTAAAGAGAATTTTAGAGAGAACGGTGGGAGAGCATAGAGCTTCTTGGTCGGATAAGCTTGATGATGCTTTGTGGGCGTTTAGGACGGCCTTTAAGACACCAATTGGTTGTACCCCTTATAGGCTTGTCTATGGAAAAGCGTGCCACCTCCCATTTGAGTTAGAACATAAGGCATCTTGGGCTCTCAAGTGGGCTAAATTTGATTTAAACCAAGCCGGTTCACATAGGAAAGATCAAATCAATGAGATGGATGAGTTGAGAGCCAATGCCTATGAGAATTCTTTGCTATACAAGGAAAAGACTAAGAAATTGCATGATGCTAAGATCAAGAATCGTGAGTTCAAAGTTGGAGAGCCGGTTCTCCTCTTTAACTCAAGATTGAAGCTTTTTGCGGGCAAGCTTAAGTCGAGATGGTCCGGTCCATTCACTATTGCTCAAGTGTTTCCATATGGAACTCTTGAGTTGTCCCAAACCGATGGTCCAAATTTCAAAGTGAATGGTCACCGTGTTAAGCACTACTTTGGGGAGGACATTTCCGTTGAAATGGTCCAAGAGGTCCCCATTTTCCCCATGAATTAATTCATTGAGGGACGAGTCGAGCTAGAGACTCATTAACTCAAGCATCGTATAACTAGGTTAGAGTGTTGTAGGTTAGAAATAAAGGCATAGATGTGGAGATAAGTGTAGGGGAGACCTTCTTTTGTCTTCATGCTTGTTTGTAGGGTTGCTCACTCATCTCATGCTTTGGAGCTTATGGAGGAGGCCCTTGTATCCGGTTCACTTCGTTACTTTAGTGATTTTTCATTGACACCTTATGCTTAAACATGATTTCACTAATAGTAGTCCTTTCCTTAACTTGGGTTAAGCAAAGTCTATTCATTGTCATAAGTGTAGGGGAAGTTTTAATACTTCCATGCTCTTAAACATTGAGGACAATGTTTAGCTTAAGTGTAGGGGGGTCTTCTATCGAAGTGACCTTACCTAGAACTTGTCATTGTCTTGCATGATAACATGGAAAATTGAATTTTCAACATTTTTCAAATTTTTGATCTACTTTGGCCAACAAAAATATGCATTCATAATTTTTGCATCAATCATTTTTCATTTTGCATAACACATTTGCATTGTATATATTTCTTCTTTTATTTTTTCATCAAAAATATATAAAAAAGGAAAATATAATAAAACATGGTTTTAACAAGTTTAGACTTCTTTGACATATTAGGCCCGCCATGGATATTTTGACTCAACCCGAGTTTGCTTATTTTAGCACTCTCTAGCTAGTATCCTTAACCATGTAGTCCTTCATTGGTCTATTAGGCTAAGCTTCCACCAATTTCATTCTTTGAAATTTTAAATTTGTGGAGAATGGGAAATGATAGAGTGGAAGCAAGTGTAAAAGGGCTAGATAGACTTCATGGAAATTATTTGTGGCTAAAACCTTCTCTTCTTTATCTCTATTTTCTTCGCTTGTATATAATTGTTAATAAATAATCAAGTACGGTTTTAATTGGTTTGTAATCTCTTATGCATTTTTGGCTAATCATTCATGATTGATATGAGTACGTCTTAAGATTCTAAGTTAGCACGTTTTATGTGTACTAGACTTGTGTCATGCTCCATATTTAGCGGGTGTTTTTCCTTTTCTTCTTTTCAAATTTCTTTGTGAGGAATAAAGAAAAATAAGAGCGGCTTATGAAAAAAAATGAGTGGCTAGAAAAAAAAAAAAAGAAAAAAAAAAGAAAGAGAAAAAAAAATAATGCAAGACTCCCAAGAGGGGCAGTGTGGTGTTAATTATAGTGACTATTGAGTTCCAATATTACCTTGACGGGTTGCGGGGATTCAATAGATTGCTCCAATCCAATATTACCTTGACGGGTTGCGGGGTTGAAGATCCAAAATCTCAAAAAGATGCGGATGTAAATTATTGCGTGAGTTTTATTTTTCTTTCCTTAGCGAGTGTGTAGTTACTTATGAAAGCATGACATGAGGATTTTACACATAAGGCGAATGACTTATTACTCTTAATACGGACTTATATTAATTGTGAGCGGTTTTTCAAGTAATGGATGAGAAGATTACTTTGGATTAAAACCGTGCTTCCTTATTTTTAGATTTTACATTTCTTATATTTCACACTTTAAAAATGACAAATTTGCCCACAAGCAATTTGCTCAATTAATAACCGGTTCCACATTTAATTGTCATGAATAAGTTGATGCACTTTTTACTTGTGGATGCAATGATTCCATTTACTAGCTTGGTATGGGGAAAGTGAAACTTGAGGGTGATAAGTGTCCATGGTACCCAAGCCCTAATCCAAGTCATTGAGTTCTTTATGAGTTATTTCCATCAAAACCATTTCAAGAAAAATCAAAAAGATATAGATAGAATTGTATTTTGATTCATTGCATTATTAAAAGTCAAAATCATGCATCATTTAGTTTAGAGTAGTGTAGATGCATCTCATATGGCCAATGTGGATTAATTATGAGGGAAATGTAAATTTTTTAAGCCTTGAAATATAATATTGCATGAGGACATGGCAATGCTCAAGTGTAGGGGAATTTGATATGAGCTTAAACTCATATCCTTTTATCAACAAATAACCCTAAAACATGAAGCAAAATACCCATTTATCTTGTAAAAAACAGTGTTATGTGGTATGTTTGTGTTTGTGTGCTCTTATGTAGGTAAAAGGATACAATTTCAAGCAAACAAGGAAAAACCAAGCTCAAATGGATGAAAAAGACAAAAGAGGATCAAAAGTGACAAGACTTTGAAGTTCAAGGACCTATCTTGACAATTTGTGAAAGTTGAAGGACTTAAAGTGCAAATTATGGAAAGTCAAGATTAAAGTCAAATCTGGTCAAACTATCAAGTCAACTCAGTCAAAGGGAAATTTTGTACAAGTTATCAAAGTTAAAGGACCAAAAATGACAAAGGAATGAAGATTCTGGCCTTAAATAGCATTCTGCCAAGTACAAGGGCTTGTTTTGCCAAAATGGGAAAGTCTTGCAAAGTTGAATCCATGTGTCAAAAGCTTAACCAATGAGAAGAGAGAAAGGACATCACACGGATTGCCACATTACCCTCATTAATACCCACTACCGCCGTTTTCATTTATTACAAGATCATAACAGTTTCAATCCGTGTGACACCCTCACAACCAACCAGAAGGCGCCACGTGTCCTTCTCCTTCAAAGAAAATATTTACCAGGAACGGGATTTTGATTGAAGCCGTTTCAAGAGAAGATCAAAACACCAAAGTTACTCAATTTTGAAAGACGAATTCAACGGTGCAATCCATTTAACATATTATCCATTGAATCAAAAACACCCAAAATGTGTTCATCACCTTCAAAGTGGATTTGCAGAATTCCTCCACGTGTCAAGCTATGATTGGCCTGAACACGTCACAAACTCCAACAGAATCTCCTATCTTGCCTATAAATACCTAGCTTGTACTTCATTTGTGATAGTAGCTTAATTTTGTAAACACATAGTTCTTAAATTTCCCTTTTCACTTTTCCCTCATTCTACCCTAACTACTCAAGAGTCTGACAAACTCTTGAGTCAGTTAGTTAGTAGTTTGTAACAACCTTTTGTAACTGAAATCACTTAATAAAATTCAAATTTCCTTTTTCTCGCCAAATTCTGTTTCTCAAATTCCTGGTGAATCTTGTTGATATTGGATATACTAGTTGCTGTTTGATGTTAGTTATGATCAACCATTGATCATAGCTTACATTGGAGGAGTTTTGTAGCTGTTTGTTCAAGAATTCAGTTCATTCTTAGTTTCTTGAAGATTTCATGGCAAATTGATGATTTGCAGTTGTTTGATTGTTGATTTGAGTTGATTACTAGTGATAGGTGGTGGTATCACTAGTGCAAGAGAGCTCAGCGCTCCTCTTCTTCCCAAAGGACCTCTACAATAGGTTTCTTAGCTTCTGTTTTATGTTCCTCTAAAACAAGTCCTTGCATGCTCATTTTTCTAGATAACTTTGATGGCTGCCTGTTTACTTGATAAATAGTTGTTGTTTGAGTGATCTTGGTTCTTTTGTAGCTTATCTTGCCTTCTTGTTTACTGAATTGATAGCTTTATGAAGGCCTACGAATTCTAAGGATTTGGTAATGGATGGATTAGATCTATGGATTTGGTGGAAGAGATGGGGAAGATGGAGATTAGGTGTAGAGAGAGAAAGGAGAGGGAAGGAAAGTAGAGAGAGAAAGTAATTAGATTAAATGATTAGTGTTTAAGAATGAATGACCAACCCCCTCCTAACATGCTAGGAGGGGTATATATATATAGCCCACCCTACATGTGGGCTATATGGACTATACATAACTAAGTGGATCACGAGCCCATTACATAATTATCGTTGGAGCGACCGATCCTTCATAAATACGTAAAACGTATTTCCAACAATCTCCCCCTAAGGGAGGTCGCTCCAAGTTACAAAGTTCTAAATATTCTATAGCTCGTGATCTATGCTAATAATGATGTGACCGAGACTTTCTTTGGGAAAACACATTTCCAACAATCTCCCCCTAAGGGAGGTCACACCATTTTACAAAATCTTAAACCTAGCATCTATGCTTGAGTCTTCGATCTTGTTCTTGTGAATATGCTTGATGTGATCTTTGACTTTAGTCTTGAGCATGTTTCCTTGCCTTGACCTTGTGCATTTATCACTTGTGAAATTTGCCTCTTCGTGACTTCATGTTCCACATACTTATACCTTTAAATTCTTGAAAGCTTCAGAGTTTGATACAGCGGAAGACTTGACATTCAGACTTTCTTGAATTTGTTGACGTACTAAGTGTATGTAGTACAAGCATGTGGTGACGACTTCTTCTGGATTATACACCGCAATGCCACCTTTTTGTTACGCTGCATAAGACAGTTAGCAACAAACAATATACACGGATGAAATGGCCTTGAACATTTCATTCTAATTCGGTAGCATTTTACCTCCGGTCGGTGAAGACCGTTGGACGATATTAAATATCGTACTTGTGGCAGGTAGTTTCAATTAAGAACCTCCTTGACAAGATTTCGCGGGTAAACCCGTTCTCTTTACTCGATCGTCCAAAGCTGACTGCGAACGTAAAGAGTGAATCATTTGGATAATATTATCCGCATGATTTGAAGCCGTCAATTCATGTTCCTGGAACAAGTGAAATTCAATTAAGAACCGCACCATCGTTGCTTTCCAGTTGTCACTAGCTTGATTCATAAAGAATCTTGCAAGTTACCTACCAAGTGCTGTTTGATGTTAACACTAGAAGGATTTCCACTCGTCACTGTGATCAATAAAGAATCACTCTGAGTGTTCTGGCAAGATCATATGATAATGCGTAGAGGCCTGGAACGTGTTTAAATTCATTTAAGAATTAAACCACTGTTGCTTTCCAGTTATCACAAGTTTGATTCATAAAGAATCGCACAAGTCACCTACCATGAGCTTTTTGATGTTCGCTCAAGAAGGATTTCCATCTTCATTGTAAATACTTTCGTATTACTCGGATGTTCAGGCAAGATCATGAAGATTTTGCGTAGGACTCTTAAGAACTTTCTTACTTTTCACAGTGTGTGAAGAAGCAAGTAAATATGAGAGTGTGTCCTAATGAGAGATTTGATGATCTCAAATGGCTCTAGACTTGATCGTGCATTTTGGATTTGAGTGATCGGAGGCTGGAGAGGAGTGCCACCTTTTCAATACCAATTTATTCGGAGTGAATAAACCAGTAGATAACGTGTTGATCTCCGTGTGATTAAAACAAATACCTTTTGAGAGATATTTGAGTTAGCTGGGAAGGGTTGTGCATTGCATCACTGGGTCCATGATGTCTTTCTTCAATACCGAGAATCATTAGCAAAAATGACCTCAATAGCATATGTATTGACCCGGTTTCTGCCTAAAGTTGTAATGAGGGCTTCTTTCTTTACACCCTTTATCTTTACAATTCTTTTTCATTCTTCAACCCCTTCAATGCTTACCAATACGTCATCACTAGCACCTTGTTGTGATTGTTCCAGTGCTAACTTAAGTACTTGGTCGGCATTCAGCTACGTTCACAATCTTTCTCCATCGTTCCTAAGGACTACTATTTCTAGCTATGGAATGTCCTTGGGAAGATTCCTCCGGTTCTAGAGAAATCATTGGACTTTAACCTATCCTACCATCCTTATGTCACCACAATCGTCACCGTCGTGAATAGAGATGTTTTTGGGTAAGTGTATGTCACCATGAAATCCATTTTGAAGTGCAAATCCATTTTGCTCCCCCTTAACATATGCTACGATATTCGAAAACATTTCGCACATGTCGGGATGAGCTAACACGTTAAGTCAAACCATTTGTGATTGATCATATCCCATATTAAATCACATTTTCTCCCCCATATTAAAAATATTAACCCAATCGATGTTTTTAATATCAATTGATTTAATAGCCTTTTAAGAAAATTTGGGAAGAAAAATGCAAATCCAATTATCTTCATGAATTTAACAAGCTCCCCCTCAAATTAATGAGGGTGTACTTGAAACGTAAATTAAATACCTTTTAAACACAAGTGTAAGGTATTTATTACGTGCAAAGATCAGATATAATAATGAATTCACAAGATTAGCAATGTACGAGGTTGGACCTGAATAATGGAGAACAGCATATGAAAGAAGCACATGGTTCTTGTTCACGAATGATGGTCACCTCGTCACGTCCCCGAGAAAATTAATTCTCGTTGTTGAGTCAAAGCTTTCCGGTGAAATGCTTGACTTGATTATGAAAAGCGGGTTGCTATCTGAAATAATAGCAAACCATATAGAGCATGTTTTAAAACTTTTAAACTTCTGCTCGAACTTTATTTACAACCCCGTGTCATTATTGAATGACATTTCTAGGTTCGTAAATATTATCGATTCCAGAAGACATGCTCGTTTTATCAAAACGTTTTTGAACACACAATTTTGAAAGATTTAGAAAAATCTTTTGAGAAATTCTTGAAAAATTGTGTTCAAAGTTTTGAAAAACAATTACTTGAGCTTAAGATGTTGAATATCTTAAAAGCGAGCTCAAGTCCGAGAAGTTGTAAACTTCCCGTTGTTAAGGATAAGTTTATCATCGGCGATAAACTTTCCTTTTATCTGAAGAACGAGTCCTTAGCTGACATATACTTAGAAGTCGTTTTTCATGAGCTTGAAAACTTTGACTGTTTTAACGGAAAGCTCATGACCGAGAAAGGTTAATTTCTCGTTATGAGGAAAAGTTTTCTTATTAAAAAGATACACTTTCCTTTCTGAGCTTAAAACTTCGAATGTTTTAAGACAAGCTCATGACCGAGAAAAATGAATTTCTCGTTATGAGGATAAGTTTATCATTAATGATAAGCTTTCCTTTATTTGAAGTTCGAGTTACAGTCTGACATTTAACTGTAAGTCATTGTGCATGAGCTTAAAAACTTCGAATATTTTTATTATTAGCTCATGCCCGAGAAAAATTAATTTCTCGTTGTAAGGATAAGTTTATCATCGGCGATAAACTTTCCTTTATTTGATGCACGGGTTATCGTCTGATATTTAACGATAAGCCATTGTGCATGAGCTTAAAAACTTGGAATGTTTTTGATATAAGCTCATGCCCGAGAAAAATGAATTTCTCGTTTTTAGGATAAGTCATCATCGGGATGAACTTTCCTTTCTTTGAGGATCGAGTTACAGTCTGTTATGTGACTGTAAGTCCTATTACACGAGCTTAAAACCTTTGAATAGTTTTAAAGGAAGCTCGTGTCCGAGAAAGATTAATTTCTCGTTTTGAGGATAAGTCATCATCGGGATGAACTTTCCTGTCTTTTGAGAGCGAGTTACAGTCTGTTATGTGACTGTAAGTCCTTGTTTGCAGCTTAACCGTGAATCCCCTGAGCCATTTGTTTCTCTGATATCTGCTTCTTCAGCAACCAAACTCTAAGAGTGTCCTTAGTTGAACGGTATACAACGATTGGACCGCTTCGTTCTTTTGGAACATCAACTTTGGTACCTGCATTCTCATTAGAAGTTTGTATACTTTTGCATGGGTTAGAGATATCTATTTTTGAAGCACGTGAGGGTTCACAGTTGGCTTTACTTGTGTCAGAGGTGGCCTGAAGGGATGATTCACTTGTCTTAGTAGGCAAACGTTTCCTTTTATAGAAAATCTTAAGTTCAGGCTTAAGTGATGTATCCTCCTTTGCAATTTCCTCCCTAGTAGTCTTCGTAGAATCAGAGACTATCCTAGTTA
The DNA here is from genome assembly GCA_025667525.1 of Glebionis coronaria. Lineage (NCBI taxonomy): Eukaryota > Viridiplantae > Streptophyta > Magnoliopsida > Asterales > Asteraceae > Glebionis > Glebionis coronaria. Next base: position 128,898 of record JANFOE010000235.1, read on the forward strand.
AAGGGCACTCGTTTCCTACAAGAGTAAAAGTTCTACCAGTGGGGCGCCAAACTTTACCAAAGGGTTTGATTTTAGCTATCCACTGGGACTTAATTCTAGCACGGGAGTTCACCTCATCAAGTAATTTCTTGACACAAGCATCATGATTTGCCGTAAAGACACATTTTCTACATGTTTTACAAGTAGCATATTTAATGTCTGAATAATTCCTAGATGATTGATCGATGCTCCTAGAAGATGGCATGCTACGGTTAGCAGTGTTGGGTAATCTAGAAGGCATCTGACTAGGTTGGACATTGCTATCTCTTACATGTGTCTTTTGAATAGCTTCCCTTTGACCAAATTTGTGGCAAACGTCATTTGAACTAGTTCTAGACGTGGTCTTGATATTTTTAGGGAAACTAGAGGCAATCATATGATTTGGTCTTGCTAAAGCTGGAGTGATCACATTGGGCCTAGTTGTTGGAGTGACATTTCTAGAAATATGACCCAAATCAACTTGGGAGGCAAACCGCGGTCTCGAGGATTGTGATCGCTCGGATCCAAATGCAGTAGGTTGTCTGACAGTCGGTTGTCTGACGAACTGATTTGTAGGCGGTTTCCCCAAGATTGATGGTTGTTCAAGCTTAGTGTCCACACTAGGTCCTCTATTTTTCCTTAACTCGTTTTTCAACGCGGCTATAGCAAAGACCTTTTCCTGTACTTGGGCTTTTAAATTCTCATTCTCTTTGAGCACGTTATCTTGGGATGCCAACTTAGATTCAAGCAGTTGAATTTGTTTCAAAAGATTATCCTTTTCAGCTTTAGAATCTAAAACAGTTTGATCCAATTTTCTTTCAAGAACAACGTTTGATTTTTCAAGTTTTTCAAAGTATGTTTCAAATTTGACCGTTTTCTTAGAAAATTCAAGTTTGGCATCCTCAAGATCTTTTGATTGCCGAGCTACGATCGTTTCGAGCTCTTTAATCTTGAAATCAGAAGCAGTCAATGAAGTAGTTATAGGATAATTATCATGATGTTTAGCATTCTGAACAATCTCTCCCCCATTATGACTTACATCGGATGAATCAGAAGTGGTATTGCTATCACTCGTTTCCATCCCATGTTTGTCATAATTAGGTTCAGAATTCTCAATATGCGGCATATCATCAGCATATACATCATAAACCACATTACATTGGACCATGTTTGCAGGCTCTGCGTCATAAATGGGTAAGGTGTCATCAAGAGAAATCTCGTGAACATTCCCCGACGTGCCACTGGCATCATGTTGTCCTCCTGATTCTGTGCTCGTGCCATCGTTAGGCTCCAAGTTGTCAACCGTATGACCATTATCCTCTTGCATCTGCGGCATTGATTCTTGCACTCCATTAACAGACACTTGCTGAAGTTGTGATCTTTGATATATCGAAGACGAGACCGATGACATGAGTTTCAAAATCGTATCACGGAAAACTCGAAGCTCGGTATGTGTATCTCGAAGAAACGATTGGCAAATCATTGAACTTTCAGGCTTGATGATATTGAACTGGAGGAAAGGCGTGAGTTGTATCACAAGAGCCTTATAAGCAAGTGCCGATGCAGAGTGATTAAAGCTTTTATTGTTAAGTTCCTCGGCGAGTTGGGTCAAAGCGGTAAAAATTGAGTCGATGAATATATGACGATCTTGTCCAAAGATTGTCACAAATTCGCTCCCTCCTTGAATTCCCGAAAGAGTGACCAGATGAGACTGGAGCATTTGAAATGAATCTATACCACTTTCTCGAGCTTTGTGATGCAAGTCTCCCTCTTGAAGTATCGAATTGAACGAATCCATTTAAAATCGAGGAAAGATAAAGAAAAATGATGTGGATGTTGGTGTTGTCGGGTTTTTACACTTTAATTCGGCTCAAAAGATGTTGACGGCTCAAACGATTATGAATGAAACCCGATCAAAAATCCGTATTTGCTAAGTAAAAATCCCATCACTTTCACGCGTCAGTTTTGGCTTTACAACCGGCCACAATAACTTTTAACCCGGCAAATATTTTTCCACATTAACTTTGAAAATACCCGCTTCGACACGATTTGCCAAAAATTACTAAACAAAATGCTAAAAAATATAAAAGTGAAAAAAATAAAAATATAAAAGTGATATTTTTAAGATAAAATGTGATATTTTAAAATAAAAAGTAAAAAGGATTAATTTAACTAAAAATAAAAATAATAAAATAAAATAAAAAAATAAATGTGATTTAGAAAATAAAATCCTAATAAAAAACGTTTTGAAAATCTGATTTAATTTTTGAAATATAAAAATTTGGATATATTTTGGAAATAAAAAAACTTAATGAAATACGTGACAAAATTTGCTAAAAAAATAACGTGACAACATCTGATTTTTAGCAATTACTTGATTTAAAAAAAATCAGATATTTTTGGAACAAAACGAAAAAAAAAGAGACACGTGACCCAAGATTTCTTGTTTACTCCGTCTCAAAAACGTGGCTGTATCACCACCCACGTGGCCCAATCGAATAAAAAATCACCTCCCCACTTACTTAGTTATGTCCGCCCCTTGATATCTATCTCTCTCTGACTAAAACAAAAAAAACACACAGCGTCGTTCCTGTTTTCTCTCTCTCTCTTCTTAGACGGAAACAACTCACAAAAAAACACAGTTGTCTCTCAGTCCTCACCTCATCCGCCTCCCAAAAACCTATTGATATCTCCGTCCCCTGTTACTTCACTTCCCAGAGCACCCAATTAATCTAAACCTAATGAATCTAACCACCAATCTCACAAACAAAATCAACACCCTATGCGAAGATATGGGCATCAAGATCCTAAAATGGGGTCTCGGGTAGGTATTTTCTTTGAAGTTTTAATTGGTTTGAGTCTCTCTCTCTACTGTAGTGTCTTTCTTGTTTGAGTTGTCAAAATAGAGTCTTGATAAAAAAATGGAGTCTTTTGGTTTGTGATTGGGTATGTTGGGTCTGTTCGAGGTGATGGTGTGTCGAGTCGAGAGGTGTTGGTGAGGGGAGGGTGTGTGTGTTGATTTGTTACGAGGGTGAGGGTGAAGAGTCTGAGTCGCGAGGGTGTTAGGGTGGATCTGAGTATGCGCGAGTGTTTGTGAGGGTTAAGATGGTGTGAGAGTCGGTTGTCGAGAGTTGTGAGAGACGAGAGGAGGTTGTGAGGGGGAGTCTGTGTTGTGTGGGTGTGTTGGCGAGGGAGTGTGTGGTGACACGAGAGGGTGTGAGTTGTGGTATGGGTGAGGGAGTGTTTTAACCGAGAGAGGTGAGGGTGAGGGTGAGGGGAGTCTTGGTGAGTGTGCGAGTGTGAGGGTCTGCGTTGAGTGCTTGAGAGTTTGTGGGGTTTGTTGTCCGAGGGTGTTTGTTTTGAGGGTATGTGTCCAGGGAGGGGAGTTGAGTTCAGATTTTTGTTTGGGTCAGTTTAGATGTCTGTGAGACTTGAGGGTGTTGGTCAAGTCAGTTGGTGTTTTAGTGTGGGTTGTGGGTCTGTTATGTCGAGGGCGTGAGTCAAATGAGGGTCTAGTCTGTTGGTTGAGTCGAGTCGAGGGTGGGTGTTGTTTGTTTGGTTAGACGAGAGGTTGTATTGAGTCTCGAGTCTTTGTGAGTTGTGTGTGCGTCGAGGGTTTTCAGGGAGTCGAAAGTATTGTGGTCGAGGCTCGAGTCTTGGGTCGGCGAACACACAAATCAAATCATTTGTTGAGGGAGTGTATTCGGAAAATTTTCCTATTCGGAAGTTTTGGTCTATTCGGAAGTTTTGGTCTATTCAGAAGTTTTTGTCTATTCGGAAGTTTTTATCTATTCGGAAGTTTTGTCTATTCGGAAGTTTTTGTCTATTCGGAAGTTTTGTCTATTCGGAAGTTTTTGTCTATTCGGAAGTTTTGGTCTATTCGGAAGTTTTGGTCTATTCGGAAAATATGAGTCAATTCGGAAAGTTTCGTTTATTCGGAAAGTATGTCTATTCGGAAAAAACGACCATTCGGAAAAAAAAAAAAAAAAAAAAAAAAAAAACTGAAATCAGACCACGGGATGGATCAAACCTGACTGATGACACTTGACAGATTTGGACTAAAAATTTTGGATCAAAAACTGATAACTATGGACTGATGACATTTGACAAATTTTGGACTGAGTGGACAATTTTTGGACAATAGACAGATTTGACAGATTTGGACAATAGACAGATTTGATAGACTTGATTATTAAAAAAAATTTAATAAAAAATAGATGATTTAAAAATCGATAAAACTGATAATAAAAAACTGATAGTAAAAAGAAAAACTGATTAAAAAAAATTTAATAAAACTAGATGATTTAAAAATTGATAAACCTGATAAAACTGATAAAAAAAAATAAAAAAATAAAAAAATTGATAAAAAAACCTACGTAACAAAATAACACTGATTAAAAAATAAAAAATTGATAAAAAATTTATAAAAATTGATAAAAAGTTGATAGAATGATGAAAAAATTGATAAAAAAAATGGAAAAGAAGGGATTTTTACCACCAAATCAAAAGATAAAAAATAAGCAAATCCTAAGATTCAACCATGGCTCTTGATACCAATTGAAGGCCTACGAATTCTAAGGATTTGGTAATGGATGGATTAGATCTATGGATTTGGTGGAAGAGATGGGGAAGATGGAGATTAGGTGTAGAGAGAGAAAGGAGAGGGAAGGAAAGTAGAGAGAGAAAGTAATTAGATTAAATGATTAGTGTTTAAGAATGAATGACCAACCCCCTCCTAACATGCTAGGAGGGGTATATATATATAGCCCACCCTACATGTGGGCTATATGGACTATACATAACTAAGTGGATCACGAGCCCATTACATAATTATCGTTGGAGCGACCGATCCTTCATAAATACGTAAAACGTATTTCCAACACTTTAGTAGTTTCTGCATATTTTCAGTAACATTTTAGCTTTGTACCTTAATTGAGTTCTAGTCTTGTTAATTGCTTTATTTCAGTTTCATTAGCTTCCATTTTGTTCACTAAAACAAGTTTGCTATAGCTTTTGAATCAGTCTTAACCATTACTCAATAAGTCTTTGTAAAAGTTTGATTAAAACAGATAAAGGTGTGTTTGGGACTAGTTTTCAAGTGGTTTTTAAGTGTTAAAAATTGATGTTTTAGAGTTTGTTTCTAGTCATTAAGTGGTAATAAGTAGTATTCAGTCATTTGTAAGTCATAAAAATAGTCAAAAAGGCAATTGGTATAAAAATAGTTTGGGTCATACTAGTTAACAGCTTTGGTTTAGGAACTTATCAATTTCATTTGCTTAGTTCTCTTTCATTACTTGGTTAAAATTGCTCAAATTTGTTTCCAGACTTAGTTTACATCATAAACTTTTAGACTTTAAAAGGAAAATCTACAGTATTAAGAAATAAGCTAGTTATAAGCTTTTTAGCTCAAGCTTGAGCAAATGTCATTCTCTGTGATAAAGAGGTGACTGTTTCACTAGTTCTCTTAATCCACTTCATTAAAGTAGCTGTTTTCTTGCACAATCCTGTTTAGATAGTATTGAATATGAGTTTTTGAAATTTTGAGCTTTTTCACAAAAATCGGTCAACGTTTGGTCAACATAAGCTAAAAAGAGCTTATTTCAAATTTCTTCTTCATTACTGGATGAAAATGGCTCTAATTTGATTTCCCGTTCTTGTAATCAAGTGCTTAATCAGATTTGTCACAAAAATCAGGTTGTGACTGATTGAAATAAGCTGTAGCTTATTTTGTGCTTATTAATAAGCACTCAATTGCTTATTTTGGATTTTTAGCTTATTTCCTTGAACACACGTAGCTATAATTGAATTTTAAGAGTTTTGCAAGTTGTTTCAGCTTATTTGGTTGAGTATTAAGCTCAAACGAGCTTATTCTTCTCTTTGTCCCGTTTTTACTTGAAAAGATTGGTTAATTGCACTTTAGTCCCTAGAATTCTAATCAGTTACTAAACCTAGCTAAACTTCCTAATTTTCTGGATTTTGCATAATTCAGTCCTTTACTTTGTTAGTTTGTTAAATTTCAGTTGTAAAGTTTGGTAGTTTGTTAAAATTTGGTTAGTTTGTTAAAGTTTTTACAAGTTTGGTCCTTTTAGTTAACTGTTTTACATTTTTAGTCCCTATAACTTTTAGAATTTACATTTCAAGCATTTTCATTTCATAGAAATTACATTTTCAGTCCTTATAGTTTTATACTTTGCATTTTTATATTTTACTTGAATAAAATTTGGAATTTGCAATTTGTTTTACGTATAAGTAGGTTTATATTTTTCATTTTTAAATAGTTTTGTTTGAATTAGCAATAGATTACCAAGCAAGCTTGAACAACCAAAAACAATAATAAATCCGATATTGGTTGGACTTTCTATTAGTTAAGAACTGAGAAAACGAACTTGCATTATACACATTTCACCCAACCTCACTAAACTGACTCCCTCACATTTCACCAAAACTATCTCTCGACATCTCACAACACAAATCAACCTCAACTCTCAACTCAAAACTCACCCTCGACTCGACTCACACACAAAAACCCACACCTCTCGAACAACCCATTTTACAACAGAAGACTCTATTCTTTAAAACTGACTCGATCTCACACTCTCAATCTCTCGACCAAAGACCCTTGAACTCACATCCTCACAATACTCTCGAACACACCCCCGACTCGAGAGAGAGTAAAAAGACTCGATTACACCAAAAACACACCCGTCAAAAACACCAAAAGACTCGCATCCCCAAAACTTCGACTTCGACTCACACAATTTACCTACCCACCCTCTCTCGACTACCCACACCATCAAACAAGACTCACACACTCGACCCTAACACAAATCAACCTAGACCCAACTATCAACTCCCGCTCACACTGACCCTTCCTCTCGAACTTAATCAGACTCACCACCAAGACTCTACACCAACCTCTCGTCTCACAACCTCTCGTCTCACACTGACCTTCGCAACCAAACAAACAACACTCTCGAATGACACTCGAAACCCACTCAATCTAGACACTTGACAAGAAAGACACGACAGAAGATAGAAGACAGACTAACCAACATGCAATCACATTAAGTTACCTACCCGAGACCTTCGATAGATCTTGAAGACAAAATCGTTTTGGATCTTGGATCTCTCTTATGATTCGAACAATTTTTGTTCTTAAATATGGTGGTGGTTGTGATTTAAAGTGGCACTGATCATGAAACCATAGGTGGAATGGGTTCGTTTGATTGGTCATCTTATTGGTGATTGATTTGTGATGGAGAAAAGTATCAAAAAAATGGTGACTGCATCTTTGGTTATTCTGAGATGGGAGATAGAAGAAGATGGGGGGCGGTGATACCAAAGAGTTGGGATTGATTTGTGTGTAGCGACTGCGCTTGGTATAAGGGATTAGGGTAATTGTGTGATAGTTGTTTGAGGAGAGAGACAGATATTTGTTTATATATTTTTCTAGGGCGGAGGATACAAGAGAAGGCTTTGGGCCACGTTTGTATTAGACGGAGAAAACAAGGGAGGATACTTTTGAGGACACGTTTCACTTTCTTTTATCAATTTTGTTTTTCTATTATTTCAATTTTATTTTATTTTTTTAAAGAAAACGTTTTTTTTATTTTGTTTTGTTAACTTAAATATTTTTTATATATGTAAACATTTTTAAGTTAAACCTTTGTGATTTTAAGTTATAATCACAACGTGACAAAGTGACGTGTTAAGGTGACAAGATTTATTTGTTGACGGGTTTATTTTTTGAGTCAGACGAGGGAGTATTGGATTCCGATTTGTTTTATCAAACGGTTGAGTCGACAAAAATTTCTTGAGCTGACAATAGAGATATATCATCTATCGAGAATTATTAGAGTCATTTACGGATTTTTTGTTGGTTTGTCAAAACCCGAGAACTCAATTTTTCGTCGAATTATACTCTCCCGTTGTAACTTATCGTTCATCGATTTTCAATGTATTTCTTGATTTCGACATCGAACAAGGGTGAATTGCATCAAGTGCAAGCCAACGCTAAAGAAAGTGGTATAACTTCATTTCAAATGCTTCAGTCTCATCTTGTCACTCTTTCGAGGATTCAAGGAGGGAGCGAATTTGTGACAATCTTTGGACAAGATCGTCATATATTCATCGACTCAATCTTCACCACTTTGACCCAACTCGCCGAGCAACTCAACCATAACAACTTTAATCACTCTGCATCCGCACTTGCATATAAGGCTCTTGTGACACAACTCACGCCTTTCCTCCAATTCAATATCATCAAGCCTGAAAGTTCAGTGATTTGCCAATCTTTTCTTCGAGATACACATACCGAGCTTCGAGTTTTCCGTGATACAATTTTGAAACTCATGACATCGGTCTCGTCTTTGATTTATCAAAGATCACAACTTCAGCAAGCGTATGATAATGGAGTGCAAGAATCAATGACGCAGATGCAAGAAGAGAATGGTCACACGGTTGACAACTTGGAGCCTAACGATTGCAAGAGCTCGGAATCAGAAGGACAACATAATACCAGTGGCACGTCAGGGAATGTTCACGAGATCCTTCTTGATGACACCTTAACCGTTTATGACGAAGAGCCTGCAAATATGGTACAATGTAATGTTGTTTATGATGTATATGCTGATGATATGCCGCATATTGAGAATTCTGAACCTAATTATGACAAACATGGGATGGACAAGAGTGATAGAAATACCACTTATGATTCATCCGATGTGAGTCATAATGGGGGAGAAAGTGTTCAAAATGCTAAACATCATGATAATTGTATTATAACTGCTTCATTGACTGCTTCTGATTCCAAGATTAGAGAGCTCGAAACGATTGTAGCTCAACAATCAAAAGATCTTGAGGATGCCAAACTTGAATTTTCTAAGAAAACGGATAAATTTGAAACATATTTTGAAAAACTTGAAAAGTTAAACGTTGTTCTTGAAAGAAAATTGGATCAAAAAGTTTTAGATTCGAAAGCTGAAAAGGTTAATTTTTTGAAACAAATTCAGTTACTAGAGTCTAAATTAGCATCCCAAGATATAGTGCTTAAAGAGAATGAGACGTTAAAGGCTCAATTACAGGAAAAGGTCTTTGCTATAGCTGCGTTGAAAAACGAGTTAAGGAAAACTAAAGGATCTAGTGTGGACACTAAGCTTGAAAAACCATCAATCTTGGGGAAACCGCCTACAAATCAGTTCGTCAGACAACCGATTGTCAGACAACCTACTGCGTTTAGATCCGAGCGACCACAATCCTCGAGACCGCGGTTTGCCTCCCAAGTTGATTTGGGTCATATTTCTAGAACAGTCACTCCATCAACTAGGCCTAATGTGACTAAATCAGTTTTAGCAAGACCTTATCACATGATTGCCCCTAGTTTCTCTAAGAATAGTTCAATGAACACGTCTAGAACTAGTTCAACTGATGTGCGCCATGATTTTGGTCAAAGGGAAGCTATTCAAAAGACACATGTAAGAGATAGTAATGTCCAACCTAGTCAGATGCCTTCTAGATTACCCAACACTGCTAACCATAGCATGTCATCTCCTAGGAGCATCGATCAATCATCTAGGAATTACTCGGACATTAAATATGCTACTTGTAAAACATGTAGAAAAAGTGTCTTTTCGGAAAATCATGATTCTTGTATCAAGAAATTACTTAATGAGGTGAACTCTCGTGCTAGACTTAAATCTCAGTGGGTCGCTAAAATCAAACCCTTTGGTAAAGTTTGGCGCCCCACTGGTAGAACTTTCACTCTTGTAGGAAACGAATGCCCTTTAACTAGGATAGTTTCTGATTCTACTAAGACTACTAGGGAGGAAATCGATAAAGATGATACGTCACTTAAGCCTAAACTTAAGGTTTTCTATAAAAGGAAACGTTTGCCAATTAAGATAAGTGAATCATCTACTCAGGTCGCCTCTGACACAAGTAAAGCCAACTGTGAACCCCCACGTGCTTCTATAATTGATATTGCTAACCCATGTCAAAGCAAGCAAATTCCTAATGAGAATGCAGGTACCAAAGTTGATGTTCCAAAAGAACGAAGCGGTCCAATCGTTGTGTACCGTTCAACTAAGGACACTCTTAGAGTTTGGTTGCTGAAGAAGCAGATATCAGAGAAACAAATGTCTCAGGGGATTCATAGTTAAGCTGCAAACAAGGACTTATAGTCACATCACATACTATAACTCGCTCATCAAAGAAAGGAAAGTTTATCGCCGATGATAAACTTATCCTAAAAACGAGAAATTCATTTTTCTCGGGCATGAGCTTATATCAAAAACATTCCAAGTTTGTAAGCTCATGCATTAAGGCTTATAGATAAATGACAGTCTGTAACCCGTTCTTCAAAGGCAGGAAAGTTTATCGCCGATGATAAACTTATCCTTACAACGAGAAATTAATTTTTCTCGGGCATGAGCTTATATCGAAAACATTCCAAGTTTTTGAGCTCATGCACAATGACTTATAGTTAAATGTCAGACTGTAACTCGAACTTAAAATAAAGGAAAGTTTATCTTTTATGATAACTTATTCTCTTAACAAGAAATTCACCTTTCTCGGTCATGAGCTTGTATTAAAACATTCGAAGTTTTAAGCTCAGAAAGGAAAGTGTATCTTTTAAATAAGAGAACTTTTCCTCGTAACGAGAAATTAACCTTTCTCGGTCATGAGCTTTCCGTTAAAACAGTCAAAGTTTTCAAGCTCATGAACACGACTTCTAAGTAAATGTCAGCTTAGGACTCGTCCTTCAGATAAAAGGAAAGTTTATCGCCGATGATAAACTTATCCTTAACAACGGGAAGTCTACAACTTCTCGGACTTGAGCTCGTTTTATAAGATATTCAACATCTTAAGCTCAAGTAATTGGTTTTCAAAACATTGAACACAATTTTTCAAGAATTTCTCAAAAGGTTTTTTTCTAAATCTTTCAAAATTGTGTGTTCAAAAATGTTTTGATAAAAATAGCATGTCTTCTGGAATCGATAATATTTACGAACCTAGAAATGTCATTCAATAATGACACGGGGTTGTAAATAAAGTTCGAGCAGAAGTTCAAACTTTTAAAACATGCTCAAAATGGTTTGCTATTATTTCAGATAGCAACCCGCTTTTCATAATCAAGTCAAGCATTTCACCGGAAAGCTTTGACTCAACAACGGGAATTAATTTTCTCGGGGACGTGACGAGGTGACCAACATTCGTGAACAAGAACCATGTGCTTCTTTCATATGATGTTCTCCATTATTCAGGTCCAACCTCATAAATTGCTAATCTTGTGAATTCATTATTATATATGATCTTTGCACGTAATAAATACCTTACACTTGTGTTTAAAAGGTATTTAATTTACGTTTCAAGTACACCCTCATTAATTTGAGGGGGAGCTTGTGTAATTCATGAAGATAATTGGATTTACATTTTTCTTCCCAAATTTTCTTAAAATGCTATTAAATCAATTGATATTAAAAACATCGATTGGGTTAATATTTTTAATATGGGGGAGAAAATGTGATTTAATATGGGAAATGATTAATCACAAATGGTTTGACTTAACGTGTTAGCTCATCCCGACATGTGCGAAATGTTTTCGAATATCGTAGCATATGTTAAGGGGGAGCAAAATGGATTTGCACTTCAAAATGGATTTCATGGCGACATACACTTACCCAAAACATCTCTATTCACGACGGTGAAGATTATGGTGACATAAGGATGGTAGGATAGGTTAAAGTCCAATGATTTCTCTAGAACCGGAGGAATCTTCCCAAGGACATTCCATAGCTAGAAATAGTAGTCCTTAGGAAAGATGGAGAAAGATTGTGAACGTAGCTGAATGCAGACCAAGTACTTAAGTTAGCACTGGAACAATCACAACAAGGTGCTAGTTATGACGTATTGGTAAGCATTGAAGGGGTTAAAGAATGAAAAAGAATTGTAAAGATAAAGGGTGTAAAGAAAGAAGCCCTCCTTACAACCTTAGGCAGAAACCGGGTCAATTCATATGCTATTGAGATCATTTTTAATGATTCTTGATATTGAAGAAAGACATCATGGACCCAGTGATGCAATGCACAACCCTTCCCAGCTAACTCAGATATCTCTCAAAAGATATTTGTTTAAATCACACGGAGACAACACATTATCTATTGATTTATTCACTCCGAATAAATTGGTATTGAAAAGGTGGCACTCCTCTCCAGCCTCCGATCACTAAAATCCAAAATGCACGATCGAGTCTAGAGCCATTTGAGATCATCAAATATCTCATTAGGACACACTTTCATATTTACTTGCTTCTTCACACACTGTGAAAAGTAATAAAGTTCTTAAGAGTCCTACGCAAAATCTTCATGATCTTGCCTGAACATCCGAGTAATACGAAAGTATTTACAATGAAGATGGAAATCCTTCTTGAGCGAATATCAAAAAGCTCATGGTAGGTGACTTGTGCGATTCTTTATGAATCAAACTTGTGATAACTAGAAAGCAACAGTGGTTTAATTCTTAAATGAATTTAAACACGTTCCAGGCCTCTACGCATTATCATATGATCTTGCCAGAACACTCAGAGTGACTCTTTATTGATCACAGTGACGAGTGGAAATCCTTCTAGTGTTAACATCAAACAGCACTTGGTAGGTAACTTGCAAGATTCTTTATGAATCAAGCTAGTGACAACTGGAAAGCAACGACGGTGCGGTTCTTAATTGAACTTCACTTGTTCCAGGAACATGAATTGACGGCTTCAAATCATGCGGATAAGATTATCCAAATGATTCACTCTTTACGTTCGCAGTCAGCTTTGGACGGTCGAGTAAAGAGAACGGGTTTACCCGCGAAATCTTGTCAAGGAGGTTCTTTATTGAAACTACCTGCCACAAGTACGATATTTAATATCGTCCAACGGTCTTCACCGACCGGAGGTAAAATGCTACCGAATTAGAATGAAATGTTCAAGGCCATTTCATCCGTGTATATTGTTTGTTGCTAACTGTCTTATGCAGCGTAACAAGAAGGTGGCATTGCGGTGTACAATCCAGAAGAAGTCGTCACCACATGCTTATACTACATACACTTAGTACTTCAACAAATTCAAGAAAGTCTGAAGGTCAAGTCTTCCGCTGTATCAAACTCTGAAGCTTTCAAGAATTTAAAGGTATAAGTATGTGGAACATGAAGTCACGAAGAGGAAACTTTCACAAGTGATGAATGCACAAGGTCAAGGCAAGGAAACATGCTCAAGACTAAAGTCAAAGATCACATCAAGCATATTCACAAGAACAAGATCGAAGACTCAAGCATAGATGCTAGGTTTAAGATTTTGTAAAATGGTGTGACCTCCCTTAGGGGGAGATTGTTGGAAATATGTTTTCCCAAAGAAAGTCTCGGTCACATCATTATTAACATAGATCATGAGCTATAGAATATTTAGAACTTTGTAACTTGGAGCGACCTCCCTTAGGGGGAGATTGTTGGAAATATGTTTTTACGTATTTATGAAGGATCGGTCGCTCCAACGATATATTAATGTATTAGGCTCGTGATCCAAATATAGTCCATATAGCCCACATGTAGGGTGGGCTATATATACCCCTCCTAGCATGTTAGGAGGGGTGGTTCATTCATTTTACAACATTTCATTCAATAAATTCATCTTTCTCTCTCTACTTTTCTTTTCTCTCCTTTCTCTCTCTATACTTCATCTCCATCTTCCTCCTTCCACCATTAAATCAATAGATCTAATCCACCATTTACCAAATCCTTAGATTACGTAGACCTTCAAGAGACCAAGAGGAGGAGAGGAAAACTTTTTAGGTTAAATGCTTATTTCCTTGAAATGTAAAAATGAAATGAATATTTACCATAACCCCCCCCCCCTTTCATGTAAAAAGTCAATGGGCTAAGCCCATTTAGTTATGTGTGCCGTGGGTATGGGGCCCCACATGGGGTACCCGTACCTTTTCTCGTGTCCTGATGTTTCGTGTTCGTTCGTGGTTAAACGTGTTCGTGTTTAAAGTGTTTCTGTTTATTTTATCATGTAGTTTATCGTATTATTTACACTCGTAATTAAGTACTTACGTAATTATTTTAGTTCGTGTTTTAAAATGGTGATCATGATTTAATTATGTTCACGTTAAATATCTATTAACTGTTTATCATGAGTTTGTACGTAATCGATACTTATCATGTCATACACGTATGCACTTGCTTGATTATTAGCACATGAATGTGATCAATACTAAATAGGGTAAGTTTTAATCTAGGACGTACGATCTTAAGGGCACTATTCATGGTAAAAGCATGCGGGTTTTACAGTGTCATTCTTGATTGAGTTATTGGCTCTCTGAGTCTGATTCATACTCAGCCATTTTCTTGGAATGCTGTTGACAAATGTGGCATTAATCTCAGCTTGACCAATGGTGACATCATTCATAGCGAGGTCATTGAGAAGAATCTTCAGCCTTGTATAGGTTTGTTGAACCTTTTCACCTTCAAGTGACTTGAAAGCAATAAACTGATGTCTAAGTACCTGAATATTGGTTTCTCTTGTTTTAGAGGGTCCTTCATGGCCAAGGATGAGGTCTGTCCACATTTGTTTGGTTGTGGGACACTGAATGGCAGACTTCATGATGTGTTTGGGAAGACAGGATATGATGATGCTTTTAAGACGTTTATCTTGGTTTGCCAATTTTCTATCAGTTGGAGTCCATTGTTTTAGAGGTTTGGGAAGAGGATTTTCTTCAGTGGAGGTAAGCTCCATGGGAACATAAGGACCCTTTTCTAAAATTTCTAGAAGAAATGGTTCAAGTCCATCAAGATACACAAGAAATTGACTCTTCCAACTAGCAAAATCTTCTTCATCAAAGACTGGTACACTGGTGACATGTGATCCGCCTCTTGAGTCAAGAAGTTGGGGTAGATCATCGTCATTAGGAGGTGGAGGGGTGAGTCTTGGTGAAGATGGTGATGCATTGTTGTTGTTTCCAGAAGATTGTGGTGGGTTAGAAGTTTCTGGCATGGTGGATCTTGATTATAAAACTGAGAACGATGTTTCTTGAAGGTTTTAATATCAAACACCTCTCTGATACCAATTGAAAGTCCCTAATCAATGCTAGAAACACTAAACTTAACTAATCAACACAAGTTATTACTTTTCAAACGTAATCTTATTATTGTATAATAAAGAATTACAAGTGTTATGGATAACACCGTTTGATGACAATGTGTTGTGCACACTTTGAACAACTATAAACCCTAACTTATGAATACAGTCACAGCTGTTTGATTCAATAAGTTCTAAGCATTAATAGTGTGAATATTCTCAAAGTGCTAAACATTAATGCTGGGATACATATCCTATTTATAGTGATACGAGGTTGACCTAGGTACTAGTTGATGGTGACTACACAAGACATTTACTTTTCAGACATCTGTCACAAGATGCTCTTCTATTCTTGGTAGTCTGCCAGAATGCTTTAAGGAACAGATCTTGAAACAGTTTCCTTTTTCTTCATTGTCTCGTACACACAAATGGCATGTCCAAAGTGTGCTGAGTGTTAACAGGGTATTGCCACCCCTGTTAACCCTCAACCCCTCAAAGTCCCTGATACATCTTGGCTGTTATCCATTACAACCAATGAGTATGTCTTCAAGTAATCTTTGACTTCCTTGACAATGTCTCTGACATGGACTCCTCTAAGGTTGCTCACAGAGACTTGGATCTCTGTGAGTCTTGCGATACTTGCCTGTCTCCTAGGCACAGGCAAGTGACTATCTAACAGCTTAATTAGTGTTTAAATCTATGATCAGGGAATCTAACAAACTTAGATTCCCAACAAAGTTGTATATTGATTTTCTTATGTTTCATAATTCATATGTAGGTGATATGATACCATATGAAAGGCATTGGTTCAGACTTGGACCCATTTTCTTTTTAGGTAAATCCAAGTCAAAGGTGGCCCATTACATATTAACATAATCCAATTGAACCCATTCCTAACTTTAATGTACACCGGTTGGGTCAAAATGTTTACCTGTATGTAAAATAGAACACCGTGATGCTTAGCTGCTAGAGCAAGGCTATAGATTCTGATCTTGTTCGCAGTGTCACCTACAATTATGTTTAGTTAATATTGGGAAGCCTGCCTTGTTCACCTTACGAAAGACAAAAGAAACAGAAAGAGAATTAGTTGATGTATGTGAGTGGGCAAGTAGTCAAAGAGGCTGCAAAACTCTTCTTCAAGCAAACAAGCTTTAGTGTGGCACGTTCTTATAGGTTTTCACGTGTTGAAAACCACATTTGCTATTCCTTTACAGAAAGATTTTTTAAGAAATTTAGAATGCAGCGAAACAGTTTGATAAGAAAAAAGCCATTGGAGTTGAGTATACATATTCGATTGATGAATTTTCCCACACATTAACGGAAACGACTCTTTAAATAATGCATCATCTTCATGCAGCACTAACCGAGATAATCAGATTTTATCCTAACGTTCATATGGTAATATTAAACGTATCTTTCACAATGTGCAAAGTATTTGCACAATAAAATCAGTTTGGTCACAGAGATGCCGGAACAATCATACAGCCTAGATGAATACTCCCTCTAGGTCATTGATATGATGGATCCTGAAATTAAAAACATTATAAAATCAATGGATATAAACAGGAGGCAAGAGAGAATGAAGAAATTACCTCGACACATCACCTCAAGACACCCCTCGAGAAAACTTATACTTGTTTTATATTTTCTTTACTATTTCAGAAACTCGAACCGAGTGCAGCCACCTGCTCAAGAACAACTGAGTTGCAAAAATTTATAGAATGTGTTTGTTAATTTGGTGAAATAAAAACCTATAATAAAAACGTCATTCATTAATTTCAGTCTTAAGGGTGTTTGAAACTGGTCATGTGATTATACGTGAGTACGTGACTGACTAGAGCAAATCCATTTTAGTATAGTTTCAGCCTTCTATATCGAGTTACTCAAATAAATGCAATATATTTTTGAAATAGTAACTTATGTAATTACCTGCACACATTTAACTTATGGCTGATTTGGAGTACTAAGTGTATATAAGAAAAATATAAAAGCTTGAAAAAATAGGATACGAACCTTCAATGGCAGTCAACAAACATTGCAAACAATTTTGTTGTGTAAAAGTCTAGCAAAATCCTAACATCAGTGTAAGTGTTGATACAAAAGTTGGATGATCCTTGCGTAACCCGAATTAGGCTTAATCCAGGTAGGCTGGGCTCCGACTCTTGCACCAAGTGAATAACTTGCTGAGATCCTGCACACTAAAACAACACGCATTAGACTTACCGTGGGAACGTATCCCATGATTAGACTCCAGCGTGAGAGTAAGTAATCGGTTTAGGGTTGAGATAATCAGTTGTAGGTTGAGAGTAGGGAGAATGTGATACCTTTGTGGAACCCTTGGGGGTTCCTTATATAGGCAGTGAAACCCTAATGGGCTGTCACTATTGCTTTGGCCCTAAGCACAAGATAGTCACCATAATTAGTTTGATTGTTATCTTCTAATTATGGTGAGTGTATATCCTATACTTTGAGGCAAATCCCATACCTAACAAGATTGTGATTCTGTCTAACCCTGTACCGGCCGTGTCGGACCGTGGGTTGCACACATCTTATGCGACCACTGTTCATTCAAGCCCATAAGCTCAAATGTCATTAATCCAACCCATTCGTGATGGTCCGGATGCGGATATTACCTGTGAGCCGGGTTCATGACCCGGTTGGGGACTATACGTCATCATGTCCCCCAGTCTAATTGTTACAGCCGTAGGCGTAATATCTAGACTAAAAATGCCCCTCGGAGGTACCAAGAAAGAACATCTTGAAATGATGAATTTTGAAATCCATATCTCGGCCGCACGTGACAACCTTTAGAAAGGAATTTATTCCTATGTACCAATAAATGGTACCCCAGCCGCACGTGGCGACCGAGACACATTAAATGAAACATTGAATATGGTCATACATATGAGTGCATATCCCGACACATTGGACTGTTCACTTGACATGTTGACTGACAAAGTGAAAACAGTCAGTACCTCGAGCGACGCAATCTACTGAGTCAGAATTGACCCGTGGGTCCCGCCTGACTGTTCACTTGCCACTTACTTCCCATCCACACGATTTAGATTAGTGGAAGACACATGGCACTAATCCAATGAATCAGTATTATCGAGGCAACCCTATAAATAGGCTGCCCATACGGCTGTGTGTTACACACAGTCTTTTGCTATTTTTCTGGCATTAACGCTTTCTTTATAACCATCATTTTCTTTCGCACGGATCTTCCCCCACACAGGTTAGAACACCACGTATTTCATCATTTCTTAATAAATTATGGCTCATAGGAACAATCCTACTATCGGATCCGTGCTGAATGTGATGACGAAAGTAAAACTGGGAGAGTTTTGCTCCGATTATTACATTCCTAGCAGCCTTCACCCCTCTCTTCCCGATGTCGGGGAGCTTATAACTGAAGCCCCCCCAGGGAAAGATAGGCCTGTATACTCGTATTTTTGATGTGGCCAACTACCGCATCCCTTTCACTAGGTTCCTTATAGATTTATTAGGATACTATGATGTACATATCACCCAACTACACTGCATAGGCGCGTGTAAGACAAGTCAGTTTGAAATCTTATGACGTGCCCGAAACATCCCCCCAACGGTAGAGTTGTTTAGGTTGTTCTACATTCCAAACCTAGTGAATGTGACAAGCATAAAAAAACCACCTTGGTTCGGGGGGTCGGGGATGATCAAAGAACAAGTTAGCCATTGTTGTTCTAGTGAGAGAAAGTTAGAGAGAGGTGAAGGAAAAGTGTGTGTATTATTTCAAGTGAAATGAATACAAAAGAAAATGCACTAAACTTCCACACCCCCATGGATATTCTTGAGGGTATTTATAGGATTATCTTATCTAGACTATTCCTCATATACAACTTTAGTCCCTGCGTATATCAAAAGGTATATATCTAGTCCAAATCACGTGAAAGGTGCCAGCTTACCAAAAAGTAGGTCTAACAATCTCCCTCCAAGATGGTGACTCACGTGAGTTGGTTACAATTGATTCCTACAAGCAAAAATAAAGAAAAATAATAAACGTGAATTCCAGCATTCCTTGGGACAGTCTTCAACGACCTTCATCTTCTTGAATACTCCAGCTCTATTTCCCCAGCTTGTAGAATCTAGTTTGATTTTTACTCCCTCCCAACTAGAAGGCCTTTCATTAAACAAGCAGTAAAGAATGCTCCCTCCCAAACAGATCCTTCAGAGGAAATCTGTGGGATGTGATAACGTCGTCAACATTTTCTCACAATTTGAAGCAATCCCAGTCTTGATTCTATGAGAGATTACCAGAACTACACACTCTATCCCGAACATGAAGTCAAACTGTAGCACCAGAGTAAATTAAGTCCCGGAAATGCACATTTCTCCTGACAGGACAGTGATGATATAAAGTTGCCACATCAAAGTCAATTAAGTCCCGAATGTAGACAACTTATCCCTTTATGTAGAAACGGTAACACTAAAGTCAAATGACCACGCATGTACACATTTCTCCCTCCAGGATGATACATATTAAGGGAATCATCCTTCATGTGTGTACGTGGTATGCCAACTGGAACCGCTTACTTAGTAACCAATACTATGTGAGAAGATGTCAACAATATCTCTCTAAACAAAATTCTCTCTTGATCACCCCGAACTGAATCCCCTTATCAATTTTGTTGGCTATTGATAGTGACCACTGATGAAGATAACCCGATAATCCAAACTTGAAACGGAAGTAGAATTCCCCAAACTTGAACTTAAGCTTCCACTATTGTAGAATGAAGAACGGTGTAGAAATATCATTGCTGAGAAATTTCTGAGTACCCAATACATTACTGACGAAGTATGTAAGCACATCACCTCTTGAAGATATACACGTCGACTATGCGCGTGACACTGAGTACAACAATGTATCTTCTTTAAGTGATAGAAATCCATGTCTTCGTCCATCCTCCCCTTGACACTGGAAACCAGATACTTCAAGTCTTATTCATAACCGTATATGCTCGAGCAAGTTATCTTATAAAGTCGTAAGAACTCCTTTAATGATAAAATAAGAACGCATTCGAGAAATCTCACTTCAACCTCAAATAAGTAGCATTGAATCATCTTCGTAATCACATAAACCGTAATAGCCGTTAGGAATTTAGGTGAATTTTTGATAAGGATCGTTTTAGTGTAATGTATCGTGTTTGTTGTGTTTGTTGTTCGTAAAGAAATGTTATGATCGAAAATGGATATCCGGCCTTGAATGTCACTATTTAAACGGCCCACCAAAGTAATAAAATCTTGTCACATAAACATTTAACTCGACAACAATTTTACTACTCGGTTCTTTCAAAATATCCCGCTCAATCCAATAATAACACCCGTAAACCACATAATTCATCATAATTAATTTTTCACTATTCGGATATAAAAACGGTCATCCTGAATACAATTGAAAAAATTAATCGGCCCACTATATACCTTCGGTTAGAGTAGTGATCGGCCCGCCAACTAATAATAAGATCGATAGCCTTGAGATGAGACAAAATATTGGCACATCAAATTTCACATCCAAATTGAATATACCTACTTGTAAGCAACTTATTCCTAGAAAATGAAATGCAATGGCCACTTAGACAAAACCACAAATCGCTATTCCCAAATCAGATATTGTTTGCAAGTTGATGAGGCAATATACTAGTCGATAAATTCGCTACTCCATGCAAATTCACACACGTAATATATATTACTATAACTTAAGTTGGGAAGTGATGCCACATAGAAAAAAAGCCACGGCCCAAAACAAATTTAACTAAATTTTGGAAATCAACTTGTAGTTAAAAATGTGCTTCCATCAGGCCCGTTTGAGATTATATTACCCAATCCATATGTGGTATAAATAACCACTCAACCCTAAATAATCTCATATTCCCTAAACCTAATCTCTTCTACATCATAGCCGCTTACTTCTTTCTTCCTTCGATATTCCCAAAGTAACACAAAACCAAATCCAACTCAACCTCGATACCTCTGCCCCCATTATTAAACAAAACCAAAGTTCATATCCGTCTCATCTCATTTAATCTTAAACCACAAAACAAGTCACAATCGTTTATCCATATCACCTTGAATCCTATATCAAACCCACAGATACTTAACCTAAGTATGCAGGCTGATCAAACGAACCAAGAGGAGAGATATACACCGAATAAAAATACATCTTCAAGATCTAATAAAGGATCTAAGGTAGGGCTATTGGTGATGTTTTTGAGATATAAAACGAATTGAACACTGATTATAACAAAGTTGTTATAAATTAGTGAAAAAAATTCGAAAAAAGAAAAAAAAATGCCCTTACAAAGATCTATGATGATGAGGTTTAAACGCAAAAAATCCTTTTAAAGATTAAAAAAAAACGTTTCTAACAAATATGAGATCTTGAGTGTGAGTGAATACGAGTCAAGATGTGATGGGTTTAGGTGACGATGGGATTAGGATTTAGATTGAGAAGTTGATTGTTGGAGTGAAAAGACTGAGATTTGATGTATAAAAATCAGTGAGTATGAGTCGGTTTTGAATGTAAATTGGTTTGGATTAACTGTTAATGGTTCTGATAAAGATGGGTTGCATGTCAGTTGATTGAGGTTTAATTTATGGTTGTTTGATAAAAGTCCATCGCAATGTTGCTTTTTTTCAAAAAAAATGCAACCATCGCAATAAAACCTAATCTCCCCATCGGAATCCCAAAAAAATCCATCACAATATACAACCATGTCATCGCAATGAGTCATTATCTGTCCATCGTAACGAGTCAACCCATCGCAATGTTTCAATATTTTTCCATCATCCTTAACACTCCATCACAATATGTCAAACCACCTTTCGCAATGAGTCCCATCGGAATGAGAGACCCATCACAATGAGTCAGTCGAACCCATCACAATGTATATGTGACACTCCATCGGAATGTAGCCTGCTGAATATGCCATCGGAATGTAACCATCTGAAAGTAGCCATCGCAATAACCACACTCCATCGCAATTTCAAAATACAATCAAGTTCCCATCGCAAAAAAAAACAGGCATCCCATCGCAATGTTCCCATCGCAATGTTCCCATCGTAAAAGGGTTTTGACACCCTAAAAAAGTGGATCTTGGACCATTTTTGTCCTTTTTCCTAAAAAACTGATGAAGTTCTTAGGGACAAAAAAAACTTTAATGAAAAAGGACAAAAAATGATGAAAACAAGAACAGATTTTTTAAATAAACAAAGAAGTAGTAGATCTGTGATGATGATAAGGGAAAAAAATTGATATTTTGAGACATGATAAACTTGAGTTGATAAGAAATTGATAATAACGAGACACAAACACCAGCCATAAAACAAAATAGTACAAATCATGAATCTGATAACGCACAAATATGTTAACTCGACAAAAACACAAACGGATACAAAACACCCCCGGTTAGCTTTGATACCAATTGACAAGCATCAAAAAACTACCTTGGTTCGGGGGGGGAGGGGGGGCGGGGATGATGAAAGAACAAGTTAGCCATTGTTGTTCCAGTGAGAGAAAGTTAGAGAGAGGTGAAGGAATAGTGTGTGTATTATTTCAAGTGAAATGAATACAAAAGAAAATGCACTAAACTTCCACACCCCTATGGAGAGTCATGGGGGGTATTTATAGGCCTATCTTATCTAGACCATTCCTCGTATACAACTTTAGTCCCTGCGTATAGAAAAAGGTATATATCTAGTCCAACTCACGTGAAAGGCACCAGTTTACCAAAAAGTAGGTCTAACAGAATGGATGGCTTTCTTTCAAGAAACGATCCCCAAACAGACACGTGAGTCACAACAAATCCATGGACTCAGTAAAAAACTAGTACGACCACAACTTTTTTATTGAGCAGTAGTGTGGCCGACTGAGTTTGTATATAAGAACAGATTACGCCCTGACTTTCCTCCCCAAACTGGTATATATAATGCCCAGCATGCTCAAAAAATAGATAGAAACAAAACAGGGTTTCATAGGAGTCTACCCGAGTCATTCCTTTGCCTCCTAGGCATTAGCCGTAACTATTTTGGCCCGTCGATTAGATACCCCGTATTTTGGAGAAGCCGATGCAAAGGTAGGTGTAGTATATTCATCCTCAAAGATATGTAAGTGTGTAGTCCGTAACTAACGTACCATTTGTTTTGCAGAAATGAATTTCTTTGGAGTCCTACGTCAGGGAGACCCTAAGGCCATTCTGGAGGGAATGCGCCCCAGGCGGAAAAAGGAGATTCCATTGCTTGAACATACCAGAGACGTAACAGTCGCCTTGGTAGCCGTACCCGACCCTCATTCCGACGAGGAAAATACAACCATTCAAAAGACCGTCATAGATTTTGATAATGAGGATGGAGACGCGATGATGCTGGAAACCGACGCTAGGCCTTCCTCATAGCATAAGACGACCACCCATGCTCATGATGAGAAGCAGGGTGATAATATCGAGAGAACCACTTCCAGCCTTGCCCGAATGATGAGCGAGGATGATGAGGAGGAAGTGCAGCAAGACGATGAGGAGGAGGAGGAAGAAGAGCAACCTGTACTCAAGCGTACCAGAAGAAAGATTAAGAGGGCAACAAAGGCTATCGAGGCTGTGGTGGGAGAGCAAAATACCCCAGTAAAGAGACTGCGCGAAGACCACCCCCTCTACCAATATGGTGAAAGCACAAACCAGGCTTCGGGGACGGTACATGATACCCATGTAGCCCAGAACACGCTACCCCAAGCTGTTGGGCCGGTCACACAGGTTCCTCCTACTACGTCGGAGCTGGAGAAGACAAACATGTTAGTCGTCCTCATACGCCTGTGTCATTGTTTTTTTTTGCAAGTAAAAGGTACGTGCCTTTGTAATGACACTTATGTGATGTTGTTTTCCGCAGGGATAATCAAGCTGGTGTCGCGCCAGTCCAAGGGACGAGGAAGGGGAAAGAACCTGTCCGTCAAGCTTCGGCGCCCAAATCTGGCCCGGCCTTCGAGGAAAGTACCCCAACAGCCTCACAAGAAATTCTCGTATCCGGCCCCTCCACACGCTTTATTCCTGAGTGGAAGACATCCACTACTGATAGAATGAGGGACGCATAAGAGTGTCGGGACTACCTGTGACAATCCGTCAATTTATGGTTGATATTTTATTCTCAAGTATTATTTAAAAACATTATTTTAATGTTATATTATGAACTCACTCATTTTTGGGAAGAAATTTGGGTTTACATCTTGAAGTAGCGTCGACTACGTCTAAACCGGAGGATTCTACGTTACGTGCTTACGTTTACATACACCGTTTTGGTGACAGTCCGACACTTCAGGAAATAAATTTATCCGTGAATATTATTTTGGGATTTTAAATTTGTGTTGGTTCATAAACTCACAAATTTACGAGAAGAGATTAGGACTTACGTGAATAATTTAACGTCCTTTACGACTAAACCGGAAACCCTAGGTTTACGTATTTACGTTTCTAAACTCCATTTTTGATGAGACAATTTTTATTAGATTCATTTTGTGTCGTTGATTCATAATTTATAAAAACATTTTTCGTAAAACGACCCGAGGGCACGCAAATCGAGGAAACTAGAATCGAGGAATACCGGTAAATTAGTGGGATGAGACAAAACAAGTTTTGCCCCACCCCACTCAAAAGGGACGGCCAAACAAGGACACCACATCCATGATGTGGCAAACTTGTAACTAACAAGTTTACACTTGTTTACTAAGCTTAACAAGTAAGCCAACAAACCACAAAACCACTAAACATTAAACTATTTCTAATTCCAACTCATGCAAACCACTCTCAAATCCTCTCATCCTCTTCACCCTTGCCGTCCCATACCATCATAAAACACCCTAATTTGATCAATTTTAAGCATAAACTTTGTGTTATCTACACATATGATGAAGAACCTTTGAAGCCTTGTTGATTGATAATCATTTATAACATCAAAGGAGGTGATTTTCTTGTGTCCTAGGGCTGATTCCTCAACAAGTGTTCTTGGTGATTGATGATCTTGAAGATAGTTTTGGTTTACATCAAGGTGTTGTCATCCAAAAACAAGTTATAGTCTTGGTTGGTAAACAAGATCATCCTTTCCATTTTCATTATTATTTTCTAAATGTAAAATGTATTTTCTTTCTTGTTTTATATGTATATGATGATATATGATGATAAAAGTGTTGTGTGGGGATCAAGTGTTGATAAACATGCTTAAAAAGATGGAAAACCATATGTAAAAAAGTTAAAATCTTGCTAAATAAGTTGGCTGTATAAAAACAGTAACTAACCATACGATAAACTGATAAAATGGTAAAGTGGAATCAATATACAGTAAGTATTAGGTCTTGTACACATGTGAGAGTTGGCCATGCAATGGAATCATTATAATGAGTGAGATATGATCAAAACAAAATTAATGTATCAATCTGAATAGTCTGTTTTGTGAGGACTGTTAGGGATACTTAGACTTGGATTGAGCAGTAGCTAAAACTAAGTTATTTGTAGCACATAATATTAAGTTTATGTATTCCAAAAATGAGCTTATATCTCCTTGTATAACTCTATATATGATAAAAATGGTGAAAGTGAAACTAAAAATCAGATTTTGTGAAATTAAAGTTTAATAGTATTATAATAGCATTCAAATAAATATAGTATAAAATATAAATTAAAACCCACTAACTTATATATTACATTTATATAAGTATTTATAATAATAAATAAAAGGGACATTTTATAAAAATGGTAATTTGGTAAGTTTTATAAGTTATAAAACTATAAACATGATTTTTACGTCTTTTCGGCTAAAACCGTAAAACTAACGTTTTCGTCAATTAAAACTTAGATGGTCGGACCCGTCTAATGTAAACTTTTTATAACTCATATACTGATATATAAGTACATGTTAGAAGTAAAAACCGATAAAACCCGAGCTTTATAACATATGGACATTAACGGGCCAAGTTAGCCTTATTGGACTATTAATCCAACTAATTTGGCAAAACACTTATAAACTTACTTATTGAACTTAACCCACTTGGGCCTAACTTGTAAGTATAATAATGATATTAAAAGTGTAAAATGGACTAATATAAGGTAATGGGCTTATAATGGGCTTAATGGGCCTTGAAAATTAAATAAGATGAACTAGTGAAACTAATATAAAGTTACCAACACATAACACTAAAAGGTGTAAATGAGAATGTACAATCCCACTTGATCATCATCATATTTATAAAGTCATCATATGTATACATAATTTTTATTTTTGTAAAGTCATTGGACAAAAGTCTAAGACCGATTACTATTTGTCTACGTTTCCGTGATTGAAGCACGTACCGTACATCCATCTCGCCGATAATCCGCCTTTCCCAATCAACGTGAGTTCATAGCCTCGCACTCTTTTAAATGTTTTTTTTATGAAGTGTTTATAAACCCGCGAGCGAGATAACATGTTAGTTTTAATAAAATAGGACACCAGTTGTCCCGATTGTTTATTTATTGATATGGACCCGAATGATTATATGACCCGATGAATGATTATATGACCCGATGTATGAAATGAAATGGATTATTATTAGTTAGGTTATGTTACTAAAAGTCCCATTAGCATGAATTGTGAACTACTGGGATTTGGTAGACGCTTATGCATATAATAGTACTATTTGGGGAAGATCACCCCAGTTCGCGCCTTGACGGTTGATCCCCGTCGTACCACATTGATTGGTAAGCGAATTTATGTATGAGAAGAATTATATAAGCGTGATTATTGTGACGACACGCTATTTTAGATGGGCAAATGAGTTTCGAGTTAGCTACCCGTTTTTTGTTATAGTAAGGTAGCAATGTCATGCGGCTTATAATAATCCAATAACGAAAATACTGATATACGCATTGAATAACGATATATTGCCTAACTAGCAATACGGGGTCTTATTATTGATATTATGTTCGTGTTTTGGTTTTACATAACCATTTTCTTATAACGATTTTTATTAAACTCTATAAAACGTTATAAAACGTATCGTATGATTATTTTACGACATTTGTTCGTATAATGGTTTTGAAGGCAAAAGCCTATATTATGATTTACGACAAAGATTTGTATAAAATGTCTATGGCCTATTTTATAGCCTACGGCAAATAATTGTACAAAATGATTTTCGGTAATGATTATACCGGTGATATATTAATGGTTTTATTAAACTCTATGAATTCACTCGGCGTTTTCGCTGACCTTTTCTTTTAACATGTTTTATCTCAGGTACTTGAAGGTAATTCTCGGGAAGACAACAAGAATTTATGGCCCGCACTTAAATAATAATTTCCATTCAAATGTTTTGTAAAAATTGTATGAAATACTATGACTTGGGACCGATATAAATTTTATATTTATGAATGGAAAATGCTTTATTATTAAACGACACGATTTTTAAGCGTTTTCTATGATGTGAGTAATGTGCTATCCCGTAACATCAACGACTCTTCCGCTGTATTGAATTGTGTAAATTTGGGGGTGTTACAGTTTGGTACCAGAGCTCTCGTTATAGAGAACGAAAGAGTTTTAAAACCAAGGTTTTGAATAAAACATTTCAAAATATTTTAACTATAAACATTTTTCTCAAAATGTCTAAAAATCTTTTGACTATAACTGTGCCGAAGAATTCCCGAGTTACCGATAAGGCCAGACTGGGAAGTGTTATTTTATATATATATAACTTGGATTATATATACACATATGATGTAATTTGACTACATGATTGTTTGATGATTATTTCTATATTTATACGAGGTATTTATACGACGTAGATTGTCACAAGGAACCCTAAATCCCCTAGCAAATTAATCTAAGCTATTTCTGTTGGAATTCTAGCTATTCCAGATCTAAACCAAGTTGTGGATATTTATGATCCCAAGAAAATGGTTGATATTCGTAGAAATGTAGATATTAGTTGATTATGATACTGAAGAAGAATTGGCGAGATTAAATCTGATATCGATGTCATGACGATCTTTCCTTATAAGACTGGACTTTGACAAAAAGTTACCACCTGGAAAGGTGTCATCTGATTCGTTGTCACTCAATTCTTAAATTTGAAATCGAAAGGGTGAATGTTGCACTTGAGGCTGTCATTGGAACCATTACCCAAAAGCCTCATGCTATTAGTATCTTTCCGAGAAGTCTAACTGAATGTGTGAGTCGTTTCATACTAGTGACTCATTTGATGACTATTGTTGAAAGAGCTATAGGATTGGAAATTAAGTGTTGTTCATATCAAGATTTTATTGCCCTTTCAAGGTCTAAGAATAAGGTTGAATGTATTGGAAAATGAGGTAGTCTCATTGAGTATAAGATTGATTGAAACTTGAATAAAGTAAAATTTAACCCGTATGGAATATGAGGTTGTTAAGTGAAGTCATTAAGCCCTGTGATTGAATTATAAGGTTTTAAATTATTATTGATTCATGTTAAGGGTTGTTCCTAGGCCATTGTGCATTGACGAGGATGCCCAGTGTCCGGAAAATAAATTGAAGAAATCTCTTCTGAATTGGGACCGATGGATGTTCCGGGACAGGTGGAACACCTTATGACTCTTGTAGATTAGTATTCATTGTGGTATCTTATAAAAATCTCTAACTTAACTGAGACATCAATTGGTAGGATGAGTTCTTGGAATTGTATGACATGGCAACACGTAATGTGTTACGGTACAATTTTGACTTGTTTGTGATTAATGAAAAAACTACCTTTGATTGCTAAATTCTACATGTATTGATGTTATCTATCTGTTCTTGCTTCTTCCTAATGTTCGCATTAGTGATTCAACTATTGAACAAGTACTCATCCCGATTTGAGTTACGTTGTGGATTATTCTTTTTTTGAGTGCCATCGAGGACATGAACCTCATGATTAATTGGCTAAGCTCATTTCCTATTATATTGTAGTTAGTTCTTGGTGAACAACTCTTCATCACTCTTTTGCAGATCACTCATTGTTTTTATAAACTTAAGACAGGTTCCCTTGATAAAAATTGAATTTTCATCACCATATGGATTATTTAAAGTGAGACTTATAAATAATCGTTATTGAAATAAAGTTTTTTATGAAACACTTTGGAAAACTTAATTGTTTTCATAACAAAGAACATCTCTGTAAATTCATTTTGATTCTTATTCAAGAATTAAGCATGAAAATATTTTTATTTTAAACATGATGACAAAGTTTTGACGAACTGAGTATTGCATCGTTAATCCTAAAATTGTATATAGTTGCGCGCCTATGTAAAATTTGGAAGGGACCATGCAAGTCTGATTAGTAGTCACCATGAAATTGTTACTAAACATTACATTTTCTTTGTAATTGTGAAAGATTAAATTTTTACGAGATCTGCAAGAAGTGTAAAAATAGGGACATATTGTTAGAGACATCTACATATGTGCCCGTACCATTTATTTTCTGAATCGAAATTACTCATCTATGGAAATTGTCTTATTCGACATTTGATATCCCCTTCTTGTCCAGTTCTCTCATGGTGAGATTCTTTGGAAAAGTATCTAATTATCGAGTATTAATACCCGACTGGGTGTATCCGCGTTCCTATCATTTCTTTTGATTAGATTTAATTTGAATGACCTGGGTAACGATCCGAGGAGCTTTAAAATGCGTACTCAAATCATGAAAACATGGGATATATCCATGTTTGTTAATGTTTTCGTCTGTATCTGATTTGAAATTCTCTCGCGTAGATTATGTGTTAACCTTACTCTTTTAATGGTAGCTATGTCCCCAGATATCCTTGAATCTGTGAAGGATTATGAGTTATTATTAGTCTTTTGAGAAGTTCACATCTTATCAACGGTAACGAAACTAGAAAGTTGATAGTGCCAGTGGAATGGATTGATTGATTATGACATAATGACATTGTCTAAATTGATGGGAACTCGAGTAGAATTCCCCTAAAAGATAAGATGTTGATTATCAAAAGTGATCTAAATAATTCTTGATGGATGACCATATCCTGCATTTAGATTTGAAATTATACCATGAATGGTTATGAACTAGTCATAGATATTATAATCTAGAAAGAACTTAAAGTAAATGTATAAAAAGATGTTCATGTTATTTGAAACTTTAGGAAGTATTTGCTGGTGAATTGCCTAGACTTTCGCCATTAAGGCAAGTTGAATTTGGTATTGATTATATTCCCGATGCTGCACCCGTGGTGTGTGCACTGTACTTCATCACCATCTGAATCGAAAGTGTTACCGTACAAATGAGAGAGTTGTCAGAGAAAGCTTTTATTCTACCAAGCTCGTCATTATGAAGAGCTATGGTTTTATCATTCCGTATGTTTATTGATTACCATGAAATAAGTAAATTGATGATCAAAATCGATATCCATTACCCAAGATGATAGATTTGTTCGATCATTTACAAGGTTCTAGCATATATTAAAAAATTTGATCCACGACATGGTTATTATAAACTTCGCGTCCGCGAAAAAGATTATCTATTCCAATCAATACATCAGGAACTCGTAATGAACATTATGAGTTTCATGTTATGTCGTTTGGATTGACCAATGCACATGTAGCATCAATAAATTTGGTGAATCACGTGTGTAGGCTGTAATTTGATAAATTCATGCTTGTGATCATTAAGGACCATTTGTTTGTATCTAAGAATAAGAAGGAGTTAGTAACCATTTATAGACTGCCCTGAGTTGGCCGAGCAATGAAAACCTGTACCTTGAATATTTAACATGTGATTTAAGGCTTAATCCTTTACACTATGACCGTGTGATTAATAGATAATGGAATCTATATTGACTCTTCAAAGATAAGAGCCATTTAAGACTCTGGGTTTTACCAAAAAGAAAGTGCAAAAATGTTTTGATAAATATTTATCAAATGATTTTTAAGGAATTATTCCCTTATACCCAAATCATTTAACTAAACTCCTTTAGGGGTAAATGTTTGTGTATACCTCAAGACAACCTAAGAGGGATTGAGGAAACCATTTAAACCATGACTTGGAATTTGAAACGAGAATTTTTGCTTTTCAACTAAGAAAATTTTGACCAAAGTATAAACAAAGATTTTTCGAATATTTACGAATCTTATCAATTATTTTCGATAAATCAACAAAAATAGTGTTAATTAAATTCAAATTTATTTTGAACATTTTCATATAATTGGACGAACTAAGAAATTTAAAACTTTTTACGTTTACATTTCATAAAAATTAAATATTTATTATTTAATTACTTGTAATAATTATCGACGCTTTAAACGTCAGATTGAGCAAAAAACTGATAAAGATGATAGTTGAGACGAAACTAAAACTTAGAAAATATGAAGAAAGAAATATTGAATGAATACGGTCATCATAATTATTTCATCAGGAAAGGTGAATGTAATTATTGACACATTATGTAGAAAAGATAAAGAATCAATTAGGATGTGTGCCTTAATAATGACGGTGCAAAATAATTTGCCCGAGCAATTTCAAAATAGCCGATGCTTGTAAAAAGGATAATATAGATAATAAAAGGGGTTCGCGGCTAATGTGAACCATTAGAATTGAGAAGCTGATGGCGTTAAATGTTTTAAAGGCCACTTGTGGTTGCCTAAATATGGAAGTTTGTGAGATTTAGTCATGCTGGAATCTCGTAAGTTTAAGTATTCTATTCATGCCATTTCTGATTAAATGTATCTTTATCTGAAGAAGTTGTACTGATGGAAAATTATGAAGGCAGACATCGTCTCATACATTAGTAAACGTCTAACTATTGCCAAGGTCATCCTCTGAATTTTATTTGATTTGGGTCATCATCGACAGACTGACCAAATTTGCTAATATCATTCCCGTTAATGATAGATTCTCGATGAAGAAATTGACTCTTTTGTATTTAAAGGAGTTGTGTAAACATAGTGTGCCTGCATCGATCATCTCTATCAAGATCCTCGCTTCACATCAAACTTCTAGAGATTTGCTCAGAAGTCATTGGGAACGAACCTTGATGAGAGTACTGTTTACCACCCCAATCGAAGGGACGAGGTAAAGTAGCGATACAAAACACTAGAAGTATTGTTTTATGCTTGAATAATTGAACTTTGGTAATAAACCGTATAATTGTTTTCCTTTGATGAGATTATCATTGATAATTATCGTATTAGGATTGAGATTGAATCTTGAGAGGATCTATATAAAGAGAACCTGTAGGTGAGAGTTGGGATGAAGACATCCGACATACGCCCATTGTGAGTTGGACATGTCTTTTAGGTTTAAAGTTTCCTATGATGACAAACCTAACCTTACAAAATGCCCGACCCGCGAGACCTAAAATGATTGTTGAAATTAGGATCTTATTATTGACTGCCGATAGTGGGCAGGAGGTTATGTGAATATGAAGTGTAGATCTTGAAGTGTAGATCTTGAAGTGAAGGATGGGTAGCGAAGTTATGCCAAAAAATTTCACCTTGGAAAAATGAATTGATGATCTGAAATATCATGGGAAATAAGTCCCCGTTGTATGGGACCATTGAGATAATGCAAAACAATGGTTGGAAAGGCATACAAGCTGGATCTATCCTAGGACTTCAAGGGTTGCGTGAACTATGTTTCGTATATTAAACTTGATAAAATGTCTATCAAGTGAAAATCTGATTACTTCCTGATAAAGTTTAGATCGGCGAAAAGTTGCATTCATCAAAAACCCGTGAACATCATGGATAGAGAAAGTAAGTCAACATTAATCCTGATCGTATTCCTGTAGTTATGTTTGATGAAACTCACGTATTGTAATGAATTACACTTGAGATAAAAGACCGAATGTGGAGGAAATACCCACATGGCTTTAACTCTATAAGAAGCGAGTAGTAAGATAAATCGATCTTTGAGGACAAAGATCCTGTTTAGGGGTAAATGCTGTGACAATCCGTCAATTTATGGTTGATATTTTATTCTCAAGTATTATTTAAAAACATTATTTTTATGTTATATTATGAACTCACTCATTTTTGGGAAGAAATTTGGGTTTACGTCTTGAAGTAGCATCGACTACGTCTAAACCGGAGGATTCTACGTTACGTGCTTACGTTTACATACACCGTTTTGGTGACAGTCCGACACTTCAGGAAATAAATTTATCCGTGAATATTATTTTGGGATTTTAAATTTGTGTTGGTTCATAAACTCACAAATTTACGAGAAGAGATTAGGACTTACGTGAATAATTTAACGTCCTTTATGACTAAACCAGAAACCCTAGGTTTACGTATTTACGTTTTTAAACTCCGTTTTTGATGAGACAATTTTTCTTAGATCCGTTTTGTGCCGTTGATTCATAATTTATAAAAAAGTTTTTCGTAAAACTACCCGAGGGCACACAAATCGAGGAATACCCGTAAATTAGTGGGATGAGACAAAACAAGTTTTGCCCCACCCCACTCAAATGGGATGACCAAAACAAGGACACCACATCCATGACGTGGCAAACTTGTAACTAACAAGTTTACACTTGTTTACTAAGCTTAACAAGTATGCCACCAAATCACAAAACCACTAAACAATAAACCATTTCTCATTCCAACTCATGCAAACCACTCTCAAATCCTCTCATCCTCTTCACCCTTGCCGTCCCATACCATCGTCAAACACCCTAATTTGATCAATTATAACCATAAACTTTGTGTTATCTACACATATGATGAAGAACCTTTGAAGCCTTGTTGATTGGTGATCATTATAACATCAAAGGAGATGATTTTCTTGTGTCCTAGGGCTGATTCATCAACAAGTGTTCTTGGTGATTGATGATCTTGAAGATAGTTTTGGTGTACATCAAGGTGTTGTCATCCAAAAACAAGTTATAGTCTTGGTTGGTAAACAAGATCATCCTTTCTATTTTCATTGTTATTTTGTAAATATAAAATGTATTTTCTTTCCTACTGTATATGTATATGATGATATATGATGATAAAAATGTTTTGTGGAGATCAAGTGTTGATAAACATGGTTAAAAAGATGGAAAATCATATGTAAAAAGGTTAAAATCTTGCTAAATAAGTTGGCTGTATAAAAACAGTAACTAACCATATAATAAACTGATAAAATGGCAAACTGGAATCAATATACAGTAAGTATTAGGTCTTGTACACATGTGAGAGTTGGCCATGTAATAGAATCATTATGACGAGTGAGATATGATCAAAAAAAATTAATGTATCAATCGGAATAGTCTGTTTTGTGAGGACTATTAGGGATACTTAGACTTGGATTGAGCAGTATCTAAACCTAAGTTATTTGTATCACATAATATGAAGTTTATGTCATCCAAAAATGAGCTTCTATCTCCTTGTAGAACTTAAGATATGATAAATATGGTGAAAGTGAAAATAAAAATCAGATTTTGTGAAATTAAAGTTTAATAGTATTATAATAGCACTCAAATAAATATAGTATAAAATGTAAATTAAAACCCACTAACTTATATATTACATTTATATAATTATGTACAATAATAAATAAAAGAGAAATAATAAGTGTGAAAACACTTATCCTTTTACCACTTATTTCTAATAATAACAAGACCAAAACGTGAATTTTATGTCGTAAATGTCAGAATTATGCGTGGTTTGTGTTTTTATTGTGTTTTAGGACCAAAAGATGCAAAACGAAGAAAACATGGGCTATCACGGGCTTTTATCGACGAAAAAGACTAAAGACGAAGTCAAAAGATCGAGAATGCAAAAAGAACGGAAGTCCAAGGCCTATTCTGAAGATTTATCGAAGAAAAAGTCTAAAGACGGAAGTTTAATGAAGTCGAAGAACTCAAGTCTAATTATA
The DNA here is from genome assembly GCA_025667525.1 of Glebionis coronaria. NCBI lineage: Eukaryota > Viridiplantae > Streptophyta > Magnoliopsida > Asterales > Asteraceae > Glebionis > Glebionis coronaria. Next base: position 163,903 of record JANFOE010000235.1, read on the forward strand.
GAAGAAAATTATAAGACAAGTTAAACTTATATCGACAAATCCCGAGACGACGTCGAGAAAGACAAAGAAATTAAATCGAGTTGAGACGAGAAGAAAGAAAGAAGAAAAGCTTAAGCACTTAATCTCCCCACCTCCTATAAATATCCTCCTAATGTGTCATTAGGAGAGTGGTTAGTTTTTAGTAGTTGTAGTTAATTTTTAGTTTTTAAGTGTGTTTTTAATTTCTCTCTAGTTTTATAGTTATCCGAAGGACATGATCTTTTAAAACTGCTTCTCGTAATCTTCTTAAGTTCATATCTTGGCATAACTCGTTTCACGATTTGAGACCTTTCTCGGATCAATATTTCGCATGTGTTTCGAACTTCAAATCTTGGAAGACGTTCTTGAAATAATGGTCTTCACTTCATATATGGAATTTCTTCAAACTAGGGCCACGACTTCATCATTTTTCTTCGATTTTTATTTGGGATTGTGATATACAACGATCTGCCTCCTTTTAGGACTTGGATATATTTATCCTCATGCCTTGTTAAGGTCTTTTTGGATAGACTTCTCCATGATATTTGGGGGAGTATATTGCTTTTCGTCGTGTGTCTCGATCCTTCATATTGATTTTGGAATAACGATACTTCACATCATCTTGGATCTTTAGCAACAAAATGGAGTTCCTCATGCCTTGTGAGGGCCTTTTTGGAACTTGCCAATCTTCGCATCCCGCTTCAATAAGTTATGCCTTGGTTATGAACTCAATTCGAACACGAGCAACTTTTAAACGATCTTGGGCTAGAAGCTAAGTAACCTTTTAAATCGTACGAACTTACTTATTGCATTTATTTAAATAAACGCATGGGGAGAATAAGCCAATAAATACTACACATGAGATCGTGAAAGATTACGAGACTTATAAATAACTCTATCATTTATCGTCCTCATTTAAGAGACTTAGCCTAAAAAGTTAAGGAATCGAAGCTAAGTGCTCAACACGCACGGTCAAGTCAAAAATTACTCTTATTCTCAGCATCGGAAAACCTATATTCGTGTCTTAAACACTTATGAAAAATACGAAAATTTTTAAAATTTGGCCATTTTTAGCCTTATTTTGCAACAAAACGATAACAAAAAGATGAAAATTAGATTGCGTGGTTATGTAAGCAAGGTGAAGTATCTACTCACCCCCATACTAAAACTAAACATTGTCCTCAATGTTTCGAGTCTAGGGGTGAGAACACCCCATACTAGAGATGAAGTCGAATGCTTAATCTCGATTATGGAAAGGGTAAAACGAATAACCTAAAAGCCGTTTATGAATTATGCTAATAAGATAAACGTTAGAACATAAAAGGATATCATCGGATATCAGAATCTACAAAGGCAACGATCGAAGCTCGAGTGATCTGTAAAACGAACACGAGAGGCTTCAATGATGATCTAATGAATCACAATCACAAACAACCACAGAACAAAGGTTGGAAGAGCACAAGTCCCCTCGTTACACTATTAGAAAAACGATAATATTTACAAGGATAAGCATGAGAATCCCCCACGAGGCACCTTGTTTTTGATAATCGAGTCAAAAGCTCGACTCGAATCCCCATAAATGTGATCATTTAGGGATAATCATGGTATGGTCATTTTTGGTGGGGCTTACATGATAAACAATGCCCAAAAGTACATGGAGTACTTTAACCACCCGATACACGTATACCGGGGTCAAAGATAGCGTCTTCATTTTTGGATGAAGGACGAAACAACGCTACTTCAACCGATAGTGGAACCCCAAAGGGGTTAAAGAAAATAGATGAGAAGTAGAAAGGTGGGGCAATGGGTAAGGCAAACTTATGAGCTACTCGAGGTAGACTCACACTAAGCAAATGAATATGTTTTCCATTTATTGCATTGGTGGAAGACCGAGATTTCACTTTACAAGCAATTCCGGGATCGTAAATCTCGTCCTTGGTGGAGAAACGTGAAGGGACATAAGGGGCTTCCCCCACACTAGATTCACACCAACCGTCGTCAAAAGGAGTAGACGAGGTGGTAGCACTCATAAAACGCGGTGATGACGGAGTTAAACTTCTAGAAAAATATTTTAAAACATTTTTAATATCTTTTCCTTTTTCACCGTTAAAAAACTCTTTATGAAAACCCGATTTGATAATGTCGAAAATATTTGGTGTTTCAAATTCAAAATTAGCCGCGCTAAAAATCCTCACATTTAAGTCGCGGTTAGGGGGTGGTGGATTGTATAAGTTCTCAAAACGTCGATCAACAAAGAACACCGCCCCCTCGGGGTCAACATATTCGTCATCCTCATGAACGTCGATCTCTTCGATTTCCTCATCAAAGATAGGCTTGTCAAACCAAGGTTTGTCATTCCCCTCCTTGAGTATCTTAGAAACTCTCTCGAAAAGATCACGATCAAGCACGAAACCATCATTCATTTGTGGGGATTGTTGATAAGTTTAATCCTCACGAATGTGGTAAACGTAATTCTCATTTGAGGAGTGTTGATTAGGTAACTCCTCGAGAATTGGATTTCTGGTGGTCACATGAGTTGGTTCGTCATCGAAAATAATACGTTCCAACTCATTAAGTTCATCGTCGATCTTGGAAAAATCAACCTCACTCGTAGGTGGGAGTAGGCAAAAGAGCTAGCTCTCGTTCAATGATTTCCTCAATCTTGGGAGAAAACTCATAATCATCGTACTTCACATGTGAAGAGGTCTTTTTAGGAGAATCCTCAAAAAGGGCATATGGATTTCGAAGTACGTGATCAACCTCGGCAAAATCGCCATCGTCATCATCAAAGAAAGAGTCGATGTGAGCACTCACAACCATGGTCTTAAAATTCGAATGACTATGCTTAGGTGAATTTTCCAAAACGAGAGAATCGATGTCGATAAAACCTTTAGCCTGAACGGGTGTTGGGTTAGGAAAAGGAGGCACTTCGATGGAGTTAGAAGTTGAAGCCTCAAAGACGTGGTCCTTCGAAGGTGGTGAAGACGAGCCCATTTTTGTCATTAAACCACCATATTTTCACAAACAACTGATCAAATCACACTAAATTGATTCCCAAGCCTAGATAAACTAACTATCTAACAATTAACAAGCGTTAAAAAAATCAAACACTAAAACAAAGTGAATTTCACCTACTGATTACTATATGCAATTTTTACCAAACTTTTGAACATTCAAAACCTTTTTTAAACCTACTAAGATGGAAACTATTTAATGATTCAACCTAATGCTACTACTCAGAGTATGTTTAGGCTGGTATGTTAAATCCCTGTGTCACCCAAGTCTTTTCAAACCCCAAACCCAAACACCCCTTAAGTTTCTGAATATGAAATTTATCAAACAGATGTCATTGAAATCCTAACAAACATTAGTCTAACTGATCGTAACATGTATAACAAACAATAAGAAACATTAACAAGCAGATTTAATAGCATTTAAACAACTTACACTAAATCCACATATGCAAATCCACATAAATCATAAACAAAAGATTGCCAAATGGGGTTCAAGCCTAACCTGGGCTGATGACTTCCAAAAGAGCTTTTGAGGATGTTTATGAGCTTATGCAACTGTAGAGAAGCCCTGTTGGTAGAGTCTACAAGAGACCCAGGGCACAAATATCTTTAAAAAGAAAAGAAAGATTCAATATGAGGACTTGTTGTGAGCTTCTTTGTTTCCAGCACAAAACAACGAAACCCAAGAAAAGATAAGTAGTCTAAGATCTTCAATAAGCTCACTTTTTCAAGGTGGGCTAATTGAAGCATATGCTACAGTTAGTATTCAATGAAAAAAAACAGATTTATGAACATCTTTTGAAACCACACCTTTTTGAAACCTTTTCTAAATTATGAAAACAAAATGAGACAACTCTGAAATCCACAACACAGTTCCACTTTCACTTCCTTGTGTTTGTGGATTTGAAAAAAATATAAAAAAGCGTCTTGAAAAAACTTTTGAACCAAGTACCCTTGTTTGAGTAAACCTTACACTAAATTGCAAAGAAAAGTATATTTTAAGCTAATGACACATTAAAAACAAACTTGGAACTCAGAATTTGCACACTTTAAAACTTTTCATTTTCATTAATAAATTTTAAAAATATAAAATCTGGAACAAAAATTAAAGGGTCACAAGTCGACCTCTTTAAATACTATTGGGTAGAACAATCTAGAAATCTGAATAAAATAATACATTGGTTGTAAAACCCTAAACCCTAATCTACCAAAAGCCCATTTTTGCCCTTGGAGTCTTGGCTGATTCTTGGTCAATATGCATACATGTGACTCTGTGGTGTTTGACAGCTTGGAGGAATTGATCATGGACGTTTATAATTCCTTTGGGGACAAGAAAACACATCCAACAATTCATTTTGTAGAATCTTGGGGAAAGTGGGACAATGACATGTGCATGGGACCATTGAGGGTGTCACATGGTTGTGTCTGTGAGTAATTTGGGGTGTGGGTTTTGATTAGGGTTAGATTAATTACCCATCTGGAGAGGATGAGTGAAAACCCCTTTGGTTTGTGAATGATTAGGATTAGGGTTTATTGTTATTGAGTGTGTGAAAGTGTGTGTGTTTAATCAGGGATTAAGTTTAAAAAGTTTTTTAGGAGGGAACTAATAAACTGATTTATTAATCAGGTTTATTAAAAGTGGTGGGGAGTGACGTGGAAGCGGGGTGTGAGGTGTTGGGTTGCGGTTGGTTGGGTGGGGTGATATGGAGTTTTGATTGGCTGAGAAAGTTTGTTGTGTCTGATAAATATGCCCCCCCTATTCTTTTGTATTGTTCAAATAAAACTTAACAACCCACAATTCGTTTTTACTTCATAACAAAGTTTTCTTACTCCCATTTTGGCCACCAAATGTTTTTGCAAAGTTGTCACAAGGGTTTTTAATGCACTTTATGCATTCTTCAAGGACTAATGATGTAATTTCTCATCATTTTAGGGACTCATATGTAATATTCATAATTTACAAGGGTATAAAATGACAACTCTTTAAAAGTTGAGGGACCAATCTTGCCAAATCTTCAAACTTCAGGGACTTGAATGAAAAATCATGATTCGGGTCCGGTTCTTTGTGCGGCTTCGTTTCTCGTGTTCATTTTTTCTTGATTTGTGTGATCTTTTGTTGATTTCACGATATCTGTACCTAAAATACACAATGAACAAACACATGCCTATTTTTGGGTATTTTGATGATATTTTAAGCGTTTTAAGCCCTATTTGGATGATGAGACTATGTATAAAAGCAGTATCATCAACCTACGACCGTACCTCCTTTAGCTCCTTCGAGAGGGCGGATACCTGGTCAATTGAGGTCTTTTCCAATGCTTCGGCTATGGCCACTTGTTGGTATTATAATAAGGTTAGAATAAAGCATGCATAATATGGACGCAGGCATGATACCTTGCAGATAAGTACCTTAGTTTTTGAAGCCTCAAGTTGGGTTTCGAGCTCGACAACACGCTTGTCATGAGCAGTGGCGTGCGCGGCTTGTTCTTTCACGGTTGCCTCAGCTGTGGAAAGTTGGGATTGGAGGGTCGCAATCATGGATTCATTTTCCTCAATCATCTTCCCACTATGGCCGTTCATCCTCTTTAGAGAGTGGACATGCTCCAGGGCGGCCTCAAACCTTACCCGCATTGATGTGCCCATGGCTATCTGATGCACCAGGGCCCCATTGTATTCATCCACTAGGTCATGATGACTTAGTTCGTTTATATCCTTCACGGGGCCAGGAGAAATACAATGGTTAAGGTAGTGTAAGACCCCCAAATTTACACAATTCAATAAAGCGGAAGAGTCGTTGGTGTTACGGGATAGCACATTACTCACAACATAGACAACGCTTAAAAATCGCGTCGTTTAATAATAAATCATTTTCCATTCATAAATATCAAATTTACATAGGTCCCAAGTCATAGTATTTCATACAATTTTTACAAAACATTTGAATGGAAATTATTATTTAAGTGCGGGCCATAAATTCTTGTTGTCTTCCTGAGAATTACCTTCAAGTACCTGAGATAAAATATGTTAAAAGAAAAGGTCAGCAAAACGCCGAGTGAATTCATAGAGTTTAATAAAACCATTAATATATCACCAGTATAATCATTACCCAAAATCATTTTGTACAATTCTTTGTCGTAGGCCATAAAATAGGCCAAAGACATTTTATAAAAATCTTTGTCGTAAATCATAATATAGGCTTTTGCCTTCAAAACCATTATACGAACCAATGTCGTAAAAACATCATACCATACGTTTTATAACGTTGTATAGAGTTTAATAAAAATCGTTATAAGAAAATGGTTATGTAAAACCAAAACACGAACATAATATCAATAATAAGACCCCGTATTGCTAGTCAGGCAATATATCATAATTTAATGCGTATATCAGTATTTTCGTTATTGGATTATTATAAGCCGCATGACATTGCTACCTTACTATAACAAACAACGGGTAGCTAACCCGAAACTCATTTGCCCATCTAAAATAGCGTGTCGTCACAATAATCACGCTTATATAATTCTTCCCATACAAAAATTCGCTTACCAATCAATGTGGTACGACGGGGATCAACCGTCAAGGCGCGAACTAGGGTGATCTTCCCCAAATAGTACTATTATACGCATAAACGTCAACCAAATCCCGATAGTTCACAATTCATGCTAATGGGACTTTTAGTGACATAACCTAACTATTAATAATCCATTTAATTTCATACATCGGGTCATATAATCATTCATCGGGTCATATAATCATTCGGGTCCATATCAATAAACAAACAATCGGGACAACTGGTGTCCTGTTTTATTAAAACTAACATGTTATCTCCCTCGCGGGTTTAGAAAACATTACATAAAAAAAACATTTAAAAGAGTGTGAGGCTATGAACTCACGTTGATTGGGAAAGGCGGATTATCAGCGATATGGATGTACGGTACGTGCTTCAATCACGGAAACCTAGACAAATAGTAATCGGTATTAGACTTTTGTCCAATGACTTTACAAAAATAACAATTATGTATACATATGATGACTTTATAAATATGATGATGATCAAGTGGGATTGTACATTCTCATTTACCCCTTTTAGTGTTATGTGTTGGTAACTTTTATATTAGTTTCACTAGTTCATCTTATTTACTTATCAAGGCCCATTAAGTCTATTATAAGCCCATTACCTTATATTAGTCCATTTTACACTTTTAATATCAGTATTATACTTACATGTTAGGCCCAAGTGGGTTAAACCCAATAAGTAAGTTTATAAGTGTTTTGCCAAATTAGTTGGATTAATAGTCCAATAAGGCTAACTTGGCCCGTTAATGTCAGTATGTTATAAAGATCGGGTTTTATCGGTTTTTACTTGTAACATGTACTTATATATCAGTATATGATTTATAAAAAGTTTACATTAGATAGGTCCGACCATCTAAGTTTTAATTGACGAAAACGTTAATTTTACGGTTTTAGCCGAAAAGACGTAAAAATCATATTTATAGTTTTATAACTGATAAAACTTACCAAATTACCATTTGTATAAAATTTCCTAATACAAGGTTTTTAGCCGTATAAAATAAATTCGTTCCTAGTCTTTTCGAATTGATTACTAGTAGAAAGTGTGACTCAGTCGTTCTTGGTGGAAAATAAAAAGGTTTGATTATCTATTTTGAACTAAAATGAAAATGTCGTTTTGTAAATAAAAATGAAAGCTTGAAAATTTAAAACTTAAAATAAAGACTTATATAAATTAAAAATTAGTAAATGATGAAAACTTGTAAAAATGTAAACTTTAATGGTTAAAATAAAACGAAACAAGTTAGAATAATGTTAAGTAAAAAGGCGGGAAAAATAAAATTTAACTTAAAAACTGGAAATACAAAACCTTATCCGGAATGTTATCCGTAATGAAGATCCGAAGACTTATCCGGAATAATAAAACTGAGGTTATCCGGAATGATGGAAATGCAGCTTATCCGGAATTGAGGATTCGTACAGTTATCCGGAATAGGTTGTTGAGAGGCTTATCCGGAATCTTGGCTTGAGGTACTTATCAGGAATAAAGTCTTCGTGCTTATCCGGAATATGTAACTTCTACAGCTTATCCAATAAGGTGTTATGGAGCTTATCCGGAATACAAATAAAGTAGATATCCGGAATACTTGAAATGTACCCTTATCCGGAATACAAGGCTATCCGGAATAAAAGAAATTACCATTATTCGGAATGAAGTTCTAATCACTATCCGGAATAGGAGGGTTCTAAGGCTTATCCGGAATCAATTTCGGACCCTTATCCGGAATCCTCTATTCGACCTCTTATCCGGAATCTGGAAATTGAGCTATATTCGGAATAAATCTAAGGACTCTTATTCGGAATAATGGAAACGTAGCTTATCCTGAATAAAAGGGTTTTAATGAAACCCGGAATACACCACTATTAATCAAATAAGCAAATCTAAAATAAGCTCTTACCAAAACTTAAACCAAAAAGATTTTTAAGAAAAACAAATAAGCCAAAATTTAAAAACTTTTAAAACACTAAATAAGCTAGAAATCAAAAAGCACTTTTTATAAAAACTTAAACTTATTAAAAACAACTTATTTTTTAAAAACTATTAAGCATTAAGATTAAGAAAATAAGCACTTTAATATAGAACCTTTTAAGATCACCAATTCAATAAGCACAATCAAATAAGCTACACAATCAAAACATTAACAAAATTAAAATAAAACTACATGATTATAAAGATTAAGAAAAAGATTAAGAAAGGTAGAATGAGAATTAAGAAAATAAGCTTGATTGATTAAAGATTAATATCAAAAGATTACAAGATTAATGTAAAGATTCAATAAGTTTGAAAAGAAAACTAGAGAGAAATTAAAAACACACTTAAAAACTAAAAATTTACTACAACTACTAAAAACTAACCACCCTCCTAATGACACATTAGGAGGGTATTTATAGGAGGTGGGGAGATTAAGTGCTTAAGCTTTTCTTCTTTCTTTCTTCTTGTCACGACTCGATTTAATTTCTTTGTCTTTCTCGACGTCGTCTCGGGATTTGTCGATATAAGTTGAACTTGTCTTATAATTTTCTTCTATAATTAGACTTGAGTTCTTCGACTTCATTAAACTTCCGTCTTTAGACTTTTTCTTCGATAAATCTTCCGAATACGCCTTGGACTTCCGTTCTTATTGCATTCTCGATCTTTCGACTTCGTCTTTAGTCTTTTTCTTCGATAAAAGCCCGTGATAGCCCATGTTTTCTTCCTTTTGCATCTTTTGGTCCTAAAACACAATAAAAACACAAACCACGCATAATTCCGACTTTTACGATATAAAATACACGTTTTGGTCTTGTTATTATTGGAAATAAGTGGTAAAAGGATAAGTGTTTTCACACTTATTAAATCCCCTACACTTGACCATTGCAATGCCCTCATGTAATGCATTAATTTCAAATCACAGATTACATTTCTCATCATAGATAACCCACCTTGGCCTTTATTAAATACTAAACAGTAAGGAGACTAAAAGAACAAAATAAGTAAAGAAATCAAAGACTTACATTGGGGTTTTTGTCATAAATGTTTATCATCCTCAAGTTTCACGTTCCCCATATCAAGCTTAAAAACGAGATCATTGTTATTATAAGTTAGCAACTAACACAAACTCATGTGGGCCAATTATTCACTTAGACTCCCTTATTCCTAGGTGTATCTCTTATATTTTAATATTGTCTTAATTGATCACGAGGATGCATTGTTTGACTTATTTCGATAGTTATTTAAGCAGAAAATAAAGTGGGACGATTTAATCAATAGTTAGCTAAAGGATAAAATCTTTTAAAACTGCTTCTTGGGACCTCATAAAGTCCATATCTTGGCATAACTCGCTTCACGATTTGAGACCTTTCTCGGACCGATATTTGGCAACGACTTCATACTTCAAATCTTTGAGAGACGTTCTTGAATTTATGGTCTTTTCTTAATAATAGGAATTTCTTCACTTGAAGTTTTGAGATATTCTTCATCTTTGAACCACGACTTCTTCAATTTTCTCCAATCTTTATTTTGGACTTTGATATACAACGATCCGCCTACTTTTAGGACTTGGATCTATTTATCCTCATACCTTGCTAGGGTCTTTTTGGATAGACTTCTCCATGATCTTTAGGGGAGTATTGCTTTTCGTCGTGTGTCTCGATCCTTCATATTGATTTTTTGATAAATGATTCTTCACATCACTTTTGGATCTTTAGCAACAAAATGTAGTCCTCATGTCTTGTTAGGACCTTTTCGGACTCGCCAATCTTTGCATCCCGCTTCAGTAAGTTATGCCTTGGCTATGAACTGTAATTAATACCGAGCAACTTTTAAACGATCTTGTGCTAGAAGCTAAGTAACTTTTCAAATCGTACAACCTTATTTATTGCAGATAAATTTATTAGCAAGCGATGGGAGAATAGGCTTATAATCAACTCACATAAATTCACGAAAGAATACCAAACTTATAATTGACTCTATCATCTCTCGTTCTCCACAATTTAAAATCTCAAGGAATGAGACTCGTGGATGCTTAGCCAATTAAATCAAAGTTTTGGGTTTTCGAGTCATCGATAGGATCTTGCAAACTCTTAGACTTTTTCAAGTTTAGAAATCGCATTTTAAAGTTCCCTTGATAAACGACTCTCTAGGATCAAATATAGGAACTTGCGAAAAGTTCTTGTTCTTAACCCGTGAGAGTTAAGACTTTCGCGTTTTAAAGTTCCCTATATAAAAGCCTAGTAAAACTTGACTTAAACACGTTAAGGATACTAGCTAGAGTAAACTTAGATAAGTAAACTCGGGTTGAGTCAAAATATTCACGACTTTGAAAAATTTAAAACCACTTTATTAAACTTTTATTTTAGCAAGGAAAGTAAATAACGATAGCAAAGGAAAATTACAAGGCCAAAATAGATTAAAAATTTTGAAGAATGTCAAAAAATTAAATTTTCCGGTTAAAATGAGGACAAATTCATGGAAAAGCCCACTTACTTTGATAGAACTCCCCCTACACTTGAGATAAACATTGTTCTCAATGTTTAAGCATGTGAGAGTAAACTCCCCTACACTTAGGACATTATGCACTATGTTTAAATCATGCTAAGGAAAGGACAACTCTAGTGATTTCAATGTGAACATATAAGATATGAAAAATTGAATCACGACAGTTTAGGATAGAACCGGGAAGACGGGTACACGGGATCACGGTTCGTCAAAAGTCATCGAGAATGGATCTTTGAAGCTTTAATCCCTGCACAGAAGAAGAAACAAGACAACAAACACATACGGGGCTCCCCCTACACTTATTATGAAAACGATAGATCATGGGTTGCCTCCCGAGAAGCGCTTGTTTCTGTTAACCGATTCACGAGCCTGACTCGACCCAGAACTTAATTCAAGGGAAACATGGTGAGGGATGAAATTATCTCATGAGAGATGTCCTCACCGAAGTACAACTTCACGCGCTGGCCATTCACCTTAAAATTGGGCCCATTTGGCTGAGAAAGCTCAATGGTGCCATATGGGAAGACTTTGGCGACGGTGAATGGACCAGACCAGCGGCTCTTCAGCTTTCCCGAGAAGATCTTCAACCGAGAGTTAAAGAGTAAAACTTGATCACCAACGTGGAACTCTCGGTTCTTAATCCTTGAATCATGGATGATCTTGGTCTTCTCCTTATAGATCAATGAGTTCTCATAAGCTTCATTCCTTAGTTCATTGAGCTCGTTGAGTTGAATCTTCCGAAGATCGCCGTCTTTGTTGATGTCGAAGTTAGCCCACTTCAAAGCCCAGTATGCCTTATGTTCGAGCTCGATAGGGAGGTGGCATGCTTTCCCGTACACGAGACGATAAGGTGTACAACCAATCGGGGTCTTATAAGCGGTACGAAAAGCCCATAAAGCATCATCTAATTTATCGGCCCACGAGGCACGATGCTCTCCCACAGTACGCTCAAGAATTCGCTTCAATCCACGGTTAGATATCTCGGCTTGACCATTTGTTTGAGGATGATACGCAGTGGAAAGACGGTGATTGACACCGTACTTAGCCATGACTCGATCAAATTGATCATTGAAAAAATGAGTCCCGCGGTCACTGATGATAGCACGAGGAACACCAAATCGAGCAAAAAGCTGCTTCAAAAAGTTCACAACCACCCTCGCATCGTTCGTGGGGAGAGCCTTAGCTTCAACCCATTTGGAAACGTAGTCAACGGCTATGAGGATGCCCATAAAGCCGGATTTGAGCTCAAAATTGTTGGCTCCAATCTCGGGTATGACAATAGCATCGGTGTTGCACTCTACGTGCGATTGCAAAAGCTCGATCATTGGTTGATTATCTATGGTGACAATAGGTGGGGTAATGACTTCGGCTTGAGCTACTTTCTTCTTACGAGCACGAGTACGCATGCAAACCTACAAAAGTAAAAGAAAAATAGACAAGAAATATTTTTGGTTTTTTATGGTTTTCTATTTTTTTTGTATTTTTGAAAATTTTATATTTTTAGGATTTTTGAAATTTTAAGCAAGAAAAATAACGTTCAAAAGTGAAGGGATCCCAAAATCTAACGCGTCTCTCACTAAAAACCGTTAATCTTAACGAAAAGAGCCGGCAGCGGCGCCATTTAATACAAGGTTTTTAGCTGTATACAATAAATTCGTTCCAAGTCTTTTCGAATTGATTACTAGTAGAAAGTGCGACTCAGTCGTTCTTGGTGGAAAATAAAAAGGTTTGATTATCTATTTTGAACTAACATGAAAATGTCGTTTAGTAAATAAAAATGAAAGCTTGAAAATTTAAAACATAAAATAAAGACTTATAAAAATTAAAATTAGTAAATGATGAAAACTTGTAAAAATGTAAACTTTAATGGTTAAACTAAAACGAAACAAGTTTGAATAATGTTAAGTAAAAAGGCGGGAAAAATAAAATTTAACTTAAAAACTAGAAATACAAAACCTTATCTGGAATGTTATCCGTAATGAAGATCTGAAGGCTTATCCGGAATAATAAAACTGAGGTTATCCGGAATGATGGAAATGCAGCTTATCCGGAATTCAGGATTCGAACAGTTATCCGGAATAGGTTGTTGAGAGGCTTATCCGGAATCTTGGCTTGAGGTACTTATCCGGAATAAAGTCTTCGTGCTTATCCGGAATATGTAACTTCTACAGCTTATCCGGAATAAGGTGTTATGGAGCTTATCCGGAATACAAATAAAGTAGCTTATCCGGAATACTTGAAATGTACCCTTATCCGGAATACAAGGCTATCCGGAATAAAAGAAATTACCACTATTCGGAATGAAGTTCTGATCACTATCCGGAATAGGAGGGTTCTAAGGCTTATCCGAAATCAATTTCGGACCCTTATCCGCAATCCTCTATTCGACCTCTTATCCGGAATCTGGAAATTGAGCTATATTCGGAATAAATCTAAGGACTCTTATTCGGAATAATGGAAACGTAGCTTATCTTGAATAAAAGGGTTTTAATGAAACCCGGAATACACCACTATTAATCAAATAAGCAAATCTAAAATAAGCTCTTACCAAAACTTAAACCAAAAAGATTTTTAAGAAAAACAAATAAGCCAAAATTTAAAAACTTTTAAAACACTAAATAAGCTAGAAATCAAAAAGCACTTCTTATAAAAACTTAAACTTATTAAAAACAACTTATTTTTTAAAAACTATTAAGCATTAAGATTAAGAAAATAAGCACTTTAATATAGAAACTTTTAAGATCACTTAAACAAGAACACACAATGATATAAACAAACTTTCACTTTGATTAATGATATCAAACTTGCTTACAATGAAAGTAGTTTACGAATAAAAACTTATATTAAAACATTAACCTAAAGGTCTTCTTTTATAGACATAAGAAGCCTTGTACAATAATCTACGTATCAGCTATTCTAGGTAAAGATAAATATAGAAAATACATTGTTGTTCCTATCTTTACTAGAAGTAATCTAGAAAACAATAAACGCGTAGAGTATATCTTCCCATCAGTGCTTGTCTTCAATGTATCAATGCTTGACTTTATCTTGTCAACGCTTGAGCTGTCAGCGTTTGTTTTACTTCTGTCAACGCTTGATTTACTCTTGTCAGCGCTCGAGTGATCTGCCCATAATTTATTCCCAACAATCCTCCCCTAAACTTGATATCCACTCTTATGATCAAGTTTCTGAATAAACATTAAGGACTAGGAGGAATTTTCAAACCTTCTCATATTGGTAATAAATAAATCTGATCAAGTCTTTTGCAACGTCACTTGAATAATCAATTTCCAGCTGAGTGTTCTTCATCTTTTCCAAGAAATCATTGGATATGAAATACTGACCATCCACAAGTAGATACTCAGCAAACTTTGTAGAACTCAAATGGTAAACACCAGCAGCTGAATATAATCTCCATTGAAGACCACTGAGGTCATATTTAAGATCCTTCCAAATAGCAAGATCCTCATCTTTTGGTCCACACATTCTTTTGAATGTGGACCACAGTTTTATTCCGTTAGCTGAAGTTGGTGCTTCAGCCTCATACTTGGTCTCTAGCAACCTCCATAGGTCTACCAAGTCTTCTCTATCACAACTTGCAAACAAAGATATAAGAGTGGTAAAAGTGTGTACCTCTTTGCCATACCTGCCAATTTTCCAAAACCCACATTCATCTTCTTCATAGCTCACAATTGGGTTTCTGGAATCTAGTGGTAACACTTGCACCATATCTGAAGCTTCTAATGGTGAGAGCTTGAGGCTCTTTCTTATAACAGCTTCACGTGGATATAGTGGATCCATATCTTAGGGAAAATCAAGAGAAACTCCCTTTTTCAGTGGTCTGGGAACAAACATTGCTTTCTTGAGCTCCATTTCTTCTGCAAGTTCTTCTTTCCTTTCATCAGAAAGAAGTCTTAGAGTGTTTGCTTCCTGCACTCTAACCCAGATGGGATAAGCTTTGCATTCCAACTCATCAAATGTCAATGCCCTCAATTTCTGATATGTCCATCCTACTCCATGACATCTAAGCAACATGCAGTATAGCTCCATTCTATCCCTTTTCAACTCTGAGAGAATATTGCTTGCCTTGTGTTTCAAAATAACCTAGCAGTCTTTTTGTACTCTGAGGAGAATCTCCAAACCCCATATCTGATCTGAAATGGTCAAGTGTGGATTCTCCATACATCTTTCTTCCCAAGCATGATACATTTGAACCACCTCTGGCATATCAAATTCAACCTGCAATTTCAACTCTCTTAATTTCTCCTTGGCCAACTCATCTCCATACTCAAGTCTTTCAGGCTGTTCTATGATCATAATACTTGAGTCTGAGCTAGCTTCATCACTTCCTTCTTTCTCTTCTGAAGTGACAACAAATTGTGACTCTTTCACCTCCTTTCTATCTTGTTCCATGATTTGTGCAGCCAACCTTCTATCAAACTCAACTTGAGCTGCATTCTTTGGAACAATCTCTTCTACCATAATACCCTTACCCTTATCTAATGGATCAATTGTTGGTAAGGTAGATGGTGATACCTGTGAAGAAACCTCCTTGATGATGGATGATGACTGGGATACATCACCCTCATGTGCAGGTCTGTCACGCCCAATTTTGCTCTATCAGCGCCCAAAATATTTCTATCAGCGTCCAAATTCTCCTTGTCAACACCCAAATTTCCTGCCTCAGCGCCTTTTGCAATCTCTTCCAACATGGCTGTAAATGATAAGTTTAAGTTTGTAGGAGAGACTAAGGACGTATCAAAACCTGTCTGTTTCTTCAAACTTGTAAGGGCCTCAGCAACATCCAAAGATTGACCATCATGGCTGCCCTTATCACTCACATTTATTGGATCTTCCTCCCCTTTGGAAGATTCCTCCATACCTCTCCTTGCACTAGCAGTCTCTAAAACAACAATCCTCTCCCTCAATTGCTTGAGTTCAAGGCCTTGTGAGCTGACAACTTGTACCAAGTCTGCATTTTGCTTTTGCAAGCTCATGCAGACTGCCTTCAATTCAAGTAGGGTCATTGGTTCCAATCTGCCCTCTTCTAAAATGGGGATTTGACCTCCCAAGTCAGATTCATTGGGCATGGATGAGGACTTAATGATGGTGGGACTGCCTTGGCCAGCTTCTAAGCGAGAACCAATAGTCCCAGCCTCATCCATGTCACCAGCCACACTTGTGGTGGTGGTTCTCTCTGCTACAGGGCTAGGACCACCAGAAGAGAACACTCTAGTAGTCCTTTGGCGTTTCATCAACCTATATTCAGGGGGTGTAGAAGATGATGTGGATTGGGTGGATGTGGGTTGGTTAAGGGGTGTTTGGGTTTGTGAAGGTTGTGTGTCAACGTTGGAAATAGGCACATCAACGTCAACATTTAACGTGTCAGCGTTGAAGGGTTCTTGGTCAATTTGCATATGTTTAGGTGAAGGTAATGGTTCAGGTATTGGGTCAATTTGGGGTTGGGGGTCTGGTTGGGGTTGTGCTGCTGCAATGACAGCAAGCATAGCTTGGGTTAAGGGTAGGTCACGATGGGGGGGTGAGTTCATCTTCATAAAAATAGCTTTCTTTTGCATAGGGATCTCATAAAAATCATTATGATCCCTTGTGCAGTATCCTTGAACATCAAAAACCATTTGTAAAAATCGGGGATAAGCTAAAGTCATTTTGTTCCCCTTATTTTTACACATGCCCTCAAAAATCATTTTAGAATAATTAAATTTTTGCCTAGTTGCAATACACACAATAGCACTTGCAATAGATCTATTGATCTCATTGTGTGCAGTGCATTTGGGACTCAAACATTGTAGGAGGACATGTATGAGGTACTTCCAGGCTGGGGGAAACTCCTGTTTATGATATTTGTTTAAAGTTCCTTCATCAGGAAAAGAATAACCCAAAGCCCTTAGTCCTTGTTCTATTTCTCTAATGGGAAGGGTGGCTATACCATCAGCATCATCAAGATGCAAGGCTTGGCGTACCAAAGCCTCAGTAACCACCCAAGGTCTCCCATGAACAATAGAAGTTAATGTAGTCACTCTATTAACTGTTGAGGAACTAACAGTGTTCCAAAACTGTTTAATATGTGTGACTGGAATGAGTGGTGCATGAGAAAGAGCATACCTAATAGGAGATGCGTTCAAATACGCCACCATTTGTGTGTATTGGGGAAACAGAGCATCATCAGCTTCAAGATACGCGATCATGTTGTGTTGGCTTCTGAACCCCAATTCCATTTCTGATGGTTTAAACTTTGGTGCCATTGTTGAAAGCTGTTAAAATTGATTGATGAAGATTAAGTTTATAAGAGAAAATTGTGTTAGACAAGAATTATAGATACCCTGTTTAAAAATAGGAGCCAAATTTATAGGAGAAGAAAATGCATGTGATTGGCCCAAAAATAGTCAAGTATTTTCAAAAACACAATCATGAAAATATTGAAAAAGAATAATTTTATCTCATGCATTAAATGAAGTCTATCAACTCCCAAAATTACGGCCTAAAAATATGTCAAGAAGTAACAACTGGGTAGGACCCATTGAGTGTCAACGGTAAAAAATAACCTATAAACGCCAAACGGCTATAATCTTGTCAACGTTTGCCTATAGCAATGTCAGCGTCTAAATTGGTCACAACAACGCTTGGAAAAATACTTGTCAGCGTCCAAAAATAAAAAATGTTTAAAAATGAAAAATGACCTTAACAAAGTAATTTATCCTAGAGAAGATAACCAAAAAGCTGATAATTATTATAGGGCGGCAAGCACTGTCCAGTTATGCACACTTGCTTAAGCAAGATAGACATAACAGTCCTCTAGTGTCCCTTGCTAACCAAAACTCTTAACAACCAAGTTACCTTATAAAAATCCTTGTTACTCCCAGGTAAATTCCATAACAAAATTATTCCCAAGTCTCCCAACAGACCACAACCAATTCTAGGCCAAAAATGTCTTGGCAGCATGCATAGTATATCAACTTTGCATGCTACAATGCCTCATGATTTAGTAAAACTAACTCATACTCACCTGTGGACACAATCTAGAATTGTGATAAGAGTATCATATGGATACCCAAACATCCTAAAGGTTCCTAAAAACTCCCCTTAAACTATGATACATAAGTTGCCAAAAATATGCATGAACATAAAAATTTATGTCAAGATAGGAATTAAAAATTCCAACCATCATCCATAAATAAAAACTTGTCCAAATTGATTCATTCCTAGTAGCTTCAAAGATCCATAAGCAACTCTGTATCCAATGATATACTGCTAACACCACCTGCACATTTAGATTGAAAACCACAAAACTAACATTGTTGCTGACAACGCCCCGATAACACATGACAGCGTTGAGGGAAGCTTTGTCAGCGTTAGACAATTATATTGCTAACAACGTTACAAAAACACTTATCAGCGTTCAAGCAACCTTTGTCTGTGTTAGAAAAATATAGTGGAAAATCTAAATCATCAATAAGACTAATAACAATGCATCATCCTGTACATACTTTTACAAAAAGACTCTAAAACACATATTATGTGAGATTGACCATTCCAATACTTGTTACCAAGTATTGAAACCTCCCAGCATCAAAAGGTTTAGTTAGTAAATCTGGCACATTCTCTTCAGTGTCCACCCTATCTGGTTGTATTAAACCTTTTTCAAAACAATCTCTTATAAAATGATGTCTAATTTCTATGTGTTTAGTTTTAGAATGATGTACAGGATTCTTAATGATGCATAAAGTGCTGTTATTGTCAACAAATATCTTGGTATGCATGAAATTATACCCATAGTCCAACAGCTGGTTCTGAATCCACAAAACTTGACCACAACAAGCAGCTGCAGCCACATACTCAGCTTCAGTTGTAGAATTAGCCACCACTGTTTGCTTCTTACATTGCCAAGATATCAACCTGCTCCCAAGAAACTGACATCCACCAGATATGGATTTCCTATCAAATTTATCACCTCCATAGTCACTATCTGAATATGCAATCAGCTCCAATGGTGAATCCTTTGGATACCACAAACCAAGACTAGGATAGCATCTTAGGTACCTAAAGATCATCTTCACAGCATAAAGGTGACATTCTTTGGGAGTCACTTGATGGCGTGCACAAGCACACACAGCAAACATGATGTCAGGTCTGGAGGCTGTAAGATACATCAAGAATCCAATCATGGATCTATAGTGCCTGACATCAACATCTTTTCCATCTCCAATCTTTCCCCAAGGGTGTTCTCTATCCATAGGAGTAGTAGCCCTCTTTTCATGTGGACAAAAGCCAAATTTCTTCAAGATCTCAGCCACATATTTATCCTGGGAGATGAAGATACCATCTTCTTTCTGCTGAACTTGTAAACCAAGAAAGAAGTTCATCTCCCCCATAGCACTCATCTTGAATTTGTCTATCATAAGCTTGGAGAAATCCTCACTCATCTTTGGATCAGTAGACCCAAAAATGATGTCATCAACATAGACCTGGACAAGCAACACATCCTTGCCTTTCTTCTTTGTAAATAGTGTATGATCTATGGTGCCCCTTTTAAATCCATTGTTCACCAAGTAGGTATACAAAGTACCATACCATGCTCTAGGGGCTTGATGAAGTCCATACATAGCCTTTTTGACTCTATACACCTTGTCTGGAGTCTCTGGATCCTCAAAACCAGGAGGTTGCATCACATATACCTCCTCAACA
This sequence comes from Glebionis coronaria, assembly GCA_025667525.1. Classification (NCBI taxonomy): domain Eukaryota; kingdom Viridiplantae; phylum Streptophyta; class Magnoliopsida; order Asterales; family Asteraceae; genus Glebionis; species Glebionis coronaria. Next base: position 183,688 of record JANFOE010000235.1, read on the forward strand.
ATAGTTCCATAGAGGAATTCACTCTTGACATCCATTTGATAGACAGTGAAGCCCATGCAGGATGCATAGGCTAAAAAGATCCTTATAGCTTCAATCCTTGCAACTGGTGCAAAGACTTCCTCATAGTCTATCCCCTCCTCTTGTGTATATCCCTGAGCTACTAATCTTGCCTTGTTTCTGACCATAATTCCTCTTTCATCTCTCTTGTTTCTTAGAACCCATCTTGTCCCTATAGGTCTGACATATCTGGGACAATCAACCAGCTCCCAAACATCTTGAATTTCAAATTGGTGAAGCTCACCCTGCATTGCTTCCACCCAACTTGGTTCTTTGAGAGCGTCAAATATTTTCTTGGGTTCCTGTTGTGACAGAAAACAGGCAAACAAACATGCTTGCACAAGAGGGGTATCAACCTTCTTGTGTATATTGGCAATAAACCCACCAAGACCTTGATGAGATCTTCTAGTCTGAACTGGAGTCATAATATCACCAATGATTTGAGAAGTAGGGTGATTCTTCATAGTGGAAGTGAGAACTCCTCCTTCAAAAAGTCTGGTGTCCTCAACCTCATTCTCCATGTTGCCAATATCTTCTTCATCAGACTCTCTTTCATCAACATGAGGATGAACCTCTTCATATATATTGGAAGGTTGTTAAACACGAAATTAGTCGTAATTTTAGTGTTAAATCCCTTCATTTTTGGTATAATAAATAGCAAAACATGTATGTTTTAGTGCATTTATCGTTTATATGTGTTGTTTATTATTGTAGGTACGGATATGAAGAAAAGGAACATAAATCAAGCCAAAGAGCCAAAATCGAGCACGAGAAATAGAAAGAAGACGGAAAATCGAGTCCGACGGTGTCTTCGTCTTTTAAATGGGCTGACCCGACAACATTTAAATGGGTCGGACCGACCCATTAACATGTTACTCACAAAGCTTCAGGCCCAAAATACCCAACAGCCACAACAATTAGAAGTATTGGGCCTTCATCATTGCTGGCCCGAAATGGAAATACAAACAGTGGTCCAAGCCCATCAGAAGAAAAGGACGCAGGCCCGATTAAATAAATGATAGAAAGAGATAGATCAGATCTAGCTTATAAAAGACGCAGCTGCTCTTTCATTTTTCATATTTTTATTTCCTGTCTGTTGTTCTGATATGTAGCATGTTTAGATATTTTTACAGAGGCATATTGTTTGTATCTTTTCTTTCATTTGCTTCTTTTTATGTCGTAAGATTAGACTAGATGGTTAAATAAAATTTCAATTTCATCTTCATTTTATTATATAAAATTCTTCCCAGCTTCTTGTTAAGATAATACTCTGTGTTTCGATTATTACAATCAAAAGTTGGTTCCGATGGTAATTCCATTTTCGGTTGGTGTTAACTTTTGATTTCGTTTTAGAATGATTATTGGAGTCGTACTTGTAGCTTCATATTTTCAGGTTATTGTTTATGTTTAGTTTGAATTTCGGAGATGAATTTTGATGTGAATCGATTTAGATTTGGTGGAGTATTTATGTGATTTGCAGCTTCGTTTGATATAGTTCTAGTTTATGATTAAAGTAGTTCTTGATTCGGTCATTTATAGCTTGCTTTGCGATTTGAGATTGAAGTTGATGGTTTTATTTTGATTTGGTAAATTTTATGGTTGATTTTGTTTGCCGAATGAAGACGATGGTAGGGATTTCAGTTTCGATTTAGTTGGATTAGTTGATTCAGTTTTTGCTTCTATTGATTTCGAAGGTTCGGTTTGGATTTTTTGTGTTAAAAGTTGTTGATGAATCGATTTATGTTTCGCTTGTTAGTTTGGATTCGATATTAGTTTCAGTTAGTTTAGAATAAAGTTCAATAGCTTAGTTTCGTTTGGTTGAGTTTAGTTCGCTGCAGTTCAAAATCAGTAACGGTGTAGTTTCGATGTCGGTTTCGGCAGAGTGTGATGGCTTGGTAAAGTCAAAATCAGGTTTCGGTTCATTGTAGCAGTTCCGATTCGTTTTCAGTCTCGGTTCATATCGGTTATAGCATAGATTCGATTTGAGTTTAGTCTCGGTTCGATAGCACGTCGTTACTCGACATCAGGTTCGGTTCTATTTTAATTTCTGAATATTAATTGAATAATCTGCTATTACGTAGTTGTAGTGAAATTTAGCTTGAAATGTGTTTAGTATTACGTGATAGATTCCTGCTAATTGTTTTACTTAACTGGATCATTTGTCCTTCCTTTGGTAAAGCTGTTTTACGCTTCCTGCTTGAATCTATTTGATTTCTATTAGTAGTTCTTTCCGTCAGAATTTGCTTACTGCTAGAATGAGTGTGTTAGTTTGTTAGGCTATTGAATTCAGTTGGCCCTTTACATTTTAGTTTGAGTTGACAGTTTCATTTTGAGTAGCCATGTTACATTTTACTTTGAGCTAATAGTTTAATATTGAGTAGCAATTTCTTGTGTCACTTTAGTATAATACTAAAGATAATATTAGTATATTAATAGTTTAGGTCAATGTCAGTAAAATTTGATCTCAAAACTGTTCTTTCTGATAAAAGTTTTCAAGTGATAACGTTTAGTCGTTGGTTGTTAAGGCAAGTAAATGGACAAAGGTTAAAGTCATTTGTTTTCATATAGTGAACTTTTAGTTTAATTGTTTTTTTTAGCCATTTAACTTTAGTGTAAATCTGGTAAAGTAATAATAGTTAGATAATACTATTAGAATATAATTTTAGTCGTTTTTTTTCGTTTTGCGTGACAAGTAGTATAATTTTGTAGTTTACATTTTTTTTATTATTCCGTGCATTTAATTTTGGTATTTGCAATTTGTTTTTAGTGTAGTACGTATACGTAGTATAAATATTATTTTTACATTTTTTTTTGCTTTACGCCAATTAGACATAGATACCAAACAAGCTATTATTAACCAAGAACAATTAATCTCTACGTTAAAATTGAAAATCAATTCGAGTCGAGTCGAGGAAAAACGAACATTAATTGCATTAAAAAGGATTAAAATTCCTAGTTTCAAATTGGCGCCGCTGCCGTTTCGCTCGTACGATTGACGATTTTTTCGTGAAGACGTTTGGATTTTAGGATCCGTTCATCCTTTGAACGTTACGTTTCTTGCAACAAAATCAAAAATACAAAAAAATTAAAAAATCACAAAAGCAATTTCTTTCCTAAGAATTGCACCAAAAAAATTTTAAAAAATCAAAAGTAATACTTTTTCCTGAAAGTATTACACCAAAAATATTACGTATTAGTGTTAATTTTTAGATTCGATTTCTTTCGATTTTTCTTGTGGATATATATTTTTTCTAAAAAAATACAAAAAGATTTTTCATTTTATTATATTATATTACATAGCACAATAACATTACCTACTTATCAAATAAGGCCTTAGTTGGGATTTCATCACCTAACTATTGTAGTCAAATCCATAACGAGAAAAAAGGGCAAAGTAGATAAATACTAGTAAGACGTTTGAACTCGACATATACAAACTATAAGGTGGGTATAAGGCGACGCGCTATAAAAGGGCGTCTAAGGAAAAAGGTTTTTAAGTGCTTTGTGCCACCTCGTTTCCCCGCTTGCTTGTGCGTATATTGAGAGGGACGACCGATTATTGGTTTGCCAACTCAATTAGTATTAAGTATATATTTTTGTAGCTTTTTCATATTGCTCCTCGAGAGGGAAAATCCTTTTCCTCTCAAAGTCGACCGAGGTCACCTACCTCATTCCAAAGTTTTAATTGTATGCGCACTCGCGCGCATACATACATACCGATTGGTGTACCAAATACTTCTAATTCTTCTAAAAAGAAGAAGAAGAAAAACAAAAAGACCGTCATTAAAGCCGATCCCGAGAATCGAGCTTTCGACAATACGATGGCAACGGATAATCGACCAATGATTGAGATTCTACAATCTCACGTTGAAGGAAACGATGACGCGATTGTGGTGCCGAATATTGGAGCTAATCATTTCGAACTTAAATCGGGTTTTATTCAAATGGTTTCTGCTACACCATTTTTAGGCCGTACTAATGATGACCCACACGCTCATATCAAACGTTTCATCCAATTAGCTAATACCGTCAAATACAACGTGGTGCCACAAGAGGCCGTTCGCCTCCAACTTTTTCCTTTTTCCCTCGAGGGACAAGCCCGGATTTGGCTTGATAAGGAACCACCCCAAAGTATTACCACATGGATCGACTTAGAGACCAAGTTCATTAACTACTTTTTCCCACCATCACGGACCACGTCCTTAAGGAATGAAATAATCAACTTTGAGAAACAATATGGGGAAACGTTTAGTGAGTCTTGGGATCATTTTAAAGTCTTGGGATCGACTTAGAGACCAAGTTCATTAACTACTTTTTCCCACCATCACGGACCACGTCCTTAAGGAATGAAATAATCAACTTTGAGAAACAATATGGGGAAACGTTTAGTGAGTCTTGGGATCGTTTTAAATATCTTTTGAGAAAATGTCCACAACACGGTTTTACTAAAGTGCATCAAATCAACACGTTTTATAATGGTTTAACTCTAAACGACCAAGACTCACTTAATAGTGCCGCGGGGGGCAATATTCTTGTGAAAACAATGAATGAGGCTTGGGCCATTATTGAGAACAAGACAAAAGTGCAAACCAAAAGTGTTAGGGCTAATATGGCAAGTGCTAGTACGAGTAATAATGAGGTGAATGATCGAATTAATAAACTTACTTCCCTTGTTGAGACACTCGCTCTAAAAACCGACGCCCTCACTACACATGTGCATGCCGTGAAAGAAAAAAGTGAAACGTGTGAGACTTGTGGTGGACCGCATTCATACTTTAATTGTGACAAGGTTTACAATGATCAACAAGAAGTTTATGCTTATAATAACAATGAAATTGATCGGATTCAATTCAAACCAAATGTTGATGTTAACCATTTGTCTTACAAGTCTAATAACTATTTGGCTCCCCCGGGTTTTGTAGCACCACAATGACCACCCCCACCCGCCCAAAATAGGAACCAAGGTCCTCAACGGGGTAATTTTCAAGGAAATTCTAATCGACGGGGTTTTAATCAAAATCAAGGGAATTTTCAAGGGCAAAACCAAGGGTTAAATAATCAAGGATTTAATAACCAAAGTTTTCAAAATCAAGGATTTACTCAAGGTTCTAATCAATATCAAAACCAAGGTTTTCCTAATCAAGGTTATAATCAAATGAACATGCATAATCCTCAAATGGACTTGGTTTTACAAAAATTATCCGACCATGAACGAATGATGAGAGAGATGCAAGAATCGACCGATAAGAAGTTTTTGACTATGATTCAAACCTTTCGTCCCCAAGGTACCCTTCCCTCGAACACCGTGACCAATCCTAGGGCTAATGTTAATGCTAGTACTACTTGGAGCGGTAAGACCACAGTTGAACCTTCCCCACCTAACCAAGGACCCGAGATTCCTTCTTCTTCGACACAACCTTCTTCTTCTTCCACTTGTGACATACCTCCCGTTATGCATTCGTCTACACCTTATGTTCCACCGATATCCAAATTTTCTACCACACCTTCAATTCCAAAACCGGTTCCTTCACCTTCTATTTCTACTCCTCCTCCTCCTCCAAAGGATGTGAGTGAGCAATCCACTCCAAAGCCTTCATCTCAACCCAATATACCTTATCCCTCAAGGTTGCGGAAAGAGAAATTGAAGAATAAGGATGATATTCAAGTTTCGAACTTCCTAAAAATGTTCAAACAATTGAATTTTAATATCACCTTTGCCGAGGCGCTCGCTCACATGCCTAAGTACGCTAAAATGTTTAAGGATCTTTTAAGTGATAAGGAAAAGTTGCTTGATATCGCCAATACCCAATTGAATGAGAATTGTTCCGCGGTTCTTTTGAGAAAATTACCGGTTAAGTTAGGAGATCCCGGTCGATTCCTTATTCCTTGTAATTTTCCGAGTGTTGAGAATTGTATGGCCTTGGCAGATCTCGGAGCGAGCATCAATCTTATGCCATTGTCCGTGTGGAAACAATTATCTTTACCCGAGCTAGTCCCCACTCGTATGACATTGGAATTAGCTAACCGTACGGTTGCTTATCCGGTGGGGATAGCCGAGGATGTTTTTGTAGGAGTCGACAAATTCACTTTTCCCGCCGATTTCGTCGTCGTCGACTATGAAATGGATCCCCGTGTTCCCTTAATTGTGGGACGACCTTTCTTGAGAACCGGGCGTACATTAATTGATGTAGCCGCGGGTGAACTTATCATGAGGGTCGGGGATGACAAAATCGTCTTTAACATTGGTAAACTTTCCAAACTTCCCGATAAGCCCGAATCCGTGAATTTCATCGATGTGCTCGACGAAGCATGCGAAGAACATTTTCACGAGGCTTGTAAGAGCGGGATTTCTCCTTTACCTCATGTTGAGACCGTAGCTTCTATTGCTCCTTCATTGACTCCATTTGGAGAAAGTGACTTAGATGAGTTTGAAGCTAGCTTGGGTCCTCTCGAGATTAACTATGATAATTCTCCCACCAATTGGGATGAAGACATTCGTACCATTGAGAGACTTCTCAATGAGGACAATATCTCTCCACCTACTCCTAAAGAAGTTACAAACGATGATCCTACTTTGACCAAGCCTTCCATTGACAATCCGCCGGATTTAGAGCTTAAAGATTTGCCGTCTCATTTAGAATACGTTTTATTAGAGGAGGATAATAAGTTTCCCGTCATTATTGCTAAGGACTTAAAAGAAGATGAAAAATCCCGACTTATCGATGTGCTTAAGAATCATAAGAAAGCAATTGCTTGGAAAATATCCGACATTCGCGGAATTGATCCTAATTTTTGTACTCATAAAATTCTCATGGAAGATGACTTTAAACCCGCAATCCAAAATCAAAGAAGGGTTAATCCAAAAATTCATGAAGTCATTAAGAAAGAAGTTATCAAACTTCTCGATGCCGGAATGATTTACCCTATCTCGGATTCGCCATGGGTTAGTCCCGTCCATTGTGTGCCTAAGAAAGGCGGAATCACCGTTGTTCCTGATAGTTGTAAATTCACACTTGTTTAGGAAAACAAGGTAAAAGCGGTAAGTATTAACGAGTGATTTAGGAAAATCACAAGTTATGACCCAAATGGGGATATGGTTCTCGAGGAGGCACGTGTGTTGTGACATGAATTGATTGATTTTGTTTTTGATTATTAATGAGAAGAAAGGAGAAGAGAAAATGACGAAGACGAAAAAATAGAAAAATAGGCAAAAACACTACTAGAAAGTTAAGACGTAGAAACGTAAAAACGACAAAATTTAAAATTTTAACCTAAAAATTTCTAAAAATTACTAAAAATCCACAATAATATTCTAAGAGTTTACAAAAAATCAAAACTTGCCAAAACCTTTTAATTAATTTAATAATGACTTTTTAATGCTAATTAAAGCCCTAAAAATCACTTTTAAATATTAAAAAGCCCTAAACAAGATTTAATAGTTTTAAACCTCAAAAATGACCTAATTAAACTAAAAACTATTTTTAAAAATTTTAAAACCAAATTAAACTATTTTTGAACTCCTAGAAAGTATTAAAATCTATTAATTCTTAAATTAATTCTAAAAATTAATTGAAAAGCCTAAAAAATATTTGGAAAGTGAAAAAGTTCCTAATTTAATGTTTACAACCTAGGAAAAATGAAAAAAAGTTAAAAATAAAACTTTGAATTTTTCTTAATAAAATAATATTAAAATATTCCAAAAAATAAAAAGTTCTTAAATAAATTCTAAAAAATTCTCAAAAATCCTAAATATTCTAACTAAGACAAAAATGTAAATTAAAGCTCCTAAAACCTTTTAGTTAATTTTATATTAATTTTTAAAGTTGTCTAAAAACCCTAAAATTAAATAAAATTAAAAATTAAAGTTTTTGAAAACTTTTTTGAATGTAAACCTCAAATAACTTAATTAAAACCTAAAAACTATTTTTTTTTTTTATTTTTAAATTACTATTTACTATTTTTAATAGACTTTCTAAAATTTAATCTAAAATTAATCCTAATAATTAATTAAATAATGGGAAAAATCTAAAACCTAGCTAGAAAAATCCTAACACCTATATAAACCCTAGGAAAAATAGAAAGAAGCAAAAGTGCTTATAGGATAAGCTGGAAATGGCGAATTAAGCTACGGCTTATATTTTTAGCTTAAACTCAAAATTGGGTTAAGTATAATACCTTTGCACCCTTGGTCAGTAAAAGACCCAAGGGCGCAACGGTATTGTGTGATGTGTGTGAGTGTGGAGACGGGGGTTCGAGGTTGTGCAACCCCTTTTTTGCTCTTTTATTTTTTTTCTTCTTTTTAAACTCACAAAAACAACCTGTTAACCTTATATGCTTAGAAACACAATCCAACTCACCAATTTTATGAAGATTTCAAAAGATTAATATCAAAACGTGGCCAGTATAACTTTTTAAGAACACTTAGCAAAATCTATTTCTTCACAAGTGAACTGATATCCAAGAGGAGCTTGGATTTGCTTAATTGGTGGTGTTTCTTGGAACAAACAGGCACCCCTACACTCTTTGGAGTGTAGGGAGTCAAGATAAGCAGAAATCAAACAAAACAAGGCACACAATCACATCAAACAAGCCAAATCACACAAAAACAAGTTGCTGAGGCAATTTTTAAGGTCTGGTGGGATTTGATGCTTTTTACATGCACAATAATGAGTTTTAGATGCTCCATTCTTTCACACCAACTCACAAGCTAGCATAAAATAAAACTACAAACCTATATCTACCTAAGCTCTAACAGATTTCAAGAATCAAAATCAAAATTCAACAAAAATAGGCACATATGACAGATTTCTACTTTTAAGCTATTTTTCACTCTTAAAAACACACAACTTGCTTCAAACCTTTTCTAAACTTATTACCAACTAACACACTTCCTATTTTTCACCTAGTGAATTGATTCTAACAAGTTTTAAGCATAGGCAATGATTTTCTCCTTACTTAAACCCGTATCCAAACAACCCTTTAAAAGCAGTTTCCACTTTTTTCAAACCATCTTGAATCAAAACACTACCAAATTGATTTCTTAAGCATCTAACATGCATACAAGTACCTAACAACTGAAATCAAATAGCTTAAACAAACAATCACCACCTAGCATGCAAATTCACATAAACTACAATTTTTTAACTAGAAAAATTATAACAAGGATTTACCTTGTTGGTCTTACATCCAAGACCAAGTAAGGCTGATTTAGCCCTCTCCAATACACTCGGGTGTATGCAGACCTTGGAACAATTCAACTCTCCAATCCTGTTTAAGAAAGAAGAATAACAAGAACAAGCAATATATTTATATACTGTTTTCTTTTTTCTTTCTTAAAACCTTTTCAAAATCTTCCTTACACGTTTCCTTTGAACAACTTTACTAAAACAAACTTAAATCCTCAAGATTCAAACCTTTAAACAACTTCCACCAAAAATTTACAAATTTCAGAAAACTTGCATAAATTTTGGAAAACTCAAAATTTCTTCACCAATTTTCAATGGAACTCAGATTTTCCTTAAAAATCTTAATACCAACTTTTAAAAATAGAAAAGGAATTACACTTGTTAAAACCAAATACCAACTTTCATTTAATTAAAAAGGAATTACAATAATTTTAAAGGAAAATCTAGAACAACTAATAGAGTCACAGGTCGACTCTATTTATACTAGTCTAAGGAAATTTCTAGAAAACTAATTAAATAATACAAATGTGAAACCCTAAAATCTGGAAATCTCTAAAAAGCCCTTTGAAAAGTCTTGATCTTGGTCAATAACCTTGCCATGTGAAATGCCAGCTTGGAATCTTAAATCTTGGACGTTGGATTGGGATTGGGGGCTAAGGAATCGCATCCAATCGTTAAATTGGTCGGGTCATAGGGTTGTGGGAAAGAGACGGGTGCAGGAGAGGTCTGGGGTGGGGTCCACAGTGCATGTGGTGTTGTCAAGTGAGGTGGGAAATGGTGAGTTGAGTGTTAATCAAGGATCTGCTAAAGATTAGGGCAAAACCCTTTGAGATGAATCCAATTAAGTCTGGGGATTAGTAGGGTTCTAAGGTGATTAGTAAAAGGTTTAATCTGTTTTGGGTATAAACCTTTTTTAAATACCTGTTTTTGTGGGAAAATTTTAATGGTTGACCAGTTGACCAACTTTTCAAATAAAACCGGGTGTGAGTGGGTATTGGGCTGTGATGGGTAGGGTTAATGGGTTGGTGGGTGGGTTTTATGACGTGTCACAATGTGACTGGTGGTGGAGGTTTGTTTATTTGTCAGTTTGACCCCCCAAGGTTCTATCTCTTCTTCACTTTGTTTAAACAACAAATAACTTGGTTTTCCTTTATAAACAACTTCCATAACTTGTCAATTTTGGCAAGTTAAGTTTGTAAACTTTCACCAAGGACCTCTTTTGTAATTATGGCATTCTTCAAGGGCTGAATAAGCAATATCTTGAAACTTTAAGGACCTACTTGTAATATTTGAGATTTACAAGGGCCTAAAGTAGCAAGTCTTCAATAGTTGAGGGACCATTCTTGACATTCTTCAATTCTTCAAGGGTGTTTTTGAAAAATCTAAACTTGGGCCCGGTTCATTGTGCGGCTTCGTTTCCCGTGTTCGTTTTTGAATGATTCTTGTGATCTTTTGCCATTTCCTCAATATCCGTACCTAAAAATACACAAGTAACAAACACGAGCATATATTTGGTATAATTGATGATATTTTATTGATTTTAAGCCCGATTTGGACGATGAGACCATGTATAAAAGCAGTCTCATCACTCCCCCATACTAAACCATTGCCGTGCCCTCACGCAATGCTAGAATAAAGTATCAAAGCATCTCCAAAATTCAATTTTATTCACTTTATTGAAATGATAAACTGGCTACATTACTACTATTGCTACTACTTGCGTTATAGACATAATGTATGATTTTCATCGCAAAATGGGATGTTTAGGTTCATAGAATAAGAACACGTGAATGCTTCGTTAGAAATAATTTCATCGTCCTCGATTTTCACCTTAATTCCATGCCAAGCGTGCAACGAGATCATTGTCATTATAAGTTAGTAATGCTAACACTACTCATATGCCCTAATCACGTACTTATTCTCCCATTATTCCTAAGTTGTATCTCTTATATTTTATTATGTCTTAATGATCACGAGGATACATCATTGACTTCTGCGATAATAGAGATTTAGGTCTAAAAATAGAGTCCTAACGGTGTAACTAAGACCATCAAATCAATAACCCCTCCTAATAGACAACGATGTTAAAAAATTATGTCAACAAGAAGGATCGATAAACACGGTTTTATAACGGTTTTGAACATGAGACTTATTACCAAGACTTTTATACGTCCCCTAACGGAAGGACCTTATTATCTTTGGTTTACCTCCATCTTTTATTCAACTTCGCCATGAAGCTTTTATTATGACTTCGGTCTTGCCTTGCCTTTTATTATCCGCCATCATCGGTGGTTTTATTAGCCAAAGACGTATATCCTCACGCTAAAGCGAATTTTGGATCTTTAAAGCTTCGAAGATTAAGGCTTGATTCACTTTCAATTTTTCATAGATTTTAGGCCTTGTGGGGCTTCAAATTGTTTGCTAGATTTAGGTGAGCACTTGAAATCTTATTATTGGGTGAAGCTTTCGATTATTCGGGTTGCTAATACTTCAAAACCGTGACGCTGGCGATACCTTAATGTCTTCCCAATTTAATTACACGGAAGCTACTAGAAAAGACTAGAAACCCAACAATCCTAACTAAACCGCTAAGTCAATATTTATTAAGAAAAAAATATTTAAAAGCGAAGGGAGAATAAGCAAACAACGAGAACACATGAGTTTTTGAAAGAATACGAGTACTCTACGTTTAGCATAGTAACTTATAATTAACTCTATCATTTCTCGTCCTCATTAAAGAGACTTAGCCTAATGTGAAGTTAAGGAATCAAAGCTAAGTGCTCAACACGCACGGTCGAGTCAAAAATTACTCTTATTCTCGCCATCGGAAAATCTACATTCGTGTCTACAAACACTTATAAAACATAAGAAAAATTTTAAAATTTGGCCATTTTTAGCCTTATTTTGCAACAAAAATGATAAACAAAACGATAAACTTTGGAAAGCGTGAAGGTTTGGCAAGGCAAGTATCTATTCACCCCCCCATACTAAAGTTAAACATTGTCCTCAATGTTTCGAGTCTAGGGGTGCAAACACCCCCATACTAGAGACGTAGTCGAATGCCTAATCTAGCATGGAAAGGGTGTAACCAATAAGTAATAGCCGTTTATGAAGTGTGCTATAAACCTAAGGTTAGAACATAAAAGGATATATCATATGGATATTGGGAAAGGCCTCCAAAGCAAACGATCGAGTGCTCCCATGAAACGAAACACGAGAGGCTCTAATCGTGAAGATCATGATCTAAAAACCACAATTCACAAACAACCAAGGAACAAAGGTTGGAAGGGCACAAATCCCCTCACATTAAACTAAATTAGAAAGAAATAATATGTACATGGATAAGCATGGGTCTCCCCCACGAGGCACCTTGTTTTTGATAACCGAGTCAAAAGCTCGACTCGAATCCCCATAAATGTGATCATTTAGGGATAATCATGGTATGGTCAATTTTTGGTGGGGCTTACATGATAAATAAGGCCCAAAAGTACGTGGAGTACTTTAAAAATCCGATAAACGTATACCGGGGTCAAAGATAGCGTCCTCGTTTTCGGATGAAAGACGAGACAACGCTACTCCAACACAAACCCCAATGGGGTAGAAGAAAATAGGAGAGAAGAAATAGAAGGGTGGGACAATGGGTAAGTCAAAACATTGAGCTACTCGAGGTAGACTCGCACCAATCAAATGAAAAGATTTTCCATTTATTGCATCGGTGGAAGACCGAGATTTCCCTATATAAGCAATTCCAGGATCAAATATCTCGTCCTCGGTGGAGAAAGGGGAGGGAACATAAGGGGCTTCCCCCACACTAGGTCCACACCAAGCATCGTCAAAAGGAGAAGACGAGCTTGTAGTACTCAATACACATGGTGATGACGGAGTTAGAATTGTAGAAAAATCTTTTAAATTAAATTCAAAATCTTTTCCTTTTTCATCTTTTACACTCTCCTTGTGAAAACCCGATTTGATTATGTCAAAAATATTTGGTGTATCTAAAACAATGTTAGTCACACTAAAAATTCTCACATTTTGAAATCTTTTTGGTTTGGGTGGTGGTAAGTTTTCAAATCTTTTGTCAACAAAGAAAACCTCCCCATCGGGATCAACGTATTCATCATCCGAAGAATCACTCGAGATTGGAATCATAGGCTTAACACTCTTAACCTCCACCGGCGGAGGGGACGGAACTTCATTTTTCTCAACAACTCCTAAAACTTTATTGGAAATCTTTTTGCAAATTCTTTTGATGGGATTGACATTGTACAAAGATGTGATAGAATACACATGAGAAAGAGTGGAGTTTTGGGTTGCATTAATGACGAGTTCTTCCTCATTGAAACGAAGAGTGATTTTTCTTGCATGCACATCGATAAGTGCTCTCGAGGTATCCAAAAAAGATCGACCTAAAATTAACGGAACTTTAGGATCGATGGGAATATCAACAACAATGAAGTCTACAGGGTAGTAGAACTTTCTAACTTTCACAAAGACGTCCTCGGCAACTCCACAAGCTAGAATCGTAGAATGATCGGCCATTTCGATTGACATTCTTGAAGGAGTGAGATTTGGAAGATTGAGCGATTTGAAAATCTCAAGAGGCATCAAATTAATACTAGCACCAAGATCGGCCAAGGCGTAGCATTCTTCCATGTCTTGGATAGCACATGGGATTAAAAACTTTCCAGGATCACCGACTTTTTGAGGTATGCGGCTTAGAAAAACCGATGAACAACTAGACGATTTTTGCAATTTCTCTTTGTTATTCAACATACTTTTGACGTTCGCGGCAAATCGAGGCATCATGACTAAGGCGTCCGCAAAACTTATATTAAAATGCAAGTCACGAAACATTTTCATAAAAAGTTCAAATTGATAATTATTTCGTTCTTGTGCCTTTTCCTTGTCTCGTCTTGATGGGTAGGGTAAAGGTGGTGTGGGTTGGGGCAAATTAGGCATAGGCATCGGCCTTGGAATCTCGGGTTCCATGATTGGTGTAGGTTCAACCGTAGGTGTGGTTTGAGCGGTACTTCGTGGGCTTGAGATATGCTCCTTTTCAACCACAACCTCGGGTTCTTTCTCTTTTTCCTTCTCCATAGAAGTACTTGGACGAGAAATGGGTTCTTTGAAAGTTTTACCACTACGAGTAGTAATAACCTTCAACTCTCCTTTCGGGTTCACGATGGTATCACTAGGAAGACCACCCGAAGAAGAGGGCTTACACATGATAGCTTCAAACATTTTAGCCATTCGGTCTTCAAACTTAGATTGCCTAGCATCCGCTTTTAACAACTCTTGCTTAATCTCATGTTGTCCTTGCTCCATTTTTTGTTGATTTTGTTGGAGACGTGTGACATTTCCTTCCATTTTATTAGCATGAGTTTTAAGTTCATTAGCAAGTTCGCTTTTAAGCTCGTTTTTCAACTCGGATCTTAAGCTAACCATTTCACGTTGCATATTATCAAACTTAGCATCATTAGCCTTAGCATAATTCAAAAACTCTCCTTGAAGATTTTTGGTGGGATCGTTTTGAAAACCTTGGGCATTGTTTTGAAAATCACGGTTTTGGTTTTGGTTAGAAATTTGCCCATTTCCACTTTGGTAATTACCTTTGTTATAGTTCCTTTGATTTCCTTGGTAATTTCCACCTTGGTTGTTGTTGCGATAGTTATTAGCATTTTGATTTGGTGGAGCTTGATTTGAACGAGAACCTTGACCGATTTGGTTGTAATTTCCCGTGGCTACAAAAGCATTCGAAGTGTTACCATCCGCGATAATGCACTCGGAAAGATCATGAGCTCCCCCACACGACAAACAACTCTTAGAAACCGCTTTAACCGAAGCGGTGTTGGAAGCTTCTTGAGCCTTCCAATGGGACATAAGGTTCACAAATCTATCGAAAAACCGATTTTCTTCATTTGCCTCATCATGTAATGCAATGATACTTTGAGACGATGATGAGCCCCTTTTGGCAACACTCGGTGTGTGACGAGGGCTATAAACCTTAGACCTATTCTCGATTATGACCAAAGCTTCTTCAACCGTTTTACACAAAAAATTACCACCCGCGGCGGCATTTAAATAATCTCTTTCATGATCGTTAAGTCCATTGTAAAACGTGTCGATTTGGTGCAAATCGGAAAAACCGTGATGAGGACATTCATGTAACATCTCCTTAAACCTATTCCAAGCCGTAGAAAAACTTTCATTTGATTCTTGTGAAAATTTAGAAATCTCATTTTTCAAATGCGTAGTCTTAGAGGGCGGAAAAAATTGGTTCACAAACTTTGAAACGAGATCCTTCCACGTCAATATAGAATTGGGTGGCTCTTTCTCTAACCAAATTTTAGCGGGCCCCGCTAAGGAATACGGAAAAAGCATCATCTTAATCGAGTCATTCGAGACATCCTTAAATTTGCACGTGGCGGTAAGACGATTAAATTGGCGGATATGGTTGTGGGGATTGTCCTTCTCATCACCACGGAATTTGTTGTTTTGGATCATCGACAACAAACCCGTTTTCACCTCAAAATTCTCCGCAAGGATTGCGGGAATCACAATAGCTTCTCCATAACCCTCGGTGGGTGCTTGAAGTAACTCCATCATAGTTCGATTTGCCATGGTTGGTTCTTCTCGTACAATGGGTTCGTCAATAGGAGACTCCTCACTAGAATGAGTTGGAGTGGGAGTTTTGTTCTTGCGTTTACGTGCACGTTTTGCTTGATTACGAGTGAGCATAAACGTCACGTACAACGTGGAGACGAGCAAAGAAGATTCTTTTTGGTATTTTGTGTTTTTTCAATTTTTTTGTGGTTTTTGATTGTATTAACTTTTTTGGAAATTGGTGAAATGTATTAAGTAGACAAAAAGTCCACAAATCTCCTCCTCAATCAAATCTCTTGATTAAAAAGGCCTCAAGGAATGAAAACGATCACGTGGAGTGAACGCCTTCGATGACTTTAGAACGATGGTGGAACACCAAATCGTTCAAGAGGGTTTAATCAATAGAAACCAAGAAAATATATATGATATGTAATAATACTTTGGGCGGCAAAACCCTCGATTCACTCTCAAAATCAAATACGCACAAGCAATCGGAGGAAACGAGGCGGCGCGAAGCACTTAAGAGCTTTTTTCCTTTAGGTTGTGAAATACAACCGCCTTATACCCACCTTATAGTTTGTATTATCAAAATCGAGCTTCACGAAAGTATTTATCTATTTTTGCCTTTTTTCTTTGGTTTGAGATTCGAATACAATGATCGAGTGATGAAATCCCGAATCAAGGTTGTGATTGCTCACGTATTTGGAGTACTTGTGAATTTATTGTTCTACGTATACAATATAGTAATATTCACACAAAAACCGAAAAACGATAATACGTATTAATAGAGTGCTATTAATACAAATACTATTATGGCTAATATAAAAAACAACAATGTTCAATCAAAACACAACACGCCTCCCCGGCAACGGCGCCAAAAGTGATAGTTGTAAATTCACACTTGTTTAGGAAAACAAGGTAAAAGCGGTAAGTATTAACGAGTGATTTAGGAAAATCACAAGTTATGACCCAAATGGGGATATCGTTCTCGAGGAGGCACGTGTGTTGTGAATTGAATTGATTGATTTTGTTTTTGATTATTAATGAGAAGAAAGGAGAAGAGAAAATGACGAAGACGAAAAAATAGAAAAATAGGTAAAAACACTACTAGAAAGTTAAGACGTAGAAACGTAAAAACGACAAAATTTAAAATTTTAACCTAAAAATTCATAAAAATTACTAAAAATCCACAATAATATTCTAAGAGTTTACAAAAAATCAAAACTTGCCAAAACCTTTTAATTAATTTAATAATGACTTTTTAATGCTAATTAAAGCCCTAAAAATCACTTTTAAATATTAAAAAGCCCTAAACAAGATTTAATAGTTTGTAAACCTCAAAAATGACCTAATTAAACTAAAAACTATTTTTAAAAATTTTAAAACCAAATTAAACTATTTTTAAACTCCTAAAAAGTATTAAAATCTATTAATTCTTAAATTAATTCTAAAAATTAATTGAAAAGCCTAAAAAATATTTGGAAAGTGAAAAAGTTCCTAATTTAATGTTTAAAACCTAGGAAAAATGAAAAAAAGTTAAAAATAAAACTTTGAATTTTTCTTAATAAAATAATATTAAAATATTCCAAAAAAATAAAAAGTTCTTAAATAAATTCTAAAAAATTCTCAAAAATCCTAAATATTCTAACTAAGACAAAAATGTAAATTAAAGCTCCTAAAACCTTTTAGTCAATTTTATATTAATTTTTAAAGTTGTCTAAAAACCCTAAAATTAAATAAAATTAAAAATTAAAGTTTTTGAAAACTTTTTTGAATGTAAACCTAAAATAACTTAATTAAAACCTAAAAAATATTTTTTTTGATTTTTAAATTACTGTTTACTATTTTTAATAGACTTTCTAAAATTTAATCTAAAATTAATCCTAATAATTAATTAAATAATGGGAAAAATCTAAAACCTAGCTAGAAAAATCCTAACACCTATATAAACCCTAGGAAAAATAGAAAGAAGCAAAAGTGCTTATAGGATAAGCTGGAAATGGCGAATTAAGCTACAGCTTATATTTTTAGCTTAAACTCAAAATTGGGTTAAGTATAATACCTTTGCACCCTTGGTCAGTAAAAGACCCAAGGGCGCAACGGTATTGTGTGATGTGTGTGAGTGTGGAGACGGGGGTTCGAGGTTGTGCAACCCCTTTTTTGCTCTTTTATTTTTTTTCTTCTTTTTAAACTCACACAAACAACCTGTTAACCTTATATGCTTAGAAACACAATCCAACTCACCAATTTTATGAAGATTTCAAAAGATTAATATCAAAACGTGGCCAGTATAACTTTTTAAGAACACTTAGCAAAATCTATTTCTTCACAAGTGAACTGATATCCAAGAGGAGCTTGGATTTGCTTAATTGGTGGTGTTTCTTGGAACAAACAGGCACCCCTACACTCTTTGGAGTGTAGGGAGTCAAGATAAGCAGAAATCAAACAAAACAAGGCACACAATCACTTCAAACAAGCCAAATCACACAAAAACAAGTTGCTGAGGCAATTTTTAAGGTCTGGTGGGATTTGATGCTTTTTACATGCACAATAATGAGTTTTAGATGCTCCAATCTTTCACACCAACTCACAAGCTAGCATAAAATCAAACTACAAACCTATATCTACCTAAGCTCTAACAGATTTCAAGAATCAAAACCAAAATTCAACAAAAATAGGCACATATGGCAGATTTCTACTTTTAAGCTATTTTTCACTCTTAAAAACACACAACTTGCTTCAAACCTTTTCTAAACTTATTACCAACTAACACACTTCCTATTTTTCACCTAGTGAATTGATTCTAACAAGTTTTAAGCATAGGCAATGATTTTCTCCTTACTTAAACCCGTATCCAAACAACCCTTTAAAAGCAGTTTTCCACTTTTTTCAAACCATCTTGAATCAAAACACTACCAAATTGATTTCTTAAGCATCTAACATGCATACAAGTACCGAACAACTGAAATCAAATAGCTTAAACAAACAATCACCACCTAGCATGCAAATTCACATAAACTACAATTTTTTAACTAGAAAAATTATAACAAGGATTTACCTTGTTGGTCTTACATCCAAGACCAACTAAGGCTGATTTAGCCCTCTCCAATACACTCGGGTGTATGCAGACCTTGGAACAATTCAACTCTCCAATCCTGTTTAAGAAAGAAGAATAACAAGAACAAGCAATATATTTATATACTGTTTTCTTTTTTCTTTCTTAAAACCTTTTCAAAATCTTCCTTACACGTTTCCTTTGAACAACTTTACTAAAACAAACTTAAATCCTCAAGATTCAAACCTTTAAACAACTTCCACCAAAAATTTACAAATTTCAGAAAACTTGCATAAATTTTGGAAAACTCAAAATTTCTTCACCAATTTTCAATGGAACTCAGATTTTCCTTAAAAAACTTAATACCAACTTTTAAAAATAGAAAAGGAATTACACTTGTTAAAACCAAATACCAACTTTCATTTAATTAAAAAGGAATTACAATAATTTTAAAGGAAAATCTGGAACAACTAATAGAGTCACAGGTCGACTCTATTTATACTAGTCTAAGGAAATTTCTAGAAAACTAATTAAATAATACAAATGTGAAACCCTAAAATCTGGAAATCTCTAAAAAGCCCTTTGAAAAGTCTTGATCTTGGTCAATAACCTTGCCATGTGAAATGCCAGCTTGGAATCTTAAATCTTGGACGTTGGATTGGGATTGGGGGCCAAGGAATCGCATCCAATCGTTAAATTGGTCGGGTCATAGGGTTGTGGGAAAGAGACGGGTGCAGGGGAGGTCTGGGGTGGGGTCCATCGTGTATGTGGTGTTGTCAAGTGAGGTGGGAAATGGTGAGTTGAGTGTTAATCAAGGATCTGCTAAAGATTAGGGCAAAACCCTTTGAGATGAATCCAATTAAGTCTGGGGATTAGTAGGGTTCTAGGGTGATTAGTAAAAGGTTTAATCTGTTTTGGGTATAAACCTTTTTTAAATACCTGTTTTTGTGGGAAAATTTTAATGGTTGACCAGTTGACCAACTTTTCAAATAAAACCGGGTGTGAGTGGGTTTTGGGCTGTGATGGGTAGGGTTAATGGGTTGGTGGGTGGGTTTTATGACGTGTCACAATGTGACTGGTGGTGGAGGTTTGTTTATTTTGCAGTTTGACCCCCCAAGGTTCTATCTCTTCTTCACTTTGTTTAAACAGCAAATAACTTGGTTTTCCTTTATAAACAACTTCCATAACTTGTCAATTTTGGCAAGTTAAGTTTGTAAACTTTCACCAAGGACCTCTTTTGTAATTATGGCATTCTTCAAGGGCTGAATAAGCAATATCTTGAAACTTTAAGGACCTACTTGTAATATTTGAGATTTACAAGGGCCTAAAGTGGCGAGTTTTCAATAGTTGAGGGACCATTCTTGACATTCTTCAATTCTTCAAGGGTGTTTTTGCAAAATCCAAACTTGGGCCCGGTTCATTGTGCGGCTTCGTTTCCCGTGTTCGTTTTTGAATGATTCTTGTGATCTTTTGCCATTTCCTCAATATCCGTACCTAAAAATACACAAGTAACAAACACGAGCATATATTTGGTATAATTGATGATATTTTATTGATTTTAAGCCCGATTTGGACGATGAGACCATGTATAAAAGCAGTCTCATCAGTTCCCAACGAAAATAACGAGTTAATTCCTACTCGACTCGTAACGGGTTGGCGAGTTTGCATTGATTATCGTAAGCTCAATGATGCCACTCGTAAGGATCATTTCCCTCTTCCTTTCATGGATCAAATGCTCGAGCGTTTAGCGGGTAATGATTTCTATTGTTTCTTAGATGGCTTTTCTGGATATTTTCAAATCCCTATCGATCCAAAAGACCAAGAGAAAACCACATTCACTTGTCCCTATGGAACATTTGCCTACAAAAGAATGCCTTTTGGCTTATGCAATGCTCCCGGGACTTTCCAAAGGTGTATGATGGCGATATTTCATGACATGGTTGAAGAAACTATGGAAGTCTTTATGGACGATTTCTCGGTCTATGGTGATTCTTTCTCTTCTTGCCTTGCTAATTTAGAACGTATGCTCCAACGGTGTGAAGACACTCGTCTCGTTCTTAATTGGGAAAAATGCCATTTCATGGTAAAAGAAGGCATCGTCCTCGGTCATAAAATTTCCAAAGCCGGTATCGAAGTCGACCGTGCTAAAGTTGACGTCATTGCTAAGTTACCTCCACCTACCACCGTCAAAGGAGTTAGAAGTTTTTTAGGCCATGCGGGATTTTATCGACGTTTCATCCAAGATTTCTCGAAAATAGCTCGTCCAATGACTCATCTCTTAGAAAAGGATGCTCCTTTCATATTCTCTCAAGAATGTCTCGACTCTTTCGAAATTCTTAAAGGTAAATTAACTAAGGCACCGGTCTTAGTCTCCCCAAATTGGGAGTTACCTTTCGAGCTCATGTGCGATGTTAGTGATTTCGCGGTAGGAGCGGTTTTAGGTCAACGAGTTAACAAACATTTCAAACCCATTCATTATGCTAGTAAGACAATGACGGGGGCTCAATTGCATTATACCACTACCGAAAAAGAGCTTTTAGCCGTAGTGTATGCTTTTGAGAAATTCCGCCCCTATCTTGTGCTTTCCACCACCATCGTTTACACCGACCATTCCGCCTTGAAATACTTTTTGACCAAGCAAGATGCTAAACCGAGACTCCTTCGTTGGGTTTTGCTCCTACAAGAATTTAAAATCGAAATTCGTGATAAAAAAGGAGCGGAAAACCTAGCCGCGGATCACCTTAGTAGACTTGAGGATCCTTATCAAGGGGAATCTCCAAATCAAGAGATTAATGAATCCTTTCCTCTTGAGACCTTAATGTCTATTAATTCCAATCTTGATGATACCCCATGGTTTGCGGACATTGCAAACTATTTGGCGGGTGGTGTTCTTATCGAAGGGTTATCGTCCCAACAAAAGAAAAAATTCTTCAAGGATGTTAAAACGTACTATTGGGACGACCCTAATATTTTCAAGCAATGTGCGGATTTAATCATTCGTAGATGTGTTGATGGGCCGGCGGCTTTACAAATCCTTGAAGCTTGCCATAAAGGACCTACCGGTGGTCACTTTGGTCCTAATTACACCGCTAAAAAAGTGTTCGACTCCGGATTCTATTGGCCCTCCATTTATCATGATGCACATGAAATGGTTAAACATTGTGATGCTTGCCAAAGGCAAGGCAAGATCACACATAAAGATGAGATGCCTCAAAATTTCATCCAAGAATGTGAAATCTTTGACGTATAGGGCATCGGCTTTATGGGGCCGTTTCCATCATCGAAGGGAAACAAGTACATCCTCATAGCCGTTGACTACGTATCAAAATGGGTTGAAGCAAAGGCTTTACCTACTAACGACGCGAGGGTGGTTGTTAACTTCTTGAAACAACTGTTTGCTCGATTCGGTGTGCCTCGTGCTATTATTAGTGATCGCGAGACTCATTTTTGCAATGATCAATTTGCACGAGTCATGGCTAAGTATGGTGTCAATCACCGACTTTCCACCGCGTATCATCCTCAAACTAATGGACAAGCCGAGGTTTCTAACCGTGGTCTTAAGAGAATCTTAGAGCGAACCGTGGGAGAGCATCGTGCTTCATGGGCCGATAAATTAGATGATGCTTTGTGGGCTTTCCGTATCGCTTATATGACACCTATAGGTTGAACCCCTTATCGCCTTGTGTACGGAAAGGCATGCCACCTCCCCATTGAGTTGGAGCATAAGGCTTATTGGGCCTTGAAATGGGCTAATTTTGATCTTAACAAAGCCGGTGATCATAGGAAAATCTAACTCAATGAACTTAATGAACTTAGGAATGAGGCTTATGAAAATTCATTAATCTACAAAGAGAAGACTAAGCTCATTCATGATTCCAAGATTAAAAACCGATAGGTCCATGTTGGTGATCAAGTTTTACTCTTTAACTCTCGGTTAAAAATCTTTTCGGGTAAACTTAAGAGCCGTTGGTCCGGTCCATTCACCATGACCCAAGTCTTCCCTTATGGCACCATTGAGTTATCCCAACCAAATGGTCCCAACTTTAAGGTGAATGGCCAACGGGTTAAGTTGTACTATGGAGAGGACATCTCTCACGAGATGATTCCATCCCTCTCCACATTTCCCTTGAATTAATTCGGGAAATCGAGTCGAGCTAGAGACTCGTGATAAATAAATCAAGCATCGTATAACTAGGTTAGATTTTTACCTTTACCATCCTTTCCACCCTTTTTCGCCTTCATCCATGTCCACCAATAAGTGTAGGGGGGAGCCAAGTAGGTTGTTTGTGTGTTGTGATGTTGTGTGCAGGGACATGTGCTTTGATGATCCACTTTTGGTACTTTTGACGCGACCCGTGATCCCGTGTACCCGGTTCTATCAAAACTATTGTGATTCATACTTGTATATAAATAAAACGAATAAATGTAATCACTTTAGTTGTCCCTTCCTTAGCTCGATTTTAAACAACGTACTCAATGTCCTAAGTGTAGGGGAGTTTATTCTCCCACATACCTAAACATTGAGGACAATGTTTATATTAAGTGTAGGGGGGACTTCTATCGAATTTTAGTGGGCTTTTCCATGAATTTGACCTCATTTTAACCGGAAAATTTTAAAAAAAATTTCAACATTTTTCAAATTTTTGATCTATTTTGGCCTAGTAGTATTTTTATTTATTTTCTTTCCTTTTATTATCGCATCATAATAGTTTTCATATCAAGAATAAAGTCAAAAATGAAATAAATAAATAAAATGGTTTTAACAAGTTTAGATATCTTTGATATATTAGGCCCGTCATGAATATTTTGACTCAACCCGAGTTTACTTATCCAAGTTTACTCTAGCTAGTATCCTTAACCATATGGACCTTAATTGGTTTATTAGGCTAAGCATCCACGAGTCTCATTCCTTGAGATTTTAAATTGTGGAGAACGAGAGATGATAGAGTTAATTATAAGTTCGGTATTCTTTCATTAACTTATGTGAGTTAGTTATGAGCTTTTTCTCCCATCGCTTGTTAATAAATATATTTGCAATAAATAAGGTTGTACGATTTAAAAGGTTACTTAGCTTCTAGCACAAGATTGTTTAAAAGTTGCTCGGTATTAATTAGAGTTCATAGCCAAGGCATAACTTATTGAAGCGGGGCGCGAATATTGGCTTATCCAAAAAGGCCCTAACAAGGCATGAGGATACCCGAGTCCAAAAAGGCCCTCACAAGGCATGAGGATTCACTTTTGCCTAAAGATCCTAAGATGATGTGAAGATCATTAATCCAAATCAATATGAAGGATCAAGACACACGACGAGAAGCAATTACTCCCCTAAAGATCATGGAGAAGTCTATCCAAAAAGACCCTAACAAGGTATGAGGATAAATAGATCCAAGTCCGAAAAGGAGACGGATCGTTGTATATCAAAATCCTAAATAAAGAATAGGATAAATGAAGAAGTCGTGGTCAACGATTGAAGCATCTTTCACTCCTAATGAAGATGTATACCAAAATGAAGAGAAGACCATAATTTCAAGATCGTCTCTCAAGATTTGAAGTTTGAAGTAGAAGCCAAATATCGGTCCGAGAAAGGTCTCAAATCGTGAAACGAGTTATGCCAAGATATGAACTTTTTGAGGTTTCGAGAAGCAGTTTTAAAAGATTTTGTCCTTTAGCTAACTATTGATTAAATCGTCCCACTTTATTTTCAGCCTTAATAAATTATCGAAATAAGTCAAAAATGCATCCTCGTGATCATTCAAGACAAAAATAAAATACAAGAGATACACCGTAGGAATAAGGGGGTCTAAGTGATTAACTAAACCACATGAGCAAGTGTTTGTTGTGCTAACTTGTAATAACAATGATCTCGTTTTTAAGCTTGGTATGGGGAACGTGAAACTTAAGGGTGATTAATATTCATGACACCAAAGCCCTAATCTAAGTCTTAGACTTCTTTACAAGTTTCTTCCATCTAATAATTTCCAAGTTAAATAAATAATTATAACTTTTGTCTCCTTTTAAGTTCTTATCTTTTCGTCGAAATAGTAGTAGTAATAATAGTAATTAAGGCCATTATGGATTGATTATGAGAAAAATGTAACTTAATGCTTTACAACTATGTATTGCATGGGGTCATTGCAATGGTCAAGTGTAGGGGATTTAATAAGTGTGTAAACACTTATCCTTTTTGCCACTAAAATGAAGTAAAACAAGACCTAATCATGTGTTTTATATCATAAATGTCGGAATTACGCGTGGTTTTGTGTTTTGTGTGTTAAATAGGTAAAAATGATCAAAAGAAGAGAAAACATGGGATTTCACGGTCAAATATCGAAGAAAAGTCAAAGACAAGATCAAAAGACCAAAAGTGTGCCGAAGATCACGAAAACCGGAAAAATCAACACGGTTTTGAAGAAAAGATCAAGAAAGCCAAAATCGAGCTTGTTTTAGTGAACTTAATCATTTACGAAGATTTTGGGCCTTGTGGGTCCCACTTTTGCTTAATGGGCCCACAAGCCCATTTAAGGAATGATTTACCTTAAACTAAACAAAGACAAAGTTGCCTAAGCCCATTTTATTACTACTTTTGTGGACAGATGGATAATTGGGCTAAAAGCCCATTACAATACAAATTTTGGACGGATCAAGTAAAGAAAGTTATTTTTTTGCTTGGCAACTTTGGTCAACCATTGAGGTCAACTCACCAAACCGTTCCACCCTTTCATACACGTGTAATCCCAATTTATTTACTCCCACCCAACCGTTACCCCCAATAAATAAATAAACTTTCATCCCTCCTCACTTACACGTGTATTCCACCAAACACCCCAAATAAATAAATTACCCTTTCCCTATTATTGTTTCGATACAAAACACACACATTTTACTGTGCTTCATCTTCCTCCCCAAAAAAAAACGCACCATCTCCCTTGAACCCTAATTTTACTGGGGAAAATTAACTCACCCAAAAAGAGGGCTTTTACCCTCAATGGGTAATTAACACTCAAGGGAATTAATTCCCCCAAAAAATCGCATCATCCACTCACATCCTTGATCCTACATGGCCATATCATTGGATGTGATTGGCTCATCCACCTCACCATACACCCATCAACCAATTACATTAAGCCACATCACATATCAAGAAGCACAACAAACACATCCTTGTGCCACGGTGGCAATCCGTGTGCACAAGGATGAATCTCAACCACAAGATGGAAGGGTTTGAAGAAAGAGAAGAATAATGAAGAAATCAACGGATCAAAATGGATGCTTACAAAAGAAGCTAAGATTAGGGTTTCTGGGGGTTCTCCTATAAAAACCCCCCTCTATCATGTAATTGTTAGCCTTTTCTTTATTATTTAATTTTTCAGTAAAATAGATTAGGGTTTTTAATCTTGTAATTTTTAATTCCAGTACTTGTAAGTTTGAATCAAATTAATGAAAGTTTTACTTTTAGTTAAATTCGTCTCTATTTATATTTTCAGTCAATTTTAATTCGATCTTTAAATCTTGTTTATGTCACT
Organism: Glebionis coronaria; assembly: GCA_025667525.1. Classification (NCBI taxonomy): domain Eukaryota; kingdom Viridiplantae; phylum Streptophyta; class Magnoliopsida; order Asterales; family Asteraceae; genus Glebionis; species Glebionis coronaria. Next base: position 210,111 of record JANFOE010000235.1, read on the forward strand.
GTTCTTGTTTATCATTATTCTTATTATATATAAAAAAAAAGAGAATTTAAAGGAAAGTGGTAAATCTCCCCACTGGAGGTTTAAAAAGTTACTGTTCTTTGGTTTCGGTTCAATTGGATACTGCTACTGTTTGAAGAAGTTGTTTTATTCGGATTGGATGTTTGGTTCGAGAGGTTAGGGTAGTTATTTTGGTTCGATTCAAGGTGGTGTTTGTTTGGTGTTCGTATTCGGTTTTAAAAGGGGGCTCAGCGCCTCTCCTTCGTCTCAACGGTTTCGACACCGGGTTCTAATCTCTTATTTAATTTTTATTGTTATTATTTAGTTTAATTTTATATGATTTATGTTTGAATCTGCTTAAGTTATAACTGCTTGAATCTGCTTTTTGTTCTCGAGTTGTTTGGATCTGCTTACTTGATATAACTTATGTAACTGCTTGGTTCTTTGTCACTGTTTGAACGTGTGGATTTATTTGGCTTGATTGTTTCAGTTTGGGTTAAACTATTAGCTATTTAGGTATTAGTGATTTATTAAGCTAAGTTTTAGATTGGTTTGGTATATTTGAATGTTTTAATGCTGCTTATAGTTTAAATGGATTGAGTAATATTTTTCTACTTTTTGAATTTCGGCTTATTTGATTATTTGTGCTTATTAGCTTATAGTGATAATTTGTTTTTCTTTAGTTGCTTATTTGTCAGCCTTAGTTGTTCAGCTTATTTTTCGTTTCACTAGCTTATTAGACTTAGCTATTCGGTTATTTAGTTGTTGCTTATTGTGATTGTTCATTCAGCTTATTTGGTTATATTGCTTAAATCTTTTTGCTGTGTGGCTTATTTGTTTTTATTTGCTGTATTACAATGCTGAGAAACTGATCCAATTGATCAGTTTTGATTATTTGTCCAAAATAACATGTTCCAAAAAATAGTCAAAAATATTAGCAAATTTTGTCATTGCTCAGATTCGAACCCTGGACCTCCTGTCCAGGGGCCAAACAACTTAACCACTTGTGCTAGATATCTGTTTGTTTAAAGTCTCAATCAATTTCATTTATATAGCGTGATAATAGGGTGGGCAGTTTTAAATTTAAATTAGTTTAAATCAATTTAAAGTTTAGTTATTATTTAAAATTTACTTTAATCAGTTTTAAAAAAAATATATAAAAAGAAAAAAAAATATTTTATTTAAATTTTATAAATTTAATTGTTTTTAAATATTAGTTTAAGTTCTATTTAATACAAATTATTTTTCAAATTAAATAGATTCGTTTTAAAATAGATTAGATTAAAAGTTTTTATTTCATTTAAATAGTTTAAAATTTAGTTTATTAAAGTAAATTAGATTTGTTTAATCATTTTAATTAGTTTTTAAAATAGATTTTTTATAATAGTTTTTAATTATATAATTTTTAGTCTAAAAAAAATACCAACAAAAAGAGATTTTACCAAAAACAAAGTTAAGTTGAAACGTTAAACCGGAAATCAAATTCGAGTCGAATCGAGGAAAAACGAACATTAATTGCATTAAAAAGGATTAAAAATCCTAGTTTCAAAGGTTCACCTTGTTCAAAAATGGAAGAGAAAAGATGTGCAGAAGTGTTGTCAACTCCTGAACCTTGTTTGTCAGCGCTTGGGCTAACAACGCTTGAACTGTTGTTGTCAACGTCTAAACCATCAACGTCTGAATTGGTCTTGTCAGCGCTGGATTTGCCTTTGTCAGCGCCTGAAGGACCATGCATGTTTGTATCTGGTGGTACTTGGAGACCACCATTATCTTTACCACCACCAGCAGCAGCAGCAAAAGCATCTGTCCAAATGGGAATTGTAACATATTCTTGTATAGGAGATGTCTTTTCTGCTTGTGATCCAACCTTTTCATGAACCTGAGTACCTGAAATATCAACAACTTGTTCCTCCACAACATTTGAAGTTACCTTCACAATGTCTGGATTAGTGACAGGCATATAATTTAAAGCTCTAGATAAAGGTTCCAAGTCAAACAACAAATTAGGACCACTTTCAGGATCACTAGGTTTATTCTCTAGAAACCTAACATGTACTCTTTCAAGTATACGTTTTTCTTCTTTAAGATAAACCCTATATCCCTTGCTTTGCACTGAATACCCCATGAAGTAGCCTTCATCACCTTTTGTACTAAATTTCCCTAAGGCATCACTAGTATCTAAAACTACTACATGACAACCAAAAGGTCTAAGAAAACCAATATTGGGTTTTCTTCCCCAAAGTAACTCATAAGGTGTTTTGTTCTGAATTTTGTTAACCAATGCTCTATTTTGAACATAGCAAGCTGTATTAACAGCCTCAGCCCAAAAGGCTATAGGAAAATGAGCATCAACCAACATGGTTCTGGCTGCTTCAATTAGGGTTCTATTTTTCCTCTCAGCAACCCCATTTTGTTGTGGGGTTCTAGCAATACTAAATTGCCTAGTAATTCCTTTCCTGGCACAGAAATCATCTAGCTTCTTATTCCTAAATTCACCACCATTATCACTCCTAAGCATTTTAACTTCATTGCCAGACTTCTTCTCAATATGAGTGATAAAATCAATTAGAATATCAGCTGTGTCACTCTTCATAGCTAGAAAGAATGTCCAAGTAAACCTAGAAAAGTCATCTGTGATAACAAAGCAATATGACTTACCATTTAAACTTTCTATATTGGTTGGACCAAAGAGGTCCATATGAAGCAAATGAAGAGGTCTAGAACTAGAGTGCACCTGTTTGGACTTGAATGAGACCTTGTGCTGGTTGCCTTTAAGACATGCAACACAAGAGTGGTCATTGTGGAAGGCCTTCTCAGGCAAACCATCAACCAAACCAAGTCTCACAAGCCTATTTATATTTTTGAAATTTATGTGCCCTAGTCTCCTGTGCCACAAATTACTCTCATCTACTGAAGCTTTAGCATAAAAACAAGACATATTATTATTCATTCTAATCCCATTCAGATTCACATTGTATATGTCTTTATGCCTAAGTGATCTATACTCAATATATTTCTCATCAGGGATCTTATAATCCTTGCTTAACACCAAACATTCAGTATCAGTAAACAGAACTTTATTTTTGTTATCACAAACCTGTGATACACTAAAAAGGTTGTAATCAAGTTCTTTTACCAAAAATACGTTTTCAAAACGCAAGTTCTTGGTGAGAAGGGTTCCTTTGCCTGTGATAGTACCATATTCGCCTCCAAAGTAAACCTTATCACCATCCTTAATGGGAATGAAGTTAGTTAAATAATCTTCCTTCCCTGTCATGTGCCTTGAGCATCCACAATCCCAATATCCATAATCATTGACCTGTTTTTGAATGCCCTACACACAAAGAAAACAAATTAGTTTTCTTTGGGAACCCAAGTCTTAGAAGACTTGGATTCATCTGGTTGTTCAATAAGAACAGACTTAGTTCTCATAACAACCCCATTTTCATCCTTCTTAGGATGAAATACCCAGTTAAACCCAATAGGTTTTGTAATGACCTTTGAAATGTAATTAAATCTGTTGCAGGTCATTGAAATCCCATTATCATTAGGGTTTTGATCTTTCTTGGGTCTCCATGTTAAGCTTGAAGAAGCTTTAGACCCCTTACCCTGTGGTTGCAAATATTTAGGTCTGGTCATGTTTCTGTCAGCGTTGGAATTGGTCTTATCAACGCTGAGATTACCCTTGTCAGCGTTGAATCTAGGGTTTGCTACAGAAACCCATTGCCTATTAGACCAGGTGTTTGTCTTTTGAAATGGTCTTTGTCCATGAGTGTTAGACCCTCTAGTAAAGAATGGGGCAGGTCTAACAACTTGTGGACTTTGCTCCTCACAAGGTTTCGGTCTGACAACGTTTGACTTCCTAACAACATTGACTTTGTTCCTGTCAGCGCTGAATTTGTTCTTGTCAGCGCTGGCTTTGGGAGCGTTGACACACTTATATGCCAAGTGTGAAAAGCTACCACAAGTGTAACAGGCTTTTCTAGACACAACCCTAGGTCTAAAAGAGAAGAAGCCTGTTCCATCATTGCTAACTTGGCTCTTAGGTGACCTAGTATTCCTATACATCTCTGCATACTTAATGCTAGGTTTTCTATCAGTGTTGGAGCCAAGGTCAACAGCTTTACCAGTGATTGGGTTAGTAACCTAAATGGGCGTTGACTCATTAGGACTTTCACATAGCAAGCCACCCTTAACAAATAATGTAGGGTTAGCTTTCTTCCATTCATTCAGGTCAGTCAACTTTTGTTGATACTCTTCAACTGGGGTGACAACTCTTGGTGGAGGAATGAATTCCTCCTCTTGGAGTTCTGGCAAACCAGTCCAAGATAGGTCCTTTTGTTGGACACCATAGAAGTCACCAGCTGGTGGTGGAACCAAAGAGTAGTCTTTCATCCCAATCCCAGTCATGTCCTTAGGATCCCTTTGTTTACCCACACAGTCTCCTAGGGTTTGAGTGGCTCTATCAAATCTTTGAATATTAAGGCCAACATTGTCTTTATTCTTAATGGCCTCATCTAATTTAGCCTGTAACTCACCATTAACCCTTTCCATGATGTTTCTAATATCCATACTAGCATTTAACTCATGTTTTAAGATATTTATTTTATCTTTTAAGTCAAATTCCATTTTCTTGTATTCAGAAACTGTTTTCTCAGTTTGAGTGAGAGCTAGTTGGTAATTAGACAGTTTGCACTTTTCAGTACTCACATCACTTAATAATCTTAACACTTCTTTGTTAAGTTTCTCAGTGTTTAACCTATAACCTTTACTACAAAAAGCATCATTGTATACCTCATTATCAGATGAAGAGGAGGAGTGTGCCATGAGAGCATATTCAACATGCTCTTCTTCTTCAACCTCAGCAACCAAAGCTTTATCCTCTTCCACATTCTTAGCCAAATAGCTCCAATCCCATCCCATACCATCAATTCCTTGAACTGCAACAATGGCTTTAGGATCTTGAGCTTTAACAACTTGACTTGAGGGTTTACCAGCATCAGATCTTCTAGGAGATCTGCATTCCCTCATGAAGTGTCCCATACGATGACGGTTGTAGCATTCAACTTTGGATTTATCAAATCCAGCTGTGTCTTTTGCATTGAAGGTCATCTTCTTCTTAAACCTTCTGTTCCACCTGTTTGCTCTTATACTAGCAAGAGCCATGTTCCACTTAATGTCCAACAGCCTTAGTTTGTTCTAAATGTCATCAAACGTGGAACTTTTGTAAGTATTATTGGCAAGAATAGATCTTGCCTCAATCTTCCACGCCTCACCAAGACTTTTAAGAAAAGTAGCATTAATGTCAACATCACCAAGTTGTGTCCCCATGAAGGACAATTTGCTTGTGATGTCAAGCAATCTGCTTCTCACACTACTCAGCTTCTCATTAGGTTGTGCTTTGAAAACAGCATAATCATGCATGAGTTGTTTCTTCTTTTCTTGAAATGGTCAAATGTGGAGTATGATTATTGTACAAGGCTTCTTATTTCTCTTATCAACTTCATCTTCATCAATCAATTTTAATAGCTTTCAACAATGGCACTAAAGTTTAAACCATCAGAATTGGAATTGGGGTTCAGAAGCCAACACAACATGATCGCGTATCTTGAAGCTGATGATGCTCTGTTTCCCCAATACACACAAATGGTGGCGTATTTGAACGCATCTCCTATTAGGTATGCTCTTTCTCATGCACCACTCATTCCAGTCACACATATTAAACAGTTTTGGAACACTGTTAGTTCCTCAACAGTTAATAGAGTGACTACATTAACTTCTATTGTTCATGGGAGACCTTGGGTGGTTACTGAGGCTTTGGTACGCCAAGCCTTGCATCTTGATGATGCTGATGGTATAGCCACCCTTCCCATTAGAGAAATAGAACAAGGACTAAGGGCTTTTGGTTATCCTTTTCCTGATGAAGGAACTTTAAACAAATATCATAAACAGGAGTTTCCCCTAGCCTGGAAGTACCTCATACATGTCCTCCTACAATGTTTGAGTCCCAAATGCACTGCACACAATGAGATCAATAGATCTATTGCAAGTGCTATTGTGTGTATTGCAACAGGGCAAAAATTTAATTATTCTAAAATGATTTTTGAGGGCATGTGTAAAAATAAGGGGAACAAAATGACTTTAGCTTATCCCCGATTTTTACAAATGGTTTTTGATGTTCAAGGATACTGCACAAGGGATCATAATGATTTTTATGAGATCCCTGTGCAAAAGAAAGCTATTTTTATGAAGATGAACTCACCCTCCCATCGTGACCTACCCTTAACCCAAGCTATGCTTGCTGTCATTGCAGCAGCACAACCCCAACCAGACCCCCAACCCCAAATTGACCCAATACCTGAACCATTACCTTCACCTGAACAAATGCAAATTGACCAAGAATCCTTCAACGCTGACACGTTAAATGTTGGCGTTGATGTGCCTATTTCCAACGTTGACACACAACCTTCACAAACCCAAACACCCCTTAACCAACCCACATCCACCCAATCCACATCATCTTCTACACCCCCTGAATATAGGTTGATGAAACGCCAAAGGACTACTTGAGTGTTCTCCTCTGGTGGTCCTAGCCCTGTAGCAGAGAGAAGCACCACCACAAGTTTGGCTGGTGACATGGATGAGGCTGGGACTATTGGTTCTCGCTTAGAAGCTGGCCAAGGCAGTCCCACCATCATTAAGTCCTCATGCATGCCCAATGAATTTGACTTGGGAGGTCAAATCCCCATTTTAGAAGAGGGCAGATTGGAACCAATGACCCTACTTGAATTGACGGTAGTCTGCATGAGCTTGCAAAAGCAAAATGCAGACTTGGTACAAGTTGTCAGCTCACAAGGCCTTGAACTCAAGCAATTGAGGGAGAGGATTGTTATTTTGGAGACTGCTAGTGCAAGGATAGGTATGGAGGAATCTTCCAAAGGGGAGGAAGATCCAATAAATGTGAGTGATAAGGGCAGCCATGATGGTCAATCTTTGGATGTTGCTGAGGCCCTTACAAGTTTGAAGAAACAGACAGGTTTTGATACGTCCTTAGTCTCTCCTAAAAACTTAAATTTATCATTTACAGCCATGTTGGAAGAGATTGCAAAAGGCGCGGAGGCAGGAAATTTGGGCGTTGACAAGGAGAATTTGGATGCTGATAAAAATATTTTGGGCGCTGATAGAGCAAAATTGGGCGTTGACAGACCTGCACATGAGGGTGATGTATCCTAGTCATCATCCATCATCAAGGAGGTTTCTTCACAGGTATCACCATCTACCTTACCAACAATTGATCCATTAGATAAGGGTAAGGGTATTATGGTAGAAGAGATTGTTCCAAAGAATGCAACTCAAGTTGAGTTTGATAGAAGGTTGGCTGCACAAATCATGGAACAAGATAGAAAGGAGGTGAAAGAGTCACCATTTGTTGTCACTTCAGAAGAGAAAGAAGGAAGTGATGAAGCTAGCTCAGACTCAAGTATTATGATCATAGAACAGCCTGAAAGACTTGGGTATGGAGATGAGTTGGCCAAGGAGAAATTGAGAGAGTTGAAATTGCAGGTTGACTTTGATATGCCAGAGGTGGTTCAAATGTATCATGCTTGGGAAGAAAGATGTATGGAGAATCCATACTTGACCATTTCAGATCAAATATGGGGTTTGGAGATTCTCCTCAGAGTACAAAAAGACTGCCAGGTTATTTTAAAACACAAGGCAAGCAATATTCTCTCAGAGTTGAAAAGGGATAGAAGGGAGCTATACTGCATGTTGCTTAGATGTCATGGAGTAGGATGGACATATCAGAAATTGAGGGCATTGACATTTGATGAGTTGGAATGCAAAGCTTATCCCATCTGGGTTAGAGTGCAGAAAGCAAACACTCTAAGACTTCTTTCTGATGAAAGGAAATAAGAACTTGCAGAAGAAATGGAGCTCAAGAAAGCAATGTTTGTTCCCAGACCAGTGAAAAAGGGAGTTTCTCTTGAGTTTCCCAAAGATATGGATCCACTATATCCAAGTGAAGTTGTTATAAGAAAGAGCCTCAAGCTCTCACCATTAGAAGCTTCAGATATGGTGAAAGTGTTACCACTAGATTCCAGAAACCCAATTGTGAGCTATGAAGAAGATGAATGTGGGTTTTGGAAAATTGGCAGGTATGGCAAAGAGGTACACACTTTTACCACTCTTATATCTTTGTTTGCAAGTTGTGATAGAGAAGACTTGGTAGACCTATGGAGGTTGCTAGAGACCAAGTATGAGGCTGAAGCACCAACTTCAGCTAATGGAATAAAACTGTGGTCCACATTCAAAAGAATGTGTGGACCAAAAGATGAGGATCCTGCTATTTAGAAGGATCTTGAAGATGACCTTAGTGGTCTTCAATGGAGATTATATTCAGCTGCTGGTGTTTACCATTTGAGTTCTACAAAGTTTGCTGAGTATCTACTTGTGGATGGTCAGTATTTCATATCCAAGGATATCTTGGAAAAGATGAAGAACACTCAGCTGGAAATTGATTATTCAAGTGACGTGGCAAAAGACTTGATAATATTTATTTATTACCAATATGAGAAGGTTTGTAAGATTCCTCCTAGTCCTTAATGTTTATTCAGAAACTTGATCATAAGAGTGGATATCAAGTTTAGGGGAGGATTGTTGGGAATAAATTATGGCTAGATCACTTGAGCGCTGACAAGAGTAAACGAGGCGTTGACAGATGAGACGTTGATAAGAATTATCAAGGCGCTGACAAGAAGAATCTTAACACAAAGACAAGGACTAAATCTGCCAATGATGAATTCTTCAAGCTGGTGGACAAAATATGAAGATAAGAATTCAGAATATATTCTTAAGTGTTTAAAAGATTTAGTCAATAAGTTATTTGAGTATGTTTATCTTATGTCTCTTCCTAAAATAGTTGATCTTAGCTTTTTGTACAAGGCTCCTTAAACCTATAAAAGGAGGCCTTAGGGTTAGACATAAGACACATCTCACATACACCTCTTCCACATATCTCATAACACTTTCATTGTAATCTTTCATTGTTATTATTAATCAAAGTGAAAGTTTGGTATTCATATATTCTGTTTGTTCTTCGTTCTGAGTATTAGTTTCCGCATAATACTTAGATTGTTGAATACACAAAGTTTCTCTACGTGTTATACTTGATTTAATCTCGATAAGACAAAGCTAAATCGATCTAAGTTTGGGATCAACAAGTGGTATCCGAGATTGTTGAGAAACTTTGATTTGAAGAACGAGATCCAATATCGTGAGGTGAACCAGGCTAAGGAAGAAGGTGAAGAAGAATCTGATGATGTTTTCAGTTAAGGCCACGTCTACTTCAAGTTCTACAAGTTCCAATTCTTCTTCATGTTCTGATAATGAGGTATGTCATGACTCTTCTTGTAGTATAAATACTGAAAAACTTAACAAAGAAATTTTAAAGTTAAAATTAGATGTTTCTAATGAAAGATGCAAGTTATCTAATCATCAAATTGCTCTTACTCAAACTGAAAAGACTGTAGCTGAGTATAAGAAAATGGAGTTTGACCTAAAAGATCAAATCAATATCTTAAAACATGATTTAAATGCTAGTACTGATATTAGAAACATCATGGAGAGGGTCAATGCTGAATTACAAGCTAAGTTAGATGAGGCTATCAAAAATAAGGATAATGTAAGTCTTAAAATCCAGAGATTTGATAAAGCCTCACAAACCCTAGAAAAATGTGTTAGTGAACAAAGGGATTCTAAGGATTTGTCTGGAATTGGGATGAAAGATTATACTGCTACTCCACCACCTGCTGGGAACTTCTATGGTGTCTTGAGAAAGGATTTGTCTTGGACTGGTATACCAGAACTCCAAGAAGAGGAATTTATTCCTCCACCTAGAGTCCTTTCCCCAGTTGAGGAATATCAACAAAAGGTTATTGACCTAGAAGAGTGGAAGAAGGCTAACCCCACTTTGTTTGTTAAGGGTGGGATGCTTAGTGAGAGTCCATTTTTGCCTACACCCATTGAGAGTCCAGTAGTATCTACACCTATCATTGTGACCAATCCCATCACTGGAAAAGCTGTTAATCTTGGCTCCCCAATTAAGAAACAACCTAGTGTTAAATATGCTGAAATGTATAGGAAACCTAGGTTACCCCAAAGCCAAGCAAGTGTTAATAGGACAGGGTTTTATCAGTCTAAGCCTAAGTTTGTGTCCAAAAAGGCTTGTTATTCATGTGGGATCTTTTCACATTTGGCCTATAATTGTGTCAGTGGATACAATTCATTTGCTGACAATAGGTCATCCAATGTCAACCATAGACCTTTTGTCCACACTAGACCACAGGCTACTAGACCATCTCCTTTCTTCTCTAAGGCAGCTAATACCCATGGAAAAAGGCTCTTTCAAAAGACCAACACCTGGTCAAACAGACAGTATGTTCCTGTAGCAAACCCTAATTTAGGCGCTGATAGGAACAAATTCAGTGCTGACAAGAAAAAATTTAGCGCTGACAGGAACAAATTTAACGCTGACAGGCACAAATGCAGCGCTGACAGCTCCAAGTTTGGTATGAGACCTTGTTTTAGACCATATAAACAAAGATACTTGGTTAATAAGGGTCAATGGTCTAAAGCATCATCCCACTTAACATGGAAACCTAAACAAGAGCAAAAGTCCAATTTTAATGGTATTTCAATGAGTTGCAATAGATTTAAATATCTTGAGAAGGTCATTACTAGACTCATTGGAACAAATTGGGTGATTAGCTCCCAAAGGGATGAACAGGGATTTGTGGTAAAGAATAAGTCCACTCTAGTTGAACAACTAGACAGATCCAAGTCTGACAAGGCTTGGATCTCCAAAGAAAACTAATTTGTTTTCTTTTTGAGCAGCCTATCCAGAAGTAGGTTAATGATCAAGGATATTGGGATAGTGGATGCTCAAGGAACATGCATTATTGGTCTTTCCACTGTTATTATTTTTCTCTACTGACATGTTATCTCTACCCATTATTGTGGGAAAGGGTAGTCTCTGTTGGTGTGTTTTTGTGGTTTTTGTCTAACTATGCAGGAATGTGGAGCTACATTTGGATGGATACAGAGTTGCAAACTTTTATTTATGATGGTTGGAATTTTTACATTCTTATCTTGAGATAAAATTTTGCTTCTTCACATATAATGATTTGTATGCTTCTGTTAAGGGGAGGTAAACCTTTAGGTTTTTGGGTACTCTTAGAGCACTCTTGCATAATTCTAGATTGTGTCCACTGGTGAGTACGATTTAGTTCTTCTAATTCGTGAGGCACTGTAGCATGCATGGTTGATATACTGTGCATGCTGCCAAGACTTTTGACCTAGAATTTGGTGTGGTCGTATGGGTGACTTGGGGTAGATATATATTTTTGGGCTTACTGGGGAGTTACAAAGGTTTTATATGAGTTAACTTTCTCTTTGGGGCATTTGTGAACAAAGGACTCTTGAGTTCATGTGTGTCTATCATACTTTTGCATGTATGTATGCATGAACAGTGTTTGTCACTCTTGCTTATTAGAGTCTAGTTAATTTCCTTAGGATTATTACCTCTGTTTATGTTCTAACTAAAGTTTTCCATTCGCAAGTCCATTTTATGCTATGACATCGTAGTTGGTGTCATGTATAAACTTCTTTATAGACCCAAAAACGTTTCACCACCCTTTCATTTTTCAAATTTTTGGATATCTAGAAGCCTAATGATCATTGAGATGTTTTTCCTTGTGATGGACATCTAGTAGCAGCAGAGATCACTTTCACAAGGGTGTATAGTGTTGTGGAGATGGTTGAGACTATTGGCACTAGCTTTAATGCAAGTCAAGTCAGTCTTATCATCAGTAAGTCCATCCCCATGTCCTATGAATCAACATTGAGGATTCATTTCCCGAATGTGGATGAGGACAGTATGAAACCTTTGACATTACTGGAATTTACGAAAATCTGTATTAGCTTGTAAAAGCATAATACAGAAATGGTACAAATTGTCAAGGATCACTGTTTTGAACTAATAGACTTGTTGTTTTGGAAGCTGATGCAAGGAGAACGTTCTTGGTTCCGTCCTTGTATATTGATCTTGGAGAGGAGTCTTAAAAAGGGGAGGAGCAATCGAATTTGAGTGACAAAAGTAATCAAGAAAGCTCCAAAGATTCTACAGGTATTGAAGATGATTAAGACCAAGTGAAGGCTGACTATACAAGTGATTTGAGTGATTGATTTTTTGAGGTTTATTCATACTCAAATTCAAGGATAGAGCATGTTTGTAAGAATCCTCTCAATATGTTTATTCAGAAACTTGATTGCTAGAGTAGATATCAAGTTTAGGGGAGGATTGTTGGGAATAAATTATGGCCAGATCACTTGAGCGCTGACAAGAGTAAACGAGGCGTTGACAGATGAGACGTTGATAAGAATTATCAAGGCGCTGACAAGAAGAATCTTAACACAAAGACAAGGACTAAATCTTCCAATGATGAATTCTTCAAGCTGGTGGACAAAATATGAAGATAAGAATTCAGAATATATTCTTAAGTGTTTAAAAGATTTAGTCAATAAGTTATTTGAGTATGTTTATCTTATGTCTCTTCCTAAAATAGTTGATCTTAGCTTTTTGTACAAGGCTCCTTAAACCTATAAAAGGAGGCCTTAGGGTTAGACATAAGACACATCTCACATACACCTCTTCCACATATCTCATAACACTTTCATTGTAATCTTTCATTGTTATTATTAATCAAAGTGAAAGTTTGGTATTCATATATTCTGTTTGTTCTTCGTTCTGAGTATTAGTTTCCGCATAATACTTAGATTGTTGAATACACAAAGTTTCTCTACGTGTTATACTTGATTTAATCTCGATAACACAAAGCTAAATCGATCTAAGTTTGGGATCAACAAGTGGTATCAGAGTTGTCACTCCCGTTGAAGAGTACCAACAAAAGTTGACTAACCTGAATGAATGGAAGAAAGCTAACCCTACTTTATTTGTTAAGGGTGGCTTGCTATGTGAAAGTCCCAATGAGTCAACTCCCATTAAGGTTACAAACCCAATCACTGGTAAAGCTGTTGACCTAGGCTCAAACACTGTTAGAAAACCTAGCATTAAGTATGCAGAGATGTATAGGAATACTATGTCACCTAAGAGCCAAGTTAGCAATGATGGAACAGGCTTCTTCTCTTCTAGACCTAGGGTTGTGTCTAGAAAAGCTTGTTACACTTGTGGTAGCTTTTCACACTTGGCATATAAGTGTGTCAACACTCCCACAACCAGCGCTGACAGGAACAAATTCAGTGCTGACAGGAACAAAGTCAACGTTGTTAAGAAGTCAAACGCTGTCAGACCCAAACCTTGTGTGCAGGAAAGTCCACAAGTTGTTAGACCTGCCCCATTCTTCACTAGAGGGTCTAACACTCATGGACAAAGACCATTTCAAAAGACAAACACTTGGTCTAATAGGCAATGGGTTTCTGTAGCAAACCCTAGGTTCAACGCTGACAAGGGTAATTTCAGCGTTGACAAGACCAATTCCAACGCTGACAGAAACGTGATCAGACCTAAATATTTGCAACCACAAGGAAAGGGGTCTAAAGCTTCTTCAAGCTTAACATGGAGACCCAAGAAAGATCAAAGCCCTATCGATAATGGGATTTCAATGACCTGCAACAGATTTAATTACATTTCAAAGGTCATTACTAAACCTATTGGGGTTAACTAGGTTTTTCATCCTAAGAAGGATGAAAATGGGGTTGTTATGAGAACTAAGTCTGTTCTTATTGAACAACCAGATGAATCCAAGTCTTCTAAGGCTTGGGTCCCAAAAGAAAACTAATTTGTTTTCTTTATGTGCAGGGCATTCAAAAACAGGTCAATGATTATGGATATTGGGAAAGTGGATGCTCAAGGCACATGACAGGGAAGGAAGATTATTTAACTAACTTCACTCCCATTAAGGATAGTGACAAGGTTTACTTTGGAGGCGGATATGGTACTATCACAGGCAAAGGGAACCCTTCTCACCAAGAATTTGCGTTTTGAGAACGTATTTCTGGTACTTGATTACAACCTTTTCAGTGTAACACAAGTTTGTGATAACAAAAATAAAGTTCTGTTTACTGATACTGAGTGTTTGGTGTTAAGCAAGGATTATAAGATCCCTGATGAGAAATATATTGAGTATAGAACACCTAGGCATAAGGACATATACAATGTGAATCTAAATGGAATTAGAATGAATAACAATATGTCTTGTTTTTATGCTAAAGCTTCAGTAGATGAGAGTAATTTGTGGCACAGGAGACTAGGGCACATAAATTTCAAAAATATAAATAGGCTTTTGAGACTTGGTTTGGTTGATGGTTTGCCTAATAAGGCCTTCCACAATGACCACTCTTGTGTTGCATGTCTTAAAGGCAATCAACACAAGGTCTTATTCAAGTCTAAACAGGTGCACTCTAGTTCTAGACCTCTTCATTTGCTTCATATGGACCTCTTTGGTCCAACCAATATAGAAAGTTTGAATGGTAAGTCATATTGCTTTGTTATCACAGATGACTTTTCTAGGTTTACTTGGACATTCTTTCTAGCTATGAAGAGTGACACAGCTAATATTCTAATTGATTTTATCACTCAGATTGAGAAGAAGTCTTGCAATGAAGTTAATATGCTTAGGAGTGATAATGGTGGTGAATTTAGGAATAAAAAGCTAGATGATTTCTGTTACAGGAAAGGAATTACTAGGCAATTTAGTATTGCTAGAACCCCACAGCAAAATGGGGTTGTTGAGAGGAAAAATAGAACCCTAATTGAAGCAGCCAGAACAATGTTGGCTGATGCTCATTTTCCTATAGCCTTTTGGGCTGAGGCTGTTAATACAGCTTGTTATGTTCAAAATAGAGCATTGGTCAACAAAATTCAGAACAAAACACCTTATGAGTTACTTTGGGGAAGAAAACCTAATATTGGTTTTCTTAGACCTTTTGGTTGTCATGTAGTAGTTTTAGACACTAGTGATGCCTTAGGTAAATTTAGTGCAAAAGGTGATGAAGGCTACTTTATGGTGTATTCAGTGCAGAGCAAGGGATATAGGGTTTATCTTAAAGAGGAAAAACGTATACTTGAAAGAGTACATGTTAGGTTTTTAGAAAATAAACCTAGTGATCCTAAAAGTGGTCCTAATTGGTTGTTTGACTTGGAACCTTTATCTAGAACTTTAAATTATATGCCTGTCACTAATCCAGACATTGTGAAGGTAACTTCAAATGTTGTGGAGGAACAAATTGTTGATGTTTCAGGTACACAGGTTCATGAAAAGGTTGGATCACAAGCAGAAAAGTCATCTCCTATCCAAGAATATGTTACAATCCCCATTTGGACAGATGCTTTTGATGCTGCTGCTGCTGGTAAAGATAATGGTGGTCTCCAAGTACCACCAGATACAAACATGCATGGTCCTTCAGGCGCTGACAAAGGCAAATCTAGCGCTGACAAGACCAATTCAGACGTTGATGACTCAGACGTTGACAACAACAGTTCAAGCGTTGTTAGCCCTAGCGCTGACAACCAAGATCCAGGCGTTGACAACACTTTTGCACATCTTTTCTCTTACACTTTTGAACAAGGTGAACCTTCCAATTTATATGAAGAAGGTCATCCCTATGTTGATGTAAGAGAGTCTGATGAAGAAGATATTGGCAACATGGAGAATGAGGTTGAAGATACCAGATTGTTTGAGGGATGAGTTCTTACTTCAGTCATGAAGAATCATCCTCCTTCTCAAATCATTGGTAATGTTAATACTCCAGTTCAGACTAGAAGATCTCATCAAGGTCTTGGTGGGTTTATTGCTAATATTCACAAGAAGGTTGATACCCCTCTTGTGCAAGCATGTTTGTTTGCCTGTTTTCTGTCACAACAGGAACCCAAGAAGATATTTGATGCTCTCAAAGAACCAAGTTGGGTGGAAGCAATGCAGGATGAGCTTCACCAATTTGCAATTCAGGATGTTTGGGAGCTGGTTGATTGTCCCAGATATGTTAGACCTATAGGGACAAGATGGGTTCTAAGAAACAAGAGAGATGAAAGAGGAATTGTGGTCAGAAACAAGACAAGGTTATTGGCTCAGGGATATACACAAGAGGAGGGGATAGACTATGAGGAGGTCTTTGCACCAGTTGCAAGGATTGAAGCTATAAGGATCTTTTTAGCCAATGCATCCTGCATGGGCTTCACTGTCTATCAAATGGATGTCAAGAGTGCCTTCCTCTATGGAACTATTGTTGAGGAGGTTTATGCGATGCAACCTCCTGGTTTTGAGGATCCAGAGAATCCAGACAAGGTGTATAGAGTCAAAAAGGCTATGTATGGACTTCATCAGGCCCCTAGAGCATGGTATGGTACTTTGTCTACCTACTTGGTGGACAATGGATTCAAAAGGGGCACCATAGATCAGACATTATTTACAAAGAAGAAAGGCAAGGATGTGTTGCTTGTCCAGGTCTATGTTGATGACATCATTTTTGGGTCTACTGATCCAAAGATGAGTGAGGATTTCTCCAAGCTTATGACAGACAAATTCAAGATGAGTGCTATGGGAGAGATGAACTTCTTTCTTGGTTTACAAGTTCAGCAGAAAGAAGATGGTATCTTCATCTCCCAGGATAATATATGGCTGAGATTTTGAAGAAATTTGGCTTTTCTCCACATGAAAAGAGGGCTACTACTCCTATGGATAGAGAACACCCTTGGGGAAAGATTGGAAATGGAAAAGATGTTGATGTCAGGCACTATAGATCCATGATTGGATCCTTGATGTATCTTACAGCCTTCAGACCTGACATCATGTTTGATGTGTGTGCTTGTGCACGCCATCAAGTGACTCCCAAAAAATGTCACCTTTATGCTGTGAAGAGGATCTTTAGGTACCTAAGATGCTATCCTAGTCTTGGTTTGTGGTATCCAAAGGATTCACCATTGGAGCTGATTGCATATTCATATAGTGACTATGGAGGTGATAAATTTGATAGGAAATCCACAACTGGTGGATGTCAGTTTCTTGGGAGCAGGTTGTTATCTTGGCAATGTAAGAAGCAAACAGTGGTGGCTAATTCTACAACTGAAGCTGAGTATGTGGTTGCAGCTGCTTGTTGTGGTCAAGTTTTGTGGATTCAGAACCAGCTGTTGGACTATGGGTATAATTTCATGCATACCAAGATATTTGTTGACAATAACAACACTTTATGCATCATTAAGAATCCTGTACATCATTCTAAAACTAAACACATAGAAATTAGACATCATTTTATAAGAGATTGTTTTGAAAAAGGTTTAATATAACCAGATAGGGTGGACATTGAAGAGAATGTGTCAGATTTACTAACTAAACCTTTTGATGCTGGGAGGTTTCAATACTTGGTAACAAGTATTGGAATGGTCAATCTCACATAATATGTGTTTTAGAGTCTTTTTGTAAAAGTATGTACAGGATGATGCATTGTTATTAGTCTTATTGATGATTTAGATTTTCCACTATATTTTTCTAACACTGACAAAGGTTGCTTGAACGCTGATAAGTGTTTTTGTAACGTTGTTAGCAATATAATTGTCTAACGCTGACAAAGCTTCCCTCAACGCTGTCATGTGTTATCGGGGCGTTGTCAGCAACAATGTTAGTTTTGTGATTTTCAATCTAAATGTGCAGGTGGTGTTAGCAGTATATCATTAGATACAGAGTTGCTTATGGATCTTTGAAGCTACTAGGAATGAATCAATTTGGACAAGTTTTTATTTATGGATGATGGTTGGAATTTTTAATTCCTATCTTGACATAAATTTTTATGTTCATGCATGTTTTTAGCAACTTATGTATCATAGTTTAAGGGGAGGTTTTAGGAACCTTTAAGATGTTTGGGTATCCATATGATACTCTTATCACAATTCTAGATTGTGTCCACAGGTGAGTATGAGTTAGTTTTACTAAATCATGAGGCACTGTAGCATGCAAAGTTGATATACTATGCATGCTGCCAAGACATTTTTGGCCTAGAATTGGTTGTGGTCTGTTGGGAGACTTGGGAATAATTTTGTTATGGAATTTACCTGGGAGTAACAAGGAATTTTATAAGGTAACTTGGTTGTTAAGAGTTTTGGTTAGCAAGGGACACTAGAGGACTGTTATGTCTATCTTGCTTAAGCAAGTGTGCATAACTGGATAGTGCTTGCCGCCCTATAATAATTATCAGCTTTTTGGTTATCTTCTCTAGGATAAATTACTTTGTTAAGGTCATTTTTCATTTTTAAACATTTTTATTTTTGGACGCTGACAAGTATTTTTCCAAGCGTTGTTGTGACCAATTTAGACGCTGACATGGCTGTAGGCAAACGTTGACAAGATTATAGCCGTTGGGCGTTGATAGGTTTTTTTTTACCATTGACACTCAATGGGTCCTACCCAGTTGTTACTTTTTGACATATTTTTAGGCTGTAATTTTGGGAGTTGATAGACTTCATTTAATGCATGAGATAAAATTATTCTTTTTCAATATTTTCATGATTGTGTTTTTGAAAATACTTGCCTATTTTTGGGCCAATCACATGAATTTTCTTCTCCTATAAATTTGGCTCCTATTTTTAAACAGTGTATCTATAATTCTTGTCTAACACAATTTTCTCTTATCAACTTCATCTTCATCAATCAATTTTAACAGCTTTCAACAATGGCACCAAAGTTTAAACCATCAGAATTGGAATTGGGGTTCAGAAGCCAACACAACATGATCTCGTATCTTGAAGCTGATGATGCTCTGTTTCCCCAATACACAAAAATGGTGGCGTATTTGAACGCATCTCCTATTAGGTATGCTCTTTCTCATGCACCACTCATTCCAGTCACACATATTAAACAGTTTTGGAACACTGTTAGTTCCTCAACAGTTAATAGAGTGACTACATTAACTTCTATTGTTCATAGGAGACCTTGGGTGGTTACTGAGGCATTGGTACACCTAGCCTTGCATCTTGATGATGCTGATGGTATAGCCACCCTTCCCATTAGAGAAATAGAACAAGGACTAAGGGCTTTGGGTTATCCTTTTCCTGATGAAGGAACTTTAAACAAATATCATAAACAGGAGTTTCCCCCAGCCTGGAAGTACCTCATACATGTCCTCCTACAATGTTTGAGTCCCAAATGCACTGCACACAATGAGATCAATAGATCTATTGCAAAGTGTGTATTGCAACAGGGCAAAAATTTAATTATTCTAAAATGATTTTTGAGGGCATGTGTAAAAATAAGGGGAACAAAATGACTTTAGCTTATCCCCGATTTTTACAAATGGTTTTTGATGTTCAAGGATACTGCACAAGGGATCATAATGATTTTTATGAGATCCCTGTGCAAAAGAAAGATATTTTTATGAAGATGAACTCACCCCCCATCGTGACCTACCCTTAACCCAAGCTTAGCTTGCTGTCATTGCAGCAGCACAACCCCAACCAGACCCCCAACCCCAAATTGACCCAATACCTGAACCATTACCTTCACCTGAACATATGCAAATTGACCAAGAACCCTTCAACGCTGACACGTTTAATGTTGGCGTTGATGTGCCTAATTCCAACGTTGACACACAACCTTCACAAACCCAAACACCCCTTAACCAACCCACATCCACCCAATCCACATCATCTTCTACACCCCCTGAATATAGGTTGATGAAACAGCAAAGGACTACTGGAGTGTTCTCCTCTGGTGGTCCTAGCCCTGTAGCAGAGAGAACCACCACCACAAGTGTGGCTGGTGACATGGATGAGGCTGGGACTATTGGTTCTCGCTTAGAAGTTGGCCAAGGCAGTCCCACCATCATTAAGTCCTCATCCATGCCCAATGAATCTGACTTGGGAGGTCAAATCCCCATTTTAGAAGAGGGAAGATTGGAACCAATGACCCTACTTGAATTGACGGCAGTCTGCATGAGCTTGCAAAAGCAAAATGCAGACTTGGTACAAGTTGTCAGCTCACAAGGCCTTGAACTCAAGCAATTGAGGGAGAGGATTGTTGTTTTGGAGACTGCTAGTGCAAGGAGAGGTATGGAGGAATCTTCCAAAGGGGAGGAAGATCCAATAAATGTGAGTGATAAGGGCAGCCATGATGGTCAATCTTTGGATGTTGTTGAGGCCCTAACAAGTTTGAAGAAACAGACAGGTTTTGATACGTCCTTAGTCTCTCCTACAAACTTAAATTTATCATTTACAGCCATGTTGGAAGAGATTGCAAAAGGCGCTAAGGCAGGAAATTTGGGCGTTGACAAGGAGAATTTGGACGCTGATAGAAATATTTTGGGCGCTGATAGAGCAAAATTGGGCGTTGACAGACCTGCACATGAGGGTGATGTATCCCAGTCATCATCCATCATCAAGGAGGTTTCTTCACAGGTATCACCATCTACCTTACCAACAATTGATCCATTAGATAAGGGTAAGGGTATTATGGTAGAAGAGATTGTTCCAAAGAATGCAGCTCAAGTTGAGTTTGATAGAAGGTTGGCTGCACAAATCATGGAACAAGATAGAAAGGAGGTGAAAGAGTCACTATTTGTTGTCACTTCTGAAGAGAAAGAAGGAAGTGATAAAGCTAGCTCAGACTCAAGTATTATGATCATAGAACAGCCTGAAAGACTTGAGTATGGAGATGAGTTGGCCAAGGAGAAATTGAGAGAGTTGAAATTGCAGGTTGACTTTGATATGCCAGAGGTGGTTCAAATGTATCATGCTTGGGAAGAAAGATGTATGGAGAATCCACACTTGACCATTTTAGATCAGATATGGGGTTTGGAGATTCTCCTCAGAGTACAAAAAGACTGCCAAGTTATTTTGAAACACAAGGCAAGCACTATTCTCTCAGAGTTGAAAAGGGA
Source organism: Glebionis coronaria (assembly GCA_025667525.1). Taxonomy (NCBI): domain Eukaryota; kingdom Viridiplantae; phylum Streptophyta; class Magnoliopsida; order Asterales; family Asteraceae; genus Glebionis; species Glebionis coronaria. The sequence goes on from JANFOE010000235.1 coordinate 231,048, forward strand.
TAGAAGGGAGCTATACTGCATGTTGCTTAGATGTCATGGAGTAGGATGGACATATCAGAAATTGAGGGCATTGACATTTGATGAGTTGGAATGCAAAGCTTATCCCATCTGGGTTAGAGTGTAGGAAGCAAACACTCTAAGACTTCTTTCTGATGAAAGGAAAGAAGAACTTGTAGAAGAAATGGAGCTCAAGAAAGCAATGTTTGTTCCCACACCAGTGAAAAAGGGAGTTTCTCTTGAGTTTCCCAATGATATGGATCCACTATATCCAAGTGAAGCTGTTATAAGAAAGAGCCTCAAGCTCTCACCATTAGAAGCTTCAGATATGGTGCAAGTGTTACCACTAGATTCCAGAAACCCAATTGTGAGCTATGAAGAAGATGAATGTGGGTTTTGGAAAATTGGCAGGTATGGCAAAGAGGTACACACTTTTACCACTCTTATATCTTTTTTTGCAAGTTGTGATAGAGAAGACTTGGTAGACCTATGGAGGTTGCTAGAGACCAAGTATGAGGCTGAAGCACCAATTTCAGCTAATGGAATAAAACTGTGGTCCACATTCAAAAGAATGTGTGGACCAAAAGATGAGGATCCTACTATTTGGAAGGATCTTGAAGATGACCTCAGTGGTCTTCAATGGAGATTATATTCAGCTGCTGGTGTTTACCATTTGAGTTCTACAAAGTTTGCTGAGTATCTACTTGTGGATGGTCAGTATTTCATATCCAAGGATATCTTGGAAAAGATGAAGAACACTCAGCTGGAAATTGATTATTCAAGTGACGTGGCAAAAGACTTGATCAGATTTATTTATTACCAATATGAGAAGGTTTGTAAGATTCCTCCTAGTCCTTAATGTTTATTCAGAAACTTGATCATAAGAGTAGATATCAAGTTTAGGGGAGGATTGTTGGGAATAAATTATGGCCAGATCACTTGAGCGCTGACAAGAGTAAATCAAGCGTTGACAGAAGTAAAACAAACGCTGACAGCTCAAGCGTTGATAAGATAAAGTCAAGCGTTGATACATTGAAGACAAGTACTGATGGGAAGATATACTCTACGCGTTTATTGTTTTCTAGATTACTTCTAGTAAAGATAGGAACAACAATGTATTTTCTATATTTATCTTTACCTAGAATAGCTGATACGTAGATTATTGTACAAGGCTTCTTATGTCTATAAAAGAAGACCTTTACAATAATCCCAAACTTAGAAATAATCCCAACCTTAAAAATAATCATACTTGTACAAAGGTTTCTCTAAGGTCTTCTTTTATATACATAAGAAGCCTTGTACAATAATCTACGTATCAGCTATTCTAGGTAAAGATAAATATAGAAAATACATTGTTGTTCCTATCTTTACTAGAAGTAATCTAGAATACAATAAACGCGTAGAGTATATCTTCCCATCAGTGCTTGTCTTCAATGTATCAACGCTTGACTTTATCTTGTCAACGCTTGAGCTGTCAGCGTTTGTTTTACTTCTGTCAACGCTTGATTTACTCTTGTCAGCGCTCAAGTGATCTGGCCATAATTTATTCCCAACAATCCTCCCCTAAACTTGATATCCACTCTTATGATCAAGTTTCTGAATAAACATTAAGGACTAGGAGGAATCTTACAAACCTTCTCATATTGGTAATAAATAAATCTGATCAAGTCTTTTGCCACGTCACTTGAATAATCAATTTCCAGCTGAGTGTTCTTCATCTTTTCCAAGATATCTTTGGATATGAAATACTGACCATCCACAAGTAGATACTCAGCAAACTTTGTAGAACTCAAATGGTAAACACCAGCAGCTGAATATAATCTCCATTGAAGACCACTGAGGTCATCTTCAAGAGCCTTCCAAATAGCAGGATCCTCATCTTTTGGTCTACACATTCTTTTGAATGTGGACCACAGTTTTATTCCATTAGCTGAAGTTGGTGCTTCAGCCTCATACTTGGTCTCTAGCAACCTCCATAGGTCTACCAAGTATTCTCTATCACAACTTGCAAACAAAGATATAAGAGTGGTAAAAGTGTGTACCTCTTTGCCATACCTGCCAATTTTCAAAAACCCACACTCATCTTCTTCATAGCTCACAATTGGGTTTCTGGAATCTAGTGGTAACACTTGCACCATATCTGAAGCTTCTAATGGTGAGAGCTTGAGGCTCTTTCTTATAACAGCTTCACTTGGATATAGTGGATCCATATCTTTGGGAAACTCAAGAGAAAATCCCTTTTTCACTGGTCTGGGAACAAACATTGCTTTCTTGAGCTCCATTTCTTCTGCAAGTTCTTCTTTCCTTTCATCAGAAAGAAGTCTTAGAGTGTTTGCTTCCTGCACTCTAACCCAGATGGGATAAGCTTTGCATTCCAACTCATCAAATGTCAATGCCCTCAATTTCTGATATGTCCATCCTACTCCATGACATCTAAGCAACATGCAGTATAGCTCCATTCTATCCCTTTTCAACTCTGAGAGAATATTGCTTGCCTTGTGTTTCAAAATAACCTGGCAGTCTTTTTGTACTCTGAGGAGAATCTCCAAACCCCATATCTGATCTGAAATGGTCAAGTGTGGATTCTCCATACATCTTTCTTCCCAAGCATGATACATTTGAACCACCTCTGGCATATCAAAGTCAACCTGCAATTTCAACTCTCTCAATTTCTCCTTGGCCAACTCATCTCCATAATCAAGTCTTTCAGGCTGTTCTATGATCATAATACTTGAGTCTGAGCTAGCTTCATCACTTCCTTCTTTCTCTTCTGAAGTGACAACAAATGGTGACTCTTTCACCTCCTTTCTATCTTGTTCCATGATTTGTGCAGCCAACCTTCTATCAAACTCAACTTGAGCTGCATTCTTTGGAACAATCTCTTCTACCATAATACACTTACCCTTATCTAATGGATCAATTGTTGGTAAGGTAGATGGTGATACATGTGAAGAAACCTCCTTGATGATGGATGATGACTGGGATACATCACCCTCATGTGCAGGTCTGTCAACGGCCAATTTTGCTCTATCAGCGCCCAAAATATTTCTATTAGAGTCCAAATTCTCATTGTCAACGCCCAAATTTCCTGCCTCAGCGCCTTTTGCAATCTCTTCCAACATGGCTGTAAATGATAAATTTAAGTTTGTAGGAGAGACTAAGGACGTATCAAAACCTGTCTGTTTCTTCAAACTTGTAAGGGCCTCAGCAACATCCAAAGATTGACCATCATGGCTGCCCTTATCACTCACATTTATTGGATCTTCCTCCCCTTTGGAAGATTCCTCCATACCTCTCCTTGCACTAGCAGTCTCCAAAACAACAATCCTCTCCCTCAATTGCTTGAGTTCAAGGCCTTGTGAGCTGACAACTTGTACCAAGTCTGCATTTTGCTTTTGCAAGCTCATGCAGACTGCCGTCAATTCAAGTAGGGTCATTGGTTCCAATCTGCCCTCTTCTAAAATGGGGATTTGACCTCTCAAGTCAGATTCATTGGGCATGGATGAGGACTTAATGATGGTGGGACTGCCTTGGCCAACTTCTAAGCGAGAACCAATAGTCCCAGCCTCATCCATGTCACCAGCCACACTTGTGGTGGTGGTTCTCTCTGCTATAGGGCTAGGACCACCAGAGGAGAACACTCTTGTAGTCCTTTGGCGTTTCATCAACCTATATTCAGGGGGTGTAGAAGATGATGTGGATCGGGTGGATGTGGGTTGGTTAAGGGGTGTTTGGGTTTCTGAAGGTTGTGTGTCAACGTTGGAAATAGGCACATCAACGCCAACATTTAACGTGTCAGCGTTGAAGGGTTCTTGGTCAATTTGCATATGTTCAGGTGAAGGTAATGGTTCAGGTATTGGGTCAATTTGGGGTTGGGGGTCTGGTTGGGGTTGTGCTGCTGCAATCACAACAAGCATAGCTTGGGTTAAGGGTAGGTCATGATGGGGGGGTGAGTTCATCTTCATAAAAATAGCTTTCTTTTGCACAGGGATCTCATAAAAATCATTATGATCCCTTGTGCAGTATCCTTGAACATCAAAAACCATTTGTAAAAATCGGGGATAAGCTAAAGTCATTTTGTTCCCCTTATTTTTACACATGCCCTCCAAAATCATTTTAGTATAATTAAATTTTTGCCCAGTTGCAATACACACAATAGCACTTGTAATAGATCTATTGATCTCATTGTGTACAATGCATTTGGGACTCAAACATTGTAGGAGGACATGTATGAGGTACTTCCAGGCTGGGGGAAACTCCTGTTTATGATATTTGTTTAAAGTTCCTTCATCAGGAAAAGGATAACCCAAAGCCCTTAGTCCTTGTTCTATTTCTCTAATGGGAAGGGTGGCTATACCATCAGCATCATCAAGATGCAAGGCTTGGCGTACCAAAGCCTCAGTAACCACCCAAGGTCTCCCATGAACAATAGAAGTTAATGTAGTCACTCTATTAACTGTTGAGGAACTAACAGTGTTCCAAAATTGTTTAATATGTGTGACTGGAATGAGTGGTGCATAAGAAAGAGCATACCTAATAGGAGATGCGTTCAAATACGCCACCATTTGTGTGTATTGGGGAAACAGAGCATCATCAGCTTCAAGATACGCGATCATGTTGTGTTGGCTTCTGAAACCCAATTCCAATTCTGATAGTTTAAACTTTGGTGCCATTGTTGAAAGCTGTTAAAGTTGATTGATGAAGATGAAGTTGATAAGAGAAAATTGTGTTAGACAAGAATTATAGATACCCTGTTTAAAAATAGGAGCCAAATTTATAGGAGAAGAAAATGCATGTGATTGGCCCAAAAATAGGCAAGTATTTTCAAAAACACAATCATGAAAATATTGAAAAAGAATAATTTTATCTCATGCATTAAATGAAGTCTATAAACTCCCAAAATTACGGCCTAAAAATATGTCAAAAAGTAACAACTGGGTAGGACCCATTGAGTGTCAACGGTCAAAAATAACCTATCAACGCCCAACGGCTATAATCTTGTCAACGTTTACCTATAGCCATGTCAGCGTCTAAATTGGTCACAACAACGCTTGGAAAAATACTTGTCAGCGTCCAAAAATAAAAATGTTTAAAAATGAAAAACGACCTTAACAACGTAATTTATCCTAGAGAAGATAACCAAAAAGCTGATAATTATTATAGGGCGGCAAGCACTGTCCAGTTATGCACACTTGCTTAAGCAAGATAGACATAACAGTCCTCTAGTGTCCCATGCTAACCAAAACTCTTAACAACCAAGTTACTTTATAAAATTCCTTGTTACTCCCAGGTAAATTCCATAACAAAATTATTCCCAAGTCTCCCAACAGACCACAACCAATTCTAGGCCAAAAATGTCTTGGCAGCATGCATAGTATATCAACTTTGCATGCTACAGTGCCTCATGATTTAGTAAAACTAACTCATACTCACCTGTGGACACAATCTAGAATTGTGATAAGAGTATCATATGGATACCCAAACATCTTAAAGGTTCCTAAACCTCCCCTTAAACTATGATACATAAGTTGCTAAAAACATGCATGAACATAAAAATTTATGTCAAGATAGGAATTAAAAATTCCAACCATCATCCATAAATAAAAACTTGTCAAAATTGATTCATTCCTAGTAGCTTCAAAGATCCATAAGCAACTCTGTATCCAATGATATACTGCTAACACCACCTGCACATTTAGATTGAAAACCACAAAACTAACATTGTTGCTGACAACGCCCCGATAACACATGACAGCGTTGAGGGAAGCTTTGTCAGCGTTAGACAATTATATTGCTAACAACGTTACAAAAACACTTAACAGCGTTCAAGCAACCTTTTTCAGTGTTAGAAAAATATAGTGGAAAATCTAAATCATCAATAAGACTAATAACAATGCATCATCCTGTACATACTTTTACAAAAAGACTCTAAAACACATATTATGTGAGATTGACCATTCCAATACTTGTTACCAAGTATTGAAACCTCCCAGCATCAAAAGGTTTAGTTAGTAAATCTGACACATTCTCTTCAGTGTCCACCCTATCTGGCTGTATTAAACCTTTTTCAAAACAATCTCTTATAAAATGATGTCTAATTTCTATGTGTTTAGTTTTAGAATGATGTACAGGATTCTTAATGATGCATAAAGTGCTGTTATTGTCAACAAATATCTTGGTATGCATGAAATTATACCCATAGTCCAACAGCTGGTTCTGAATCCACAAAACTTGACCACAACAAGCAGCTGCAGCCACATACTCAGCTTCAGTTGTAGAATTAGCCATCACTATTTGATTCTTACATTGCCAAGATATCAACCTGCTCCCAAGAAACTGACATCCACCAGTTGTGGATTTCCTATCAAATTTATCACCTCCATAGTCACTATCTGAATATGCAGTCAGCTCCAATGGTGAATCCTTTGGATACCATAAACCAAGACTAGGATAGCATCTTAGGTAGCTAAATATCCTCTTCACAGCATAAAGGTGACATTCTTTGGGAGTCACTTGATGGCGTGCACAAGCACACACAGCAAACATGATGTCAGGTCTGGAGGCTGTAAGATACATCAAGGATCCAATCATGGATCTATAGTGCCTGACATCAACATCTTTTCCATCTCCAATCTTTCCCCAAGGGTGTTCTCTATCCATAGGAGTAGTAGCCCTCTTTTCATGTGGAGAAAAGCCAAATTTCTTCAACATCTCAGCCATATATTTATCCGGGGAGATGAAGATACCATCTTCTTTCTGCTGAACTTGTAAACCAAGAAAGAAGTTCATCTCTCCCATAGCACTCATCTTGAATTTGTCTGTCATAAGCTTGGAGAAATCCTCACTCATCTTTGGATAAGTAGACCCAAAAATGATGTCATCAACATAGACCTGGACAAGCAACACATCCTTGCCTTTCTTCTTTGTAAATAATATTTGATCTATGGTGCCCCTTTTGAATCCATTGTCCACCAAGTAGGTAGACAAAGTACCATACCATGCTCTAGGGGCCTGATGAAGTCCATACATAGCCTTTTTGACTCTATACACCTTGTCTGGATTCTCTGGATCCTCAAAACCAAGAGGTTGCATCACATAAACCTCCTCAACAATAGTTCCATAGAGGAACGCACTATTGACATCCATTTGATAGACAGTGAAGCCCATGCAGGATGCATAGGCTAAAAACATCCTTATAGCTTCAATCCTTGCAACTGGTGCAAAGACCTCCTCATAGTCTATCCCCTCCTCTTGTGTATATCCCTGAGCCACTAACCTTGCCTTGTTTCTGACCACAATTCCTCTTTCATCTCTCTTGTTTCTTAGAACCCATCTTGTCCCTATAGGTCTGACATATCTGGGACAATCAACCAACTCCCAAACATCCTGAATTGCAAATTGGTGAAGCTCATCCTACATTGCTTCCACCCAACTTGCTTCTTTGAGAGCATCAAATATCTTCTTGGGTTCCTGTTGTGACAGAAAACAGGCAAACAAACATGCTTGCACAAGAGGGGTATCAACCTTCTTGTGAATATTGGCAATAAACCCACCAAGACCTTGATGAGATCTTCTAGTCTGAACTGGAGTATTAACATTACCAATGATTTGAGAAGGAGGATGATTCTTCATGACTGAAGTAAGAACTCCTCCCTCAAACAATCTGGTATCTTCAACCTCATTCTCCATGTTGCCAATATCTTCTTCATCAGACTCTCTTACATCAACATAGGGATGACCTTCTTCATATAAATTGGAAGGTTCACCTTGTTCAAAAGTGGAAGAGAAAAGATGTGCAAAAGTGTTGTCAACGCCTGAATCTTGGTTGTCAGCGCTAGGGCTAACAACGCTTGAACTGTTGTTGTCAACGTCTGAGTCATCAACGTCTGAATTGGTCTTGTCAGCGCTAGATTTGCCTTTGTCAGCGCCTGAAGGACCATGCATGTTTGTATCTGGTGGTACTTGGAGACCACCATTATCTTTAACAACAGCAGCAGCAGCAAAAGCATCTGTCCAAATGGGGATTGTAACATATTCTTGGATAGGAGATGACTTTTCTGCTTGTGATCCAACCTTTTCATGAACCTGTGTACCTGAAACATCAACAATTTGTTCCTCCACAACATTTGAAGTTACCTTCACAATGTCTGGATTAGTGACAGGCATATAATTTAAAGTTCTAGATAAAGGTTCCAAGTCAAACAACCAATTAGGACCACTTTCAGGATCACTAGGTTTATTTTATAAAAACCTAACATGTACTCTTTCAAGTATACGTTTTTCCTCTTTAAGATAAACCCTATATCCCTTGCTCTGCACTGAATACCCCATAAAGTATCCTTCATCACCTTTTGCACTAAATTTACCTAAGGCATCACTAGTGTCTAAAACTACTACATGACAACCAAAAGGTCTGAGAAAACCAATATTAGGTTTTCTTCCCCAAAGTAACTCATAAGGTGTTTTGTTCTGAATTTTGTAAACCAATGCTCTATTTTGAACATAACAAGCTGTATTAACAGCCTCAGCCCAAAAGGCTATAGGAAAATGAGCATCAGCCAACATTGTTCTGGCTGCATCAATTAGGGTTCTATTTTTCCTCTCAGCAACCCCATTTTGCTGTGGGGTTCTAGCAATACTAAATTGCCTAGTAATTCCTTTCCTGGTACAAAAATCATCTAGCTTTTTATTCCTAAATTCACCACCATTATCACTCCTAAGCATTTTAACTTCATTGCCAGACTTCTTCTCAATCTGAGTGATAAAATCAATTAGAATATCAGCTGTGTCACTCTTTCATAGCTAGAAAGAATGTCCAAGTAAACCTAGAAAAGTCATCTGTGATAACAAAGCAATATGACTTACCATTCAAACTTTCTATATTGGTTGGACCAAAGAGGTCCATATGAAGCAAATTAAGAGGTCTAGAACTAGAGTGCAACTATTTGGACTTGAATGAGACCTTGTGCTGCTTTCCTTTAAGACATGCAACACAAGAGTGGTCATTGTGGAAGGCCTTCTCAGGCAAACCATCAACCAAACCAAGTCTCACAAGCCTATTTATATTTTTGAAGTTTATGTGCCCTAGTCTCCTGTGCCACAAATTACTCTCATCTACTGAAGCTTTAGCATAAAAACAAGACATATTGTTATTCATTCTAATTCCATTCAGATTCACATTGTATATGTCCTTATGCCTAGGTGTTCTATACTCAATACATTTCTCATCAGGGATCTTATAATCCTTGCTTAACACCAAACACTAAGTATCAGTAAATAGAACTTTATTTTTGTTATCACAAACTTGTGATACACTGAAAAGGTTGTAATCAAGTTCTTATACCAGAAATACGTTCTCAAAACGCAAATTCTTGGTGAGAAGGGTTCCTTTGCCTGTGATAGTACCATATCCGCCTCCAAAGTAAACCTTGTCACCATCCTTAATGGGAGTGAAGTTAGTTAAATAATCTTCCTTCCCTGTTATGTGCCTTGAGCATCCACTGTCCCAATATCCATAATCATTGACCTGTTTATGAATGCCCTGCACATAAAGAAAACAAATTAGTTTTCTTTTGGAACCCAAGCCTTAGAAGACTTGGATTCATCTGGTTGTTCAATAAGAACAGACTTAGTTCTCATAACAACCCCATTTTCATCCTTCTTAGGATGAAAAACCCAGTTAACCCCAATAGGTTTAGTAATGACCTTTGAAATGTAATTAAATCTGTTGCAGGTCATTGAAATCCCATTATCATTAGGGTTTTTATATTTATTGGGTCTCCATGTTAAGCTTGAAGAAGCATTAGACACCTTTCCTTTTGGTTGCAAATATTTAGGTCTTATCACGTTTCTATCAGCGTTGGAATTGGTCTTATCAACGCTGAAATTACCCTTGTCAGCGTTGAACCTAGGGTTTGCTATAGAAACCCATTGCCTATTAGACCAAGTGTTTGTGTTTTGAAATGGTCTTTGTCCATGAGTGTTAGACCCTCTAGTGAAGAATGGGACAGGTCTAACAACTTGTGGACTTTGCTACACACAAGGTTTGGGTCTGACAGCGTTTGACTTCTTAACAACGTTGACTTTGTTCCTATCAACGCTGAATTTGTTCCTGTCAACGCTGGTTGTGGGAGCGTTGACACACTTATATGCCAAGTGTGAAAAGCTACCACAAGTGTAACAAGCTTTTCTAGACACAACCCTAGGTCTAGAAGAGAAGAAGCCTGTTCCATCATTGCTAACTTGGCTCTTAGGTGACCTAGTATTCCTATACATCTCTACATACTTAATGTTAGGTTTTCTAACAGTGTTTGAGCCTAGGTCAACAGCTTTACCAGTGATTGGGTTTGTAACCTTAATGGGAGTTGACTCATTGGGACTTTCACATAGCAAGCCACCCTTAACAAATAAAGCAGGGTTAGCTTTCTTCCATTCATTCAGGTCAGTCAACTTTTGTTGGTACTCTTCAACTGGAGTGACAACTCTTGGTGGAGGAATGAATTCCTCCTCTTGGAATTCTGGCAAACCAGTCCAAGATAGGTCCTGTTGTTGGACAACATAGAAGTCACCAGCTGGTGGTGGAACCACAGAGTAATCATTCATCCCAATCCCAGTCATGTCCTTAGGATCTCTTTGTTTACTCACACAGTCTCCTAGGTTTGTGTGGCTCTATCAAATCTTTGAATTTTAAGGCCAACATTATCCTTATTCTTAATGGCCTCATCTAGCTTAGCCTGTAACTCACCATTAACCCTTTCCATGATGTTTCTAATATCCATACTAGCATTTAACTCATGTTTTAAGATGTTTATTTTATCTTTTAAGTCAAATTCCATTTTCTTGTATTCAGAAACAGTTTTCTCAGTTTGAGTGAGAGCTAGTTGGTAATTAGACAGTTTGCACTTTTCAGTACTCACATCACTTAATAATCTTAACACCTCTTTGTTAAGTTTCTCAGTGTTTAACCTACAACCTTTACTACAAAAAGCATCATTGTATACCTCATTATCAGATGAAGAGGAGGAGTGTGCCATGAGAGCATATTCAACATGCTCTTCTTCTTCAATTTCAGCAACCAAAGCTTTATCCTCTTCCACATCCTTAGTCAGATAGCTCCAATCCCATCCCACACCATTAATTCCTTGAACTGCAACCATGGCTTTAGGATCCTGAGCTTTAACAATTTGACTTGAGGGTTTACCAGCATCAGATCTTCTAGGAGATCTGCATTCCCTCATGAAGTGTCCCATACGATGACAGTTGTAGCATTCAACTTTGGATTTATCAAATCCAGCTGTGTCTTTTGCATTGAAGGTCATCTTCTTCTTAAACCTTCTGTTCCACCTGTTTGCTCTTATACTAGCAAGATCCATGTTCCACTTAATGTCCATCTCTTCCAAATGCTCATCACTTATCTGCTCAAGGTCCTCATATGTAATCACTGAACCATTGGGCAAAGAAGCAATATAAGCACATACAGTATCCAAATCTAAACCAGCAGGTTTAACTCTTGGGGAGTCACTTTTGAATGTGTCAACGTCTGAAAAGGAGACGTTGACAGGACTTGTTCCAGCGCTGACACATGATGATCCAGTAACTGGATGCATGTAAGAGTCCTTCTGATTGAATTGACCTTCACTATGAGAGAAGAAGGCCATGTTACTGTTGGTAGACTTGCTTCCATTCTCTAAAAGAGTTTCATCTTCCAACAGCCTCAGTTTGTTGTAAATGTCATCAAACGTGGAACTTTTGTAAGTATTATTGGCAAGAATAGATCTTGCCTCAATCTTCCACGCCTCACCAAGACTTTTAAGAAAGGTAGAATTAATGTCAACATCACCAAGTTGTGTCCCCATGAAGGACAACTTGGTTGTAATGTCAAGCAATCTGCTTCTCACACTACTCAGCTTCTCATTGGGTTGAGCTTTGAAAACATCATAATCATGCATGAGTTGTTTCTTCTTTTCTTCCCTGGTATCTGCATTGCCACCATATGCAACTTCAAGAGCTGCCCAAAGGTCTTTAGCAGAATCATAACCTCTGTATTTATGTTGGTTCTCTTGTCCCAAAGAGACTTTCAGAATATTTAGGGTTTTCATGTCAACCCTTTTCTTTGCTATGTCTTCAGTAGCCACAGCTCTACTATCTTCAGGTTTTTCTTTCTTATCTTCTTCAGAACATCCAGCTACAGTTGATCTTTGAGAAATAGCATCAGCAATCTTTTGGGCTTTATCGAATGTGTTTCCATATTCAATGATTTCCCAGAGTGTGTAGTCATAGATCCCTAGATATTGCTCAAAGTTGAATTTCCACAATTCAAAGTTGGTTGCATCAAGCATGGGAATCTTGATGTTTGGTAAAGGTGATGAGGAGGAGTTTATTGTTTCTGACATGATGTTGTTAGGGTTTTTGAGAAAATTAGGGTTTTGGTGTTTATTAGGGTTCTTGTGTTCTTTAAGATCAAAAGTTCCTCAACAAGCTCTGATACCACTTGTTAATCCCAAACTTAGATCGATTTAGCTTTATGTATACGAGATTAGATCAAGTAATACACTTAGAGAAACCTTTGTATATGTTTATGATAATCTAAGTGTTATGCGGAATTAACAATTAAACAAGAACACACAAGATATAAACAAACTTTCACTTTGATTAATGATATCAAACTTGCTTACAATGAAAGTAGTTTACGAATGAAAACTTATATTAAAACATTAACCTAAAGGTCTTCTTTTATAGACATAAGAAGCCTTGTACAATAATCTACGTATCAGCTATTCTAGGTAAAGATAAATATAGAAAATACATTGTTGTTCCTATCTTTACTAGAAGTAATCTAGAAAATAATAAATGCGTAGAGTATATCTTCCCATCAGTGCTTGTCTTCAATGTATCAACGCTTGACTTTATCTTGTCAACGCTTGAGCTGTCAGCGTTTGTTTTACTTCTGTCAACGCTTGATTTATTCTTGTCAGCGCTCAAGTGATCTGGCCATAATTTATTCCCAACACAATTAAATAAGCACAATCAAATAAGCTACACAATCAAACCATTAACAAAATTAAAATAAAACTACATGATTAACAAGATTAAGAAAAATATTAAGAAAGGTAGAATGAGAATTAAGAAAATAAGCTTGATTGATTAAAGATTAATATCAAAAGATTACAAGATTAATGTAAAGATTCAATAAGTTTGAAAAGACCGATTAAATCGTGCTACTTTATTTTGGCCTTAATTAATTATCAAAATAAGTCAAACATGTATCCTCGTGATCATTAAGACAAAATAAAATATAATAGATACCAAGTAGGAATAAGGGAGTTTCGGTGTGTAATTAACACTCATGAGATATGAATGTGTTGCTAACTTATAATGACAATGATCTTGTTACACGCTTAGCATGGAATCAAGTGAAAATAGAGGATGATGAACATATCTCTATGAGCCATTCACGTGTTCTTATTCTTTGACCCTAAAAGTCACTTAACCGTGATGAAAACAATACATTATGTCTAAAACACGTGTAGTAGTTTATTTAAGTTTATATCTTTAATAAATGTCATCATAAAATGAATTTTGGAAGTGTTACGATACTTAATTCTAGCATTGCGTGAGGGCACGGTAATGGTTTAGTATGAGGGAGTGATGAGACTGCTTTTATACATAGTCTCATCGTCCAAATCGGGCTTAAATCGCTTAAAATATCATCAAAATACCCACAAATATGCATGTGTTTGTTCATTGTGTATTTTAGGTACGGATATCGTGAAATCAACAAAAGATCATAAGAATCGAGCAAAAACGAACACGGGAAACGAAGCCGCACAAAAAACCGGACCCGAATCATGATTTTTCCTTCAAGTCCCTGAAGTTTGAAGATTTGGCAAGATTATTCCCTCAACTTTTGAAGACTTGTCATTTTATACCCTTGTAAATTCTCAATATTACATATGGGTCCCTAAAATGATGAGAAATTACATCATTAGTCCTTGAAGAATTCATAACGTGCATTAAAAACCCTTGTGACAACTTTGCAAAAACCTTTGGTGGCCAAAATGGGAATAAGAAAACTTTGTTATGAAGTAAAAACGAATTGTGGGCTGTTAAATTTTATTTGAACTATACAAGGGAGTAGGGGGAGGCCATATTTATCAAACTTTCTCAGCAAATCAAAACTCCATATCACCCCACCCAACCAACCACAACCCAACACCTCACACCCCACTTCCACGTCACTCCCCGCCACTTTTAAAAAATTGTTTAATAAATCAGTTTATTAGTTCCCTCCAAAACAACTTTTTAAACTTAATCTCTGATTAAACACACACACTTTCACACACTCAAGAACAATAAACCCTAATCCTAATCATTCACAAACCAAAGGGGTTTTCACTCATCCTCTCCAGATGGGTAATTAACCTAACCCTAATCAAAACCCACACCCCAAATTACTCACAAACACAACCAAATGACACCCCAATGGTCCCCTGCTCATGTCATTGTCCCACTTTCCCCAAGATTTGACAAAATGAACGGTTGGATGCGTTTTCTTGTCCCCAAAGGAATTATAAACGCCCATGATCAATTCATCCAAGCTGTCAAACACCATAGAGTCACATGTATGCATATTGACGAAGAATCAACCAAGACTCCAAGAGAAAAAATGGGCTTTCAGCAGATTAGGGTTTAGGGTTTTACAACCAATGTATTATTTTATTCAGATTTCTAGATTTTTCTACCCAGTAGTATTTAAAGAGGTCGACTTGTGACACTTTAATTTTTGTTCCAAATTTTGTATTTTTATAATTTATTAATGAAAATGAAAAGTTTTAAAGTGTGCAAATTCTGAGTTCCAAGTTTGTTTTTAATGTTTCATTAGCTTAAAATTTACTTTTCTTTGCAATTTAGTGTAAGGTTTACTCATACAAGGGTACTTGGTTCAAAAGTTTTTTCAAGATGTTTTTTAGATTTTCTGAAATCCACAAACACAAGGAAGTGAAAGTGGAATTGTGTTGTGGATTTCAGAGTTGTCTCATTTGTTTTTCATATTTTAGAAAAGGTTTCAAAAAGGTATGGTTTCAAAAGATCTTCATAAATCTGTTTTTTTCATTGAATACTAACCATAGCATAAGCTTTGTAGATCTAAAGTTTCTTAGGATTTAGCAATGTTTGATTAATCTATTTAGATGGAAGAAAGAAGAAAGATGAACTAGAGAGAGAAAGGAGAGGATATGGGATGTAGAGAGAGAAAGTAGTTTTATTGAATGGAAAGTGTAAATGACAAATGAGCAACCCCTCCTAACATGATAGGAGGGGGTATATATAGCCCACCCTACTTGTGGGCTATATGGGCTTTATTGGATCACGAGCCTAATATCATTGTATTGACCGATCCTTTCTAAATACGTAAAAACGTATTTCCAACAATCTCCCCCAAAGGGAGGTCCCAAGTTACAATGTCCTAAATAGTCTATAGCTCGTAATCTATGCTAACAATGATGTGACCGAGACTTTCCTTGGAAAACTTATTTCCAACAATCTCCCCCAAAGGGAGGTCACACCATTTTACAAAATCTTAAACCTAGCATACTATGCTTGAGTCTTCGATCTTGTTCTTGTAAATATGCTGATGAGATCTTTGACTTTGGTCTTGAGCATGTGTCCTTGCTTTGACCTTGTGCATTCATCACTTGTAATATTTGCCTCCTCGTGACTTCATATTCCACATACTTATACTTTTATAAATTCTTGAAAGCTTCAGAGTTTGATACATCGGAACACTTGATTTTAGACTTTCTTGAATTTGATGAAGTATTAAGTTCATAGAGTATAAGCATGTGGTGACGACTTCTTCTGGATTGTACACCGCAATGCCACCTTCTTGTTACGCTGCATAAGACAGTTAGCAAAAAAACATATACACGGATGAAATGGCCTTGAACATTTCATTCTAATTCGGTAGCATTTTACCTCCGTTTGGTGAAGACCGTTGGACGATATTAACTATCGTACTTGTGGCAGGTAGTTTCAGTTAAGAACCTCATTGACAAGATTTCGCGGGTAAACCCGTTCTTTTTATTCGATCGTCCAAAGCTGACTGCGAACATAAAGAGTGAATCATTTGGATAATAATATCCGCATGATTTGAAGCCGTCAATTCATGTTCCTGGAACAAGTGAAATTCAATTAAGAACCGCACCATCGTTGCTTTCCAGTTGTCACGAGCTTGATTCGTATAGAATCTTGCAAGTTACCTACCAAGTGCTGTTTGAGGTTAACACTAGAAGGATTTCCACTCATCACTGTGAACACTAAGGTATCACTTTGAGTGTTCTGGCAAGATCACTAAGATATTGCGTAGAGGCCTGGAACGTGTTTAAATTCATTTAAGAATTAAACCACTGTTGCTTTCCAGTTATCACAAGTTTAATTCATAAAGAATCGCACAAGTAACCTACCATGAGTGTTTTGATATTTGCTCAAGAAGGATTTCCATCTTCATTGTAAATACTTTTGTATTACTCGGATGTTCAGGCAAGATCATGAAGATTATGCGTAGGACTCTTAAGATCTTTCTTACTTTTCACAGTGTGTGGGGAAGCAAGGAAATATGAAACTGCGTCCTAATGAGTTATTTGATGATCTCAAATGGCTCTAGACTCGATCGTACATTTTGGATTTTTTGTGATCGGAGGCTGGAGAGGAGTGCCACCATTTCAATACCAATTTATTCAGAGTGAATAAATCAATAGATAATGCGTTGTCTCCGTGTGATTAAAACAAATATCTTTTGAGAGATATCCCAGTTAGCTGGGATGGGTTGTGCATTGCATCACTGGGTCCATGATGTCTATCTTCAATATCAAGCATCATTAAAAATGATCTCAATAGCTAATGAGTTGACCCGGTTTGTGCCTAAGTTTTAAGGATGGCTTCTTTCTTTACACCCTTTATCATTACAATTCTTTTTCATTCTTCAACCCCTTCAATGCTTACCAATACGTCATAACTAGCACCTTGTTGTGATTGTTCAAGTTCTAACTTAAGTACTTGGTCGGCATTCAGCTACGTTCACAATCTTTCTGCATCTTTCCTAAGGACTACTATTTCTTTCTATGGAATTTCCTTGGGAAGATTCCTCCGGTTCTAGAGGAATGATTGGACTTTAACCTATCCGACCATCCTTATGTCACCACAATCTTCACCGTCGTGAATAGAGATGTTTTGGGTAAGTATATGTCACCATGAAATCCATTTTGAAGTGCAAATCCATTTTTCTCCCCCTTAACATATGCCACGATATCCGAAAACATTTCACACATGTCGGGATGAGCTATCACGTTAAGTCAAACCATTTATGATTAATCATTTCCCATATTAAATCACAGTTTCTCCCCCATATTAATAATATTAACCCAATCGATGTTTTTAATATCAATTGATTTAATAGCATTTTAAGAAAATATGGGAAGAAAAATTCAAAGCCAATTATCTTCATGAATTACACAAGCTCCCCCTCAAATTAATGAGGGTGTACTTGAAACGTAAATTAAATACCTTTTAAACACAAGTGTAAGGTATTTATCACGTGCAAAGATCATATATGATAATGTATTCACAAGATTAGCAATTTACGAGGTTGGACCTGAATGATGAAGAACATCATATGAAAGATTCAGATGGTTCTTGTTCACGAATATTGGTCACCTCGTCACGTCTGAAGTTATCTCTCGACTCCATGTGTATGATTGATATCGTTGTCTTGACACCAATATGTGAACTTGTCACTCTCGGCATCAAGGATTCTGAATGCTGGACAATTGCTCCCCCTCAATTGTTGACCCGTGTTCTATTGAAAGAGCTGTAGTCACCGTTTGAGTAGTCGCATCGTCGAGTATGTAGATATTAATTGTAAGTTGCTATGGTTGGTGGAGATGATAACTTCATAAAAAAACAAGATTTCTCTTTGATACATAGATTTTTGCAATGGGTTCTAATTTTCTCTCGATATCCTCTCGAATTGATCTAGGTCTTAAGTGGAATGATTGTTCTTGGTTACTAAAGAAAAGGGGTTTGGTTTTCTAATCTAATAAAAAGTGGAAATGAAAATTTAAATCAAAGACAATTAATTTAATGACGATTACTAAAAACTTGAATTTAAACTTGAATTTGAATTAGAATTAAGATTAAAATAAAATTAAAATTAAATCAAGGAAACAGTAAAGAAATGGTAAGGAAACAGTAAAACTTAAAAATACCCAAAAGATAACTGATTCGGAAGTTACTGTTCATTCTTCATTCGGAACTTGAGCTTGGTTCGGAACTTTTGGATTCATCCGGAACTTGTCGATTCGGAAGTTACTATTCATTCATCCGGAACATTCTCATCCGGAACTTTCTCATTCGGAACTTATGATTGACTCGGAATTTTCCGAATGAAGGGTTGGTTCGGAAGTTTTTGCTTGATTCGGAACTTACTGGTTCGGAAGTCACTGATACGGAACTTAATGCTTGGTTCGGAAGTTTCCGAATGAAGGCTTCATTCAGAACTTTTTGTTTGATTCGGAAGTTTTGGGAACCAGATACAGTAGCAGATATGCGAAGAACACGGAACACAAATTTTAATCAAAATCAAACCAAATACTTAAAAATAATTTACCAAATTAAACACAAATCATTTAGACACCATAAGCAACGAATCCCACTAATAAAAACACAAATCCAAACAACTTTTGAAGATCAAATCAAGAAAATAAAAACTTAAATACTTGAAGATAAAGATGATGATGAACAAGATGAAATGAAAGATTAAACAAGAACTTGTATTGATTGATTAATGTTTTGACAAGATAAAACAAAGGTTAAAATTACAAGATTAAAGAACTAAAGATGAAAATCACCAATCACCCTAGTGGTGAAGGTGAAGCTACGAACCAGGAAGAAGAAAGTGGGGAAGAAGAAAAATAAAAAAAAACTTGTTTAAAATGTGTGAGGGGAAGGCTATTTATAGCCTTGTCCTTTGGTTGGTGAGTGGGTTTTCTCCCGTTCTTCTTGTCTTTTCGTCCTTTCGGAAAAGTTTCCGTTTTCGATTCTGATTCGGGATTTGTCGTCGATTAAATTCAACTCGTCTTTTAATTTCTTTGTTTAATAGACTTGAGTTTCTTCGACTTGCATAAATCTTCCATCTTTGGTCCTTTTCTTCGATAAATCTTCGAATAGGCCCAGTGACTTCAAATCTTTTGCATCTCTTGGACAATAGACTTTATCTTGAGTCTTTTTCTTCAGTAAAACCCGTGCAATCCCATGTTTTCTTCAGTATTCATCCGGTTGGCTCTGAAAATACAATAAACACAAAAACCACGCATAATTCCAAACAAATGATATTAAATACGTGTTTTGGTCTCGTTTTAGCCCGAATTAAGTGGTAAAAGGATGGGTGTTTACACACCTATCAAATCCCCTACACTTAACCATTGCCATGCCCTCATGCAATGCTTAGTGATAAAGCAAGCTTACACTTTTCTCATAATTAATCAACCTTGGCCTTATTTAAAATACTACTAAACAAAAATTAAAGTACTAAAGGAAATTAAGACTTTAAAGGAAACAAAAGGATAGAAAACCATTTTCACTTGAAAATAGCTATATGGAAATAACTTGCAAAGAAATCGATGACTTACATTAGGGCTTTGGTGCTGCGAAGATTTATCACCCTCAAGTTTCACGTTCCCCAAACTAAGCTTAAAAACGAGATCATTGTTATTATAAGTTAGCAATTCAAACACTTACACACATGGCTTAATTAAATGCTTAAACTCCCTTATTCCTAGGTGTATCTCTTATATTTTATTTTTGTCATAGAATGATCATGAAGATGCATTTTTGGACTTATTTCGATAGTTTATTAGGGCAGAAAGCAAAGTAAGACGATTTGATCAATAGTTAGCTAAAGGACAAAATCTCTTAAAACTGCTTCTCGGGATATCAAAAAGTTCATATCTTGGCATAACTTGGTTCACGATTTGAGACCTTTCTCGGGCCGATATTTGGCATGTACTTCATACTTCATATCTTCGAGAGACGTTCTTGAGATAATGGTCTTCTCATCATAATAGAGTTTCTTCACTTGGAGACTTTTGAGGGGTACTCCAACTTTGTTGACCACGACTTCATAATTATTTCTTCAATCTCTAATTGGGATTTTGAGATACAACGATCCGCCTCCTTTTCGGACTTGGATCTATTTATCCTCATACCTTGTTAGGGTCTTTTCGGATAGACTTCTCCATGATCTTTATGGGAGTTGATTGCTTTTCGTCGTGAGTCTTGATCCTTCATATTGATTTTAGGAATAATGCTTTTCACATCACTTTGGATCTTCAACAATAAAATTGAATCCTCATGCCTTGTTAGGGCCTTTTTGGACTCGCCAATCTTCGCGCCCCGCTTCATAAGTTATGCCTTGGCTATGAACTCTTATCATTACCGAGCAACTTTTAAACGATCTTGGGCTAGAAGCTAAGTAACTTTTCAAATCGTACGACCTTACTTATTGCAGATAAATTATTAGCAAGTGATGGGAGATTAGGCAAATAATTACACCAAGTGAGCTTGCGCAAGAATACCGACTTATAATTGACTCTATCATTTCTCGTCCTCCCCAATTTAAAATCTCAAGTAATGAGACTCGTGGATACTTAGCCTAATAAACCAATTAAGGTCTACATGGTTAGGGATACTAGCTAGAATAAACTTGAATAAGTCTATTCGGGTTGAGTCAAAATAAACGCAACGGGCCTAATATGTCAAAGACTTCTAAACTAGCTACACCACTTTATTAATATTTTTGACTTATTTGCGGAATATATACATACGAAAGCAACGATAAAAATTTAAAAATTACGACTAAATGGCCAAAGTTAATAAAAAATTTGAAAAATGTTGAAAAATAGGATTTCCGGTTAATTGAAGGCATTTTCATGGAAAAGTCCACTTAAAACTTCGATAGAAGTCCCCCCTACACTTAAGATAAACATTGTCCTCAATGTTTAAGCATGTGGGAAAAGTCTCCCCTACACTTATGACAT
The DNA here is from genome assembly GCA_025667525.1 of Glebionis coronaria. Taxonomy (NCBI): domain Eukaryota; kingdom Viridiplantae; phylum Streptophyta; class Magnoliopsida; order Asterales; family Asteraceae; genus Glebionis; species Glebionis coronaria. Next base: position 252,134 of record JANFOE010000235.1, read on the forward strand.
TGTGCACGTTGGTTAACTCAAGTTAAGGAAGAGACGACTAAAGTGATCAATTTCAAATGTGAGTATGAAGAAAATTGAATCACGATAGTTGAGAGATAGAACCGGATTTCGGATAACACGGGAGCACGGTTCTTTAAAAACTTCCAAGAGTGCACGAATCCCTGTAATCACATCACCATACAAAGACAAACACATATAGAAGTCCCCCCCTACACGTAGGGGATTAAAATATAAAAGGATAGATACTCGGGCTGCCTCCCGAGGAGCGCTTGTTTTTGATAACCGAGTCACGAGCCTGACTCGACCCAAAATTAGTTCATGGGGAACGTGGTGAGGGATGGAATCACCTCCTGAGAGGTGTCCTCACCAAAGTACAACTTCACTCCTTGGCCATTCACCTTAAAATTAGGTCCATCAGGTTGAGCGAGCTCGAGAGTACCATATGGAAAAATTTGGGCAATGGTGAATGGGCCGGACCAACGAGATTTGAGCTTTCCCGAGAAGATTTTCAACCGAGAGTTAAAAAGTAAGACTTTGTCTCCAACATGGAACTCTCGGTTTTTGATCTTGGAGTCGTGAATGAGCTTAGTTCGTTCCTTATAGATCAAAGAATTTTCATAAGCCTCATTACGGAGTTCATTCAGCTCATTGAGTTGGATCTTGCGTAGGTCACCGGCTTTGTTTATATCAAAATTAGCCCACTTCAAGGCCCAATAAGCCTTGTGCTCCAACTCAATGGGGAGGTGGCACGCTTTCCCGTACACAAGACGATAAGGCGTATAGCCGATTGGGGTCTTGTAAGCAGTACGGAAAGCCCACAAAGCATCATCAAGTTTATCAGCCCATGAGGCACGATGCTCTCCCACGGTTCTTTCAAGAATTCGCTTCAGCCCTCGGTTGGATATTTCAGCCTGGCCATTAGTTTGTGGGTGGTAGGCTGTGGAAAGACGATGATTTACACCGTACTTAGCCATGACTCGAGCAAATTGATCATTGCAGAAATGAGTCCCACGATCACTAATAATGGCGCGAGGCACACCGAATCTAGCGAATAGAGCCTTTAAAAAGTTACAAACCACCCTTGCGTCATTAGTAGGCAAAGCTTTGGCTTCAACCCACTTTGAAACGTAGTCAACGGCTACAAGGATGTATTTGTTTCCTTTAGACGAAGGGAATGGCCCCATAAAGTCGATACCCCAAACATCAAAAATTTCACACTCTTGAATGAAATTCTGAGGCATCTCGTCTTTATGTGTGATTGTGCCTTGCTTTTGGCAAACATCACATTTTTTAACCATATCGTGAGCGTCACGGTATATGGAGGGCCAATAAAATCCTGAATCAAACACTTTTTTAGCGGTGTAGTTGGGACCAAAGTGACCACCGGTGGGTCCTTTGTGGCAAGCATTAAGGATTTCAGACGCTGCCGGTCCATCAACACATCAGCGAATAATCAAGTCGGCACATTGTTTGAATAGGTAAGGGTCGTCCCAAAAGTAAGTCTTGATGTCGGTGAAGAACTTCTTCTTTTGTTGGGACGTCAACCCTTCCTTGAGAATTCCACCCGCCAAGTAGTTTGCAAAGTCCGCAAACCACGGGGTTTCATTCGGCTTCGAGTTTATAGACATTAAGGTCTCCAAGGGAAAAGAATCATTGATTTCGTTGGTCGGATGATCCCCTTGGTATGGATCCTCAAGTCTACTAAGATGGTCCGCGGCTAAGTTTTCTGCTCCTTTTTTATCGCGAATTTCGATTTTAAATTCCTGGAGCAGCAAAACCCAGCGAAGAAGTCTTGGTTTGGAATCTTGCTTTGTCAACAAGTACTTCAGCGCGGAATGATCGGTGTACACAATGGTGGTAGAAAGGACAAGATAGGGGCGGAATTTCTCAAAAGCATAGACAACAGCTAAAAGTTCTTTTTCGGTTGTCGTATAATGCAATTGTGCCCCCGTCATTGTCTTGCTAGCGTAATGGATCGGTTGGAAGTGTTTGTTCACTCTTTGTCCAAGAACCGCTCCAATAGCAAAATCGCTAGCATCACACATCAACTCAAAGGGCAGCTCCCAATTAGGGGTAACTAAGACGGGTGCCTTAGTTAGCTTATCCTTAAGCGAGTTGAAGGCTTCAAGACACTCTTTGGAGAAGATAAAAGGAGTATCTTTTTCCAAGAGGTGGGTCATCGGGCGAGCGATGTGCGAAAAATCTTTGATAAATCGACGGTAGAAGCCCGCATGACCCAGGAAACTTCTCACACCCTTCACGGTTGAAGGTGGAGGCAACTTTGCGATAACATCGACTTTAGCACGGTCAACTTCAAGACCGGATTTCGAGATCTTATGTCCAAGCACGACGCCTTCTTTGACCATAAAATGGCATTTTTCCTAATTCAGAACTAGGCGAGTGTCTTCACACCTCTTTAGCATATGTTCCAAATTGGCAAGGCAAGCAGAGAAGGAATCCCCGAAGACCGAGAAATCATCCATGAAGACTTCCATGGTTTGTTCAACCATGTCATGGAAGATAGCTAACATGTACCTTTGGAAAGTCCCGGGCGCATTACATAAGCCAAAAGGCATTCTTTTGTAAGCGAAAGTGCCATAGGGACAAGTGAAGGTAGTCTTCTCTTGATCTTGGGGATCGATGGGTATTTGGAAATAACCCGAGAAACCATCAAGAAAGCAGTAATATTCATTACCGGCTAATCATTCAAGCATTTGGTCCATGAAAGGTAGAGGGAAATGATCCTTTCTCGTGGCATCATTGAGTTTGCGGTAGTCTATACAAACTCTCCACCCAGTAACGAGACGAGTGGGAATCAACTCGTTGTGTTCATTGGGAACAACGGTTATTCCGCCCTTCTTGGGCACACAATGGATTGGACTAACCCATGGTGAATCCGAAATAGGGTAAATCATACCCGCATCAAGAAGTTTGATAACTTCTGTTTTGATGACTTCATGTATTTTTGGATTCACCCTTCGTTGGCTTTGAATAGTGGGCTTAAAGTCGTCCTCCATGAGAATTTTGTGTGTGCAGAAGTGAGGATCAATTCCACGAATATCGGAAATCTTCCAAGCGATAGCCTTTTTATGATCTTTCAACACAGCGACAAGTCGGGCTTTCTCTTCATCCTTCAAATCCTTAGCAATGATGACTGGCGACTTCTTCTCTTCTTCGAGGAATACATACTCAAGATGGGGTGGCAACTCCTTAAGTTCCAAATCCGGAGGATTGTCGACGGGAGGCGTATGCGAAGTCGGAGTATCGATAGCAATGATAGTGGGAGATGGAGGAGAAGGATTGTCTTCTTTGAGGAGGTTTGCAATGAAACTAAGGTCTTCATCCCAAGTGGCAGTAGAATCGTCATTGTTTTGCTTTACATCTCCCAAGGTGGCTTCCAAATCTTTCCAAAGGAAATCACTTTCTCCAAATAGAGATAGTGATGAGTCGATAGAGGAAACGGTCTCAACATTGGGAAGAGAGGTAGGAATGTTTTTACAAGCATCCTTGAAGTGTTCTTCACAAGCCTCATCAAGAACGTCAATACAATTAACATTCTCGTAAGAAGAAGGCTGTTTATATAACTTTCCCATGTTGAAGACTACTTTATCGTCACCCACTCTCATGATAAGCTCACCGGCTTCAACATCAATGAGAGTAAGACCGGTCCTCAAGAATGGACGACCAACAATGAGTGGCACACGGGGGTCCATCTCGTAGTCGACGACAACAAAATCGGCAGGGAAGGTGAATTTGTCGACTCCTACAATGACGTCTTCGGCTATCCCCACTGGATAAGCAACCGTACGGTTAGCTAATTCCAAAGTCATTTTGGTGGGGACTAGCTCTGGGAGAGATAATTGCTTCCAAACACTTAGAGGCATGAGATTAATACTGGCACCTAGATCGGCTAGGGCCATGCAATGCTCTACTCCCGGGAAATTGCAAGGGATAAGAAAACGACCCGGATCACCAAGCTTGATTGGCAATTTCCTTAAGAGCACTGCAGAGCAGTTCTCATTAAGTTGGGTGTTGGCGAGATCGAGGAGCTTTTCCTTGTCGCTCAGAAGATCTTTAAACATTTTGGCATACTTGGGCATGTGAGCGAGAGCCTCAGCGAAGGAGATATTGAAATTCAGTTTTTTGAACATTTTTAGGAAGTTCGAAACTTGAATATCATCCTTGCTCTTTTGCTTCTCTTTCCTCAACCTTGAAGGATAAGGTATATTGGAAGAAGATGAAGGCTTTAGGGGAATAGGATCACTCACAACCACAGGTGGAGGAGGGGTAGAAAGAAGAGGTGGAGAAATTGGGGAAGGAGAAGGAGGAGGAATAGGAGCAGGCGACTCGTTCTCCTTAGTCACAACCACCGGTGGAGGTATAGGAAGCTCGGGTTCCGTAGTACCTTTGCCACTTCGAGTGGTGATTTCTTTCATCTCCCCTCTTGGGTTCGCAACGGTGTTACTCGGAAGAGTACCCGAAGAAGAGGGTTGATTACCTTGGAAGAAACTAGCCATCATGTTCCTCAGGTCATTGGTTTGGCTATCCAACGTATTTCTCATATCGGCTCTCAAATCATTTCCTTGCTTGACCAAGTCTGCCTTCAAATTGCGCACTTCCTCTTGGAGATTTCCCACAATCACATCATTGGTCCTCATGTAGGTTACGACCTCTTGGTGTAAAGTAGTGGTGGTTTGGTTGGGAGGAGCATTGTATGCAGGTGGTTGGTAAGCAGGTTGTTGGTAGACTTGATTGCTACGTGGAGGTGGTTGTTGTTGCTTGTGAGGTGGGATGTATGGTTGTCGAGGTTGTTGTTGTTGTTGAGGAGGGCGGTTGAGGTTTTGTTGTTGGTTTGGGTTGGTAGGAGGAAAGCCAGGTGGTGAAAGATAGTTGTTTGATCGATAGCTAAGCAAGTTACGGTCACCTTGAGGTCTAGCTTGATAAGCCGGTTGTTGGTAGGTGCCATATGCCGCATTCACATTCTCAGCAGGGTAATCTTGGGTGGCGGTACAAATTGTGTAAGAGTGGGGACCACCGCATATCTCACAAGGTTGGCTGACAGCATTCATTTGAGCGTTTTTGGCGTTGTTGCTGTTGTTGCTGACGGTGTGGGTGACAAGCGATTCAAGAAGCGTAGTGATTTTGTCTAATCGCTTGTCGCTGTCATTAGTGCTAGCACTAGCAACATTGGTCCTAACACTCTTGGTTTGCACACGAGATTTGTTCTCGATGATATCCCAAGCAGCATTGGAAGTCTTAGCCAATAAATTACCCCCCGAGGCACTATTTAGTGAATCTTGGTCACTCATGCTTAAACCATTGTAAAAAGTATTGATTTGATGTACTTTGGTAAAACCATGTTGTGGGCATTTTCTTAAAAGATCTTTAAAGCGATCCCAAGATTCACTGAATGACTCATCGTACTTTTGTTCAAAATTTATAATCTCATTCCGCAAAGCGGTAGTACGAGAGGGTGGAAAAAAGTAGTTGATAAACTTTGTTTCCAAATCCGTCCACGAGAGAATACTCTGTGGCGGTTCCTTAGCAAGCCAATGCCGGGCTTGTCCCTCTAAAGAAAAGGGAAAAAGTTGTAACCTTATCACTTCTTGTGGAACTCCATTGAACTTGACCGTGTTAGTGAGTTGTATAAATCTCTTGATGTGGTCGTGTGGATCATCAATGGTTCGTCCCAAGAACGGTTGAGCTGAGACCATCTGGATAAAGCCTGATTTGAGCTCGAAATTGTTGGCGGCAATTGGAGGGATGACAATTGGATCCGTGTTGCCATCAACATGAGCTTGCAGCAATTCAATCATTGGGCGATTATCCGGAAGGTGCTCATTGTTGTTGTTATTGTTCATGTTGTTGAAAGGCGGATTATTGTTGTTATTATTGTTGTTCGGAGGTGGTATGTTATTGTTGTTTTGTACACCAGCCATGTCCAAGTTATCGAGAGGCTCGGGCTCTTGATAAGACGTGGATCGAGTGCGCATACACCTGCAAAAGAACGAACAAAGAAAAACAAAGCAAAAATATTTTTTTTGTTTTTATGTTTTTTACTTTTTAGGATTTTTTGAAAATTTTATATTTTTTAGTTGTTTTTGAAATTTTTTATGAAAAAGTAACGTTCACGGGGAACGGATCCCAAAATCCAAGTTCTCACAAAAAACTTTTGATCTTAACGAGAAGAGCCGGCAGCGGCGCCATTTGATACATAGATTTTTCAATGGGTTCTAATTTTCTCTCGATATCCTCTCGAATTGATCTAGGTCTTAAGTGGAATGATTGTTCTTGGTTACTAAAGAAAAGGGGTTTGGTTTTCTAATCTAATAAAAAGTGGAAATGAAAATTTAAATCAAAGACAATTAATTTAATGACGATTACTAAAAACTTGAATTTAAACTTGAATTTGAATTAGAATTAAGATTAAAATAAAATTAAAATTAAATCAAGGAAACAGTAAAGAAATGGTAAGGAAACAGTAAAACTTAAAAATACCCAAAAGATAACTGATTCGGAAGTTACTGTTCATTCTTCATTCGGAACTTGAGCTTGGTTCGGAACTTTTGGATTCATCCGGAACTTGTCGATTCGGAAGTTACTATTCATTCATCCGGAACATTCTCATCCGGAACTTTCTCATTCGGAACTTATGATTGACTCGGAATTTTCCGAATGAAGGGTTGGTTCGGAAGTTTTTGCTTGATTCGGAACTTACTGGTTCGGAAGTCACTGATACGGAACTTAATGCTTGGTTCGGAAGTTTCCGAATGAAGGCTTCATTCGGAACTTTTTGTTTGATTCGGAAGTTTTGGTAACCAGATACAGTAGCAGATATGCGAAGAACACGGAACACAAATTTTAATCAAAATCAAACCAAATACTTAAAAAGAATTTACCAAATTAAACACAAATCATTTAGACACCATAAGCAACGAATCCCACTAATAAAAACACAAATCCAAACAACTTTTGAAGATCAAATCAAGAAAATAAAAACTTAAAAACTTGAAGATAAAGATGATGATGAACAAGATGAAATGAAAGATTAAACAAGAACTTGTATTGATTGATTAATGTTTTGACAAGATAAAACAAAGGTTAAAATTACAAGATTAAAGAACTAAAGATGAAAATCACCAATCACCCTAGTGGTGAAGGTGAAGCTACGAACCAGGAAGAAGAAAGTGGGGAAGAAGAAAAATAAAAAAAAAACTTGTCTAAAATGTGTGAGGGGAAGGCTATTTATAGCCTTGTCCTTTGGTTGGTGAGTGGGCTTTCTCCCGTTCTTCTTGTCTTTTCGTCCTTTCGGAAAAGTTTCCGTTTTCGATTCTGATTCGGGATTTGTCGTCGATTAAATTCAACTCGTCTTTTAATTTCTTTGTTTAATAGACTTGAGTTTCTTCGACTTGCATAAATCTTCCATCTTTGGTCCTTTTCTTCGATAAATCTTCGAATAGGCCCAGTGACTTCAAATCTTTTGCATCTCTTGGACAATAGACTTTATCTTGAGTCTTTTTCTTCAGTAAAACCCGTGCAATCCCATGTTTTCTTCAGTATTCATCCGGTTGGCTCTGAAAATACAATAAACACAAAAACCACGCATAATTCCAAACAAATGATATTAAATACGTGTTTTGGTCTCGTTTTAGCCCGAATTAAGTGGTAAAAGGATGGGTGTTTACACACCTATCACTCTTGTTTTAACTAATAAATGCACTGACATGTACATATATTCGTGTTAGATTGTGTTGTTACGTAAACACAATCCCTTACATGGTTATAAAGTAAACCATGCCCGAGAAAATCAATTCCCGTTGTTGAGTCAAAGCTTTCCGGTGAAATGATTGACTTGAGTATGAAAATCGGGTTACTATCGAAAATAATAGCAAGCCATTTTGAGCATGTTTTAAAACATTTGAACTTCTGCTCGAACTTTATTTACAACCCCGTGTCATTATTGAATGACATTTCTAGTATCGTAAATATTATCGATTCCAGAAAACATGCTCTTTTTATCAAAACATTTTTGAACACACAATTTTGAAAGATTTAGAAAAACCTTTTGAAAAATTCTCGAAAAATTGTGTTCATTGTTTTGAAAACCAATTACTTGAGCTTAAGATGTTGAATATCTTATAAAACGATCTCAAGTCCGAGAAGTTGTAAACTTCTCGTTGTTAAGGATAAGTTTATCATCGGCGATAAACTTTCCTTATAACTGAAGAACGAGTCCTAAGTTGACATTTACTTAGAAGTCGTTTTCATGAGCTTGAAAAACTTTGAATGTTTTTAACGTAAAGCTCATGACCGAGAAAGATGAATTTCTCGTTATGAGGAAAAGTTCTCTTATTTAAAAGATACACTTTCCTTTCTGAGCTTAAAACTTGGAATGTATTAATACAAGCTCATGACCGAGAAAATTTAATTTCCCGTTACGAGGATAAGCTATCTTTAAATATAAGCTTTCCTAAAATTGAAGTCCGGGTTACAGTCTGATATTTAACTGTAAGTCATTGTGCATGAGCTTAAAAACTTCGAATGTTTTTAATATTAGCTCATACCAGAGAAAAATTAATTTCTCGTTGTAAGGATAAGTTTATCATCGGCGATAAACATTCCTTTCTTTGAATTCCGTGGCATAATCTAAAATGTGATTATACGCCATTTACACAAGCTTAAAACTTTTGAATAGTTTTAATGTAAGCTCGCGTCCGAGAAAATTTAATTTCTCGTTAATGAGGATAAGTTTATCATCGACGATAAACTTTCCTTTATTTGAAGATCGGGGCATCATTTGATATTTAATGATGAGCCTTGGTGCATGAGCTTAAAAACTTCGAATTTTTTTAATTTTAGCTCATGCCCGAGAAAACTTAATTTCTCGTTAAGAGGGTAAGTTATCGTTGCGTAGATAAACTTCCCTATCTCTGAAGTCTGGCTCATCGTCTGTCATTTAACGAGGAGCCATATACACGAGCTTAAAACCTTTGAATGGTTTCATGATAAGCTCGTGTTCGAGAAAACTTAATTTCTCGTTTTGAGGGTAAGTTATCGTTGCGTAGATAAACTTCCCTTTCTCTGAAGTTTGGGTCACAGACTGTGATTTGAATGTGAGCCATAGTGCATGAGCTTAAAAACTTGGAATGTTTTTTATATAAGCTCATGCCCGAGAAAAATTAATTTCTCGTTGTAAGGATAAGTTTATCATCGGCGATAAACTTTCCTTTCTTTGATGAACGAGTTATAGTCTATGATGTGACTATAAGTCCTTTGTTGATAAGCTTAACCATGAATCCCCTGAGACACTTGTTTCTCCGATATCTGCTTCTTCAGCAACCAAACTCTAAGAGTATCCTTAGTTGAACGGTATACAATGATTGGACCGCTTCGTTCTTTTGGAACATCAACTTTGGTACCTGCATTCTCATTAGGAATTTGCATGCTTTGATATGGGTTAGCGATATCAATTTTAGAACTATGCGGGGATTCACAGTTTTCTTTTCTTATGCCAGAGGTGGCCTGAGGGGATGATTCACTTGTTTTAGTTGGCAAATGTTTCCTTTTAAAGAAAACCTTAAGATCAGGCTTAAGTGATGTATCATACTTTACAATTTCCTCCCTAGTAGTCTTAGTAGAATCGGAGACAATCCTATTTAAAGGGCACTCGTTTCCTACAAGAGTGAAAGTTCTACCAGTGGGGCGCCACATTTTACCAACGAGTTTGCTTTTAGCGACCCACTGGGATTTAAGTCTAGCACTGGAGTTCACCTCATTAAGTAATTTCTTGATACAAGAATCATGATTGGCTTTAAAGACACATTTCCTACATGTTTTACAGGTAGCATATTTAATGTCCGAGTAATTCCTAGATGATTGATCGATGCTCCTAGGAGATGACATGCTACGGTTAGCAGTGTTGGGTAATCTAGAAGGCATCTGACTAGGTTTGACATTGCTATCTCTTACATGTGTCTTTTGCTTAGCTTCCCGTAGACCAGATTTATGGCAAACGTCATTTGAACTAGTTCTAGACGTGGTCTTGGTATTTTTAGAGAAACTAGAGGCAATCATGTGATTAGGTCTTGCTAAAGCAGTTTTGGTCACATTGGGCCTAGTTGCTGGAGTGACTGGTCTATAAAGATGAACCAAATCAACTTAGGAGGCAAACCGTGGTCTCGAGGATTGTGGTCGCTCGGATCTAAATGCAGTCGGTTGTCTAACGGACTGATTTAAAGGTGGTTTCCCCAAGATTGATGGTTTTTCAAGCTTAGTGTCCACACTAGTTCCTTTAGTTTTCCTCAACTCGTTTTTTAGCGCAGCTATAGCAAAGACCTTTTCTTGAACCTGAGCCTTTAAAGTCTCATTCTCTTTGACCAATTTATCTTGGGATGCTAATTTAGATTCTAGTAACTTAATTTGTTTCAACAGATTATCCTTTTCAGCTTTAGAATCTAGAACAGTTTGATCCAATTTTCGTTCAAGAACAACGTTTGACTTTTCAAGTTTTTCAAAGTATATTTCAAATTTTTCCGTTTTCTTTGAAAATTCAATTTTGGCATCCTCAAGCTCTTTTGATTGCTGAGCTAAAATCGTTTCGAGCTCTTTAATCTTGGAATCGGAATCAGTTAATAAAGCAGTCATAAAGCATTTATCATGATGTACTATAGCATTCTGAACAATCTCTCCCCCATTATGACTCACATCGGATGATTCAGAAGTGGTATTTCTATCACTCTTTTCCGTCCCATGTTTGTCATAATTAGGTTCAGAATGCTCAATATGCGGCATATCATCAGCATATACATCATAAAAAACATTACATTGTACCATGTTCGCAGGCTCTTCGTCATAAATGGGTAAGGTGTCATCAAAAGAGATCTCGTGAACATTCCCTGACGTGCCACTTGTATCATGTTGTTCTCCTGATTCTGTGCTCTTGCCATCGTTAGGCGCCAATGCGTCAATCGTATGATCATTCTCTTCTTGCATCTGCATCATAGATTCTTGCACTCCATTATCATGCGCTTGCTGAAGTCGAGATCTTTCATAAATCGAAGACGAGACCGATGTCATGAGTTTCAATATTGTACCACGGAAATCTCGAAGCTCGGTATGTGTATCTCGAAGAAATGATTGGAAATCACTAAACTTTCAGACTTGATGATATTGAATTGGAGGAAAGGCGTGAGTTGTGTCACAAGATCCTTATATGCAAGTGCCGATGTAGAGTGATTAAAGTTTTTATTGTTGAGTTGCTCGGCGAGTTGGGTCAAAGTAAGGAATATTGAGTCGATAAATATGTAACGATCTTGACCAAAGAGTGTCACAAATTCTCTCCCTCCTTGAAGTCGTGAAAGAGTAACTAGATGATACTGAAGCATAAAAATGAAGTTATACCACTTCCTCTATCGTTGTCTTGCATTTGATGCGATTCTCCCTCTTGAAACGTCGAACTCAACGAATCCATTGAAGCTTGATGACAAATAATTAATTGTGGTCGTGGTTGATTTCGGGATTTTAGAGTGCGTGAAGCAACTAGGAAATTGAAATTCACGGGATATGACAAAAACGAAAGATCCGTAAATAACTCTTTTAAATCTTAGTTTGGTGATATAACTCTTTTCTCGGCAATTTTTGTCGACTAAACGATGATAAATCAAATCAAAGTCCAATTCAACAGCGGCTTACTCCAAAAAGAAAGCCCGTAAACTAATTAAACCAACCTTCGGGTACTCTAGTGAACGGCCCGACAACGAATATAACTAAATTACTTTGACACGACCTGATTTAACTTAGCCAAAATTGTTAATAACTTACTCCTGAATAATTTTCGTCCACCAAAAAAATTATTCGTGAATAACATACATTTTTCTTAAAATACGTCAGTCTATACTGTCCACAAAAAAATTATTCGTGCATAACTTACGTTTTGCAAAAAAAAATACGTCGAACTCAAAATTCGTGAAATTATTCGAACTTTTTGTCTAGATTCCTCCGCCCCCTACAAAACTTGTCTTAAATTTGTCATTTAAATTGTGAGCTAGTGTCCACACACGTGGCTTTGGAACCTCCGTCCAATTGAAGACGTGTAACTCAACCCCTATATTACACCCGTCCCCTATTTCTTTGACTTAAGAAACCAAATATACTCTCACTGTCTCTCTCTCTCCTCACTCAAATGTAATCTAAAACCTACTTAGCAAAACTCATCCGTCTCTTTTTCTGTCAATCTCAAACATATCGCCTCCATCATCACAACTTCATAAACGAATCTCAATCTTCACAACTAAATCTTAAGATCCGACTCATTAACATAAACCCCATGAACAATTAATACATATCGAGTCAATTATCACGAAGACCACAAGAGAAGAGCAATGATTTTGGCTACAAGATTCTTTTAATTAAGAGTCTCGGGTAGGTTTTATGTATTTAATTGCATGTGTTGCTTGAGTCGTTAAATGGTTTAGATCAATGATGATTTGACGGAGATCTTACTGTTTGTTTGGATCGATGTTTGAGTCAGATGAGTCGAGGGTGGGAGTGGGTGTTGGTTGAGTTTGTCGAGGAACGAGGCAGTTGTGAGTGATGGTTTTTGAAAAAATAGATTCTTTTTGGTCGAGGGTGTTTGTGATGATGTCGCGTCTGGGTGATTCGAGTCAAAATGGTGATACGAGGGTAAGGTTGTTTAATTGTTGTTTAAACATGAGTGGAGTTGAGGGTCTGGGTCGAGAGTATGTGTTTGTGTGTTCGAGGGTTGGTTTTTAACGAGGGTGTCTATTGTGTTTTGAGTTGAAGATTGAATTTGTGTCTGATTTTGATTGTGTGTCGAGTCGAGTGAATCAGTGAGTCCGAGTCTAGAGTCTAAGTTGTTTGTTAAAGAGTTGAGAGGTTTGTTGGTCTATGTTGTTGTGTTCCCTTTATGTTTGAATTGTCGAGAGTCCTTATCCGGAATAAAATTTTGTAGGCTTATCCGGAATAAGGGTTATCCGGAATATGGCTTATCCAGAATAAAGTTTCGAGGCTTATCCGGAATAATTACCCAAGGTTTATCCCGGATACTTTCTTAATGCTTATCCTGAATAAATGTTTTCGTGCTTATCCAGAATATGGTTTCGAGGCTTATCCAGAATACGTTCCTTTTGCTTATCCGGAATACATAGTAAAAACTGATAATACTTTTGTGGCTTATCCGGAATAAGTTTTCTACAGCTTATCCGGAACATATCGAGTCTTCTTATCCGGAAAATTTCATATTGCAACTAACTATCCAGGAGATAACAAACCTTGAATGATGATGAGACACTACGACTGTTTTGGACAGATTTTGAGAAGATAAAGACTTGAAAATTTTGATCGAGACAAAAAGACTGATACAAAAGTTTGAACAAAAAAACAAAAATGACTGTTTGACCGGTTTGTTTGGACAATGAGTTTGATAGAATACCCAGATAAAGAAAACTGATTACCAAAAAAAACTGATAAAAAAATGTGATATACTGATGATTTAAAAATAAAAATAGATTTAAAAAACTGAATAACTTCACTCGATTTGACTCTCTAATCAAGACAGATAAATAAAAAAAATTTACCAATAAAAATAGATTTAAAAAACTGATGATTTTAAAAAAAACTGATGATTTTAAAAAAAATTGATAAAAATTTGTAACACCAAAAAGGCTAGAAAAAAAACTTAGAAAGAAAAGATTTTTACCATCAAATCAATAGATAAAAACGTGCCAATCCGATGAATCAACCAAGCTCTTGATACCAATTGTATATCCAAAGTTTCTTAGGATTTAGCAATGTTTGATTAATCTATTGAGATGGAAGAAAGAAGAAAGATGAACTAGAGAGAGAAAAGAGAGGAGAAGGGATGTAGAGAGAGAAATTAGTTTTATTGAATGGAAAGTGTAAATGACAAATGAGCAAACCCTCCTAACATGCTAGGAGGGGGTATATATAGCCCACCCTACATGTGGGCTATATGGGCTATATTGGATCACGAGCCCAATATCATTGGAGTGACCGATCCTTTCTAAATACGTAAAAACGTATTTCCAACAATCTCCCCCAAAGGGAGGTCACTCCAAGTTACAATGTCCTAAATAGTCTATAGCTCATGATCTATGCTAACAATGATGTGATCGAGACTTTCCTTGGAAAAACGTATTTCCAACAAGCTTCAATAAGCCCACATTGACAAAGTGAGCTTATTGAAGATCTTAGACTACTTGTCTTTTCTTGGGTTTTGTTGTTTTGTGTAGAAACAAAGAAGCTCACAACAAGTCCTCATATTCAATCTTTCTTTTCTTTTTAAAGATATTTGTTCCCTAGGTCTCTTGTAGACTCTACCAATAGGGCTTCTCTACAGTTGCATAAGCTCATAAACATCCTCAAAAGCTCCTTTGGAAGGCATCAGTCCAGGTTAGGCTTTAACCCCATTTGGCAATCTTTTGTTTATGATTTATGTGGATTTGCATATGTGGATTTAGTGTAAGTTGTTTAAATGCTATTAAATCTGCTTGTTAATGTTTCTTATTTTTTGTTATACATGTTAGGATCAGTTAGACTGATGTTGGTTAGGATTTGAATGACACCTGTTTGATAAATTTCATATTCATAAACTTAAAGGGTGTTTAGTTTTAGGGTTTGAAAAGACTTGGGTGACACAAGGATTTAACATACCAGCCTAAACATACTCTGAGTAGTAGCATTAGGTTGAATCAATAAGTAGTTTCCATCTTAGTAGGTTTAAAAAAGGTTTTGAATGTTCAACAGTTTTGGTAAAAATTGCATATAGTAATCAGTAGGTCAAATTCACCTTGTTTTAGTGTTTCATTTTTTAACTCTTGTTAATTGTTAAATAGTCAGTTTATCTACGCTTGGGAATCAGTTTAGTGTGATTTGATTAGTTGTTTGTGAAAATATGGTGGTTTAAAATTCGTCTAGTGACCATCTTTAACAGCAAAAGTCCACATACCTATATACCCCTCATCAGTAACATTGATGTGTCCATTTTTGGGTGATTTGTGTTATTTTTGAGAGAAACCTGTGTGATTTTCATTTATTGTGACTCCCCACAACCCAACTGGTTGTGGGGGTGCCCCTTTGTCAAACCAACAACACTAAATCACATCAAATGACCACAATCAGGTCACCAATTCATCAGTTGGTTTAAGGACGTGGCCAGTACTCGAACCTGCGCCACTCCTCTCACACACAAACGTCTTAACCAATGCGCCCTTGCGACTTTTACTGATAAGGTTTCATTTCAAATTCTATTTAAGGGGTGCTTTGTTTTAGCTTATTTTTAGTATCAGCTTATAAATAAGCTGTTTTTAGCTTATTTATTAAATCTTTTTACTGTTTTACATTTTTCTTGCATTCTTATAGTAATTTAGGACTTTTTGGTTTTAAAATAATATTTTTCGCGTTTTTAGTTTATTTCTTATGATTATTTTCAGATTAAATCTTAAAAAGTGATTAAAAATAGAAAAAAATGTTTTAAAAATTTTGAAAAATCATTTTTAGGTTTTAATAGTATTTTAGAAGTTTACAAAAGAAAAAATTTCATTTTGACTTTTTTAATTGTATTTAATTTTTGGTTTTTATTAGATTTTAAAATTTAATATAAAATTATTAAAAAGGTTTTGGAAATCTTTTTTTGCATTTTTGTCTTAGTTACATTTTTCTTGATTTTTGGTTATTTTTTGGTAATTTTTAGAACACTTTCATTTTTTGTCGAATTTTACGGTTTTGCGTTTTTACGTCGTAGGGTAATTTTTAGCGTAATTCGTCTTATTTTTCCTTCTTTTCTCATCCAAAAACGACACTAATCCAAACTTTGATTTATATTATTGGCACTCATAATCACACACGAACTCGCACTTATTCGGTTTTACGTTTTTCCTAAAACGTAAGACTTAATACTTGCCGCTCATACGCGTTTTTCCTAAAACGTGTACGAAAATCCTACAATCATTGGTCAAGGGCGAGGAGACATTGAAGGATGAGATTGATAAGGAAAGGGCAGTGCTTGAACGGGTGATTGATACCTCTGCGTAGAAGGACGCTGAGCTGGACGCCCTCATCACAGACCGTGATGAGGTGCTGTGCCCCCAACTACTCACAGCCATTGCTGGCCGTAGGTGGATGGTGGGTCATGGGGCGCGCCTGGATGTTATGAAAGTGATTGAGGCTCCCCAATTTGTGCAGCAGTTTACTGACCTCCTGTCGGACGGTATTGACCGTGTCCGACACGAAGGTATGGTCATGGCCGCAGAGCTGATAAGCAAGAAACAGAACTTCACCAAGCATGCTTACTTCAACCCCGGGGCTGTAGAGAAGATGAAAGCGTCCATGGCTGCTATGAGGGATTTGGAGTACCCTTTCTTGCCGAGCATGAGTCCGCAAAGGACGCATCCAATAGGGAAATCATGAAAAAACTATGTCTGGGCGTGTGCTCGCAAGGTGAGGGAGACTCCCAGGCCCATTTCGCGCCTTCTCCTAGCCCACTCACCCTTCCTATTTATGAGGACGTCACGAGGATCGTGGTTGGTGAACAGACATTAAGTGAGACGTTGGAGGCGAACGCGGTTCGGGCCCATAGCAAGAAAGACCATGGTGAAGCATCGTCGTCTTGGATAGCCGAAGAGAAGAAAGAGATAGGCAAGTTTCTCCCGCCTATGTAGGGCGTACTTTGATGGCTGTAATTTCTGAACACTTGTACTTGTAACAAATATTCGTCCGTGGATGTCCACGACACTTTTGTGTAACATTTTATCTGAACACTTAGAATACGATGTGTATGCGTCCGTGGTGATCGCGGCAATTTTGTTTGTTTATATTGAAACTTGTTTATATTCCTTAGATATCGTGTATTTGTTTTGCATGACGTGTCACGGCTGATTAAGAATAAAACCAAGTCTATAATCTACTAGACGTGCACCGTGTGTCTTTATCATGTCCGACACTATGTAAGTACGACATGTGGAAACTTATTACAACATCATACATGAACCACGTCACTGGGGTTACATCCCTCTTCTGCCACAAGTTGAATGATTAGGTTAACTTAATCCTCTTACCCCGCCTGGGAGCGAATAGTACATGTACGGTTTGAATGAATTCATATGAACAAGTAATAACGTACTAGGGAAATAACAAATAAATCTAAAAAACATAAGGCAATAATTTGCACAAGAACAGACCGTGGAGCTAGCTAGGCACCACGACATTTTATTAGAACGGTTACGATTTTTTGACAGAATTAAAATCCTAAGACAAATAGAACCTAGAAAGCATGAAAACAAAACAAAAAATACATGGATCTTCATTGAAGCTGACCACAGCGAAGTGTCCATGCGGAGGCCGTAGCCCTTTTAGAGGTAGCATCTTTTAAGGTTGCAAATATTCCATGTACGGTCCAAGTCACGGCCATCCATATCACGCAACTTGTACGCACCTAGTCCCAAAGCTTCCGTGACCTCATACGGCCATTCCCACTTTGGACCAAGCTTCCCTGTGTTCTCCACGCGACTTGCTTCGTTAGCACGATAAACAAAATCCCCCGGTCGGAAGGAAACACCCTTGACTTTAGAATCGTAATAAGCTTTCATACGTGACTTAGACTTGGCCTCGTTGATGGTTGTATCTCTCGTTTCTTCTCTAACAAGTCTAGATTGACCCGGAGTTGCTCATCGTTTGTGACGACGTTAACCTCCGCAGTGTGGACTGTTGGCATCCCAATTTCTGCTGGGATAACAGCCTTGGTTCTGTAGGCCAGCGCGAATGGAGTGTCCCCATTGGCTGTTTTGATCATTGTCCTGTGTGCCCATAGGACATGCGGCAGTTCATCTACCCACTTGGCTCTTCTTTCATCCTAGCGTGATTTTATACCCTCACCCAGGCTTTTATTTGCTCGCTCTACGAGACCATTAGTCTGTGGGTGTTTAACTGATGTGAAACGCTGTGTGATGTTTAACGCCGCGCACCAATCCTTGAATGGATTATCCGCGAACTGCTTTCCGTTATCCGAGATGATCTCGTCTGGCAAACCAAAGCGGCACACAATATTTTCCCAAACAAACTTTTTACCTGTTTGGCCGTAATAGTTTTGACCGTCTTAGTTTTTATCCAGCGAGTAAAATAGTCCATATCTACAATCAAGAACTTAACGCCCCTTGCGGCAATAGGAAAAGGTCCTGCGATATCAAACCCCCACTTATAGAATGGCCATAGGGATGTGATGGGTGTTAGTTCTTGTTGTGGATGACGCGGTACTGGCCTGTGTACTTAGCAATCGCTGCATTTAAGAATCATGTCTCGTGCGTCCCGATGTATAGTCGGCCAATAGTACCCTGTGCGTAAATCTCGTGCCACTACTGATCTGGGGCTGCTTGCATGTCGCACGACCCTTCATGTATCTCACTAATCACATAGCTAGCCTGGCGCGGCCCGACGCATCGCAGCCACGGCTGTAAGAAGGAACGCTTGTATAGAAAATCATCTCGGAGTTCGAAATGTTGCGACTTCCTTTTGATACGCCGCGCCGCCTTTTCGTCCTCCGGAAGGGTCTCATCAGTTAGGTAGTTAATGATCGGGGTCATCCATGTAGGCCCCTCTTCTTCAACTATGGTCGCGATCTCTCCCCTGTAATGGACCTTTCCTTGAGTATTTCAACCAACACTTGCTTGGATAAATGGGCGAAGCTTGTAGACGCAATCTTGCTAAGAGCATCTGCCTTCTTATTCTCGCCTCTTGGTACTTGCTTGATGGAAAACTTTCCAAAAACGGCGATGAGTGACTTGACTTTCTCCAAGTATTGGATCATGTTATCCTCCTTAGCTACGTACCCTCCTAGGATGTGATTCGCCGTGATTCCACATAGGCCTCAAGGTTGCGGACTCCCATCCTAGCGGCGATTTTAAACCCGCAATCAGTGCTTCATATTCTGCCTCATTATTTGTGGCTGTGAACTCAAAGCGCAATGCGTAGGTAAATTCCATTCCTTCCGGATTCGTGAGAATGAGTCCGGCTCCTAATCCGTCCGTGCAAGAAGATCCGTCAGTAAACAAAATCCATGGTTCCGCTGGAATTTCTTCTTTTTGCACCATTTTTGGTTCGTCCTCCTCAGGTTTCTCAGTTAGGAAGTCTGCCAAAATTTGGCCCTTGACGGTTGTCCTTGGTCTATAATAGATGTTATGTTCTCCTAGTAGGACGCTCCACTTCTGTAATCTCCCGACCACGTCCAGTTTAGAGATGATCTGTTTTATTAGTTGATTAGTGATAACCATAATTAGGTGCGCCTGGAAGTATCAGCGCAGCCTTTTCGCGGTGTAAACTAGTGACAAAACCAACTTCTCCATTGATGAATAATTCAACTCCGGCCCTTGCAATGCTCTACTTATGAAATAAAACGGAGTCTGGATTGAATCCCGATCAGTCATAAGGACAGCGCTGATTGCTCCGTACGTAGCAGACAGATAAATAATTAGCTCCTCCTTAGGTCGGGGTGAAACTAGCATGGTAAGAGCCGCGAGATGTTGTTTGAGCTGCCCAAAGGCTTCCTCTGCTTCTTTTGTCCAGCGAAAGTCCTCTTTCTCTAAGCACTTCTTGAGTGTTTTAAACAAAGGGAGAGACTTTTCCGCGGACTTTGACAAAAACCTATTAAGCCCTGCCAGCTTTCCATTGAGTGATTGTACCTCCTTGAGTGTCCAAGGGGATGGTAGCTGTATCACGGTGTTCGTCTTCTCCGGACAAGGTTTAATGCCGTTTGGATTAATCATATACCCAAGGAACATTCCTTCGGTTGCTCCAAACGTGCACTTTTTTGGATTCAGTCTCATGTTGATTTTCCACAACGTGTCGAACGTTTCCTGGATATCACGGAGAAGTGCCTCCTCCGTATGGCTCTTGATGACCAAGTCGTCAAAATAGAACTCAAGGTTACAACCTATCTGCGAGTCGAAGGCTTCATCAACAAGTCGCTGATATGTCGCACCGGCAATTTTAGTCCGAACGGCATTTTTGTGTAACAATACACGCCCTGACTAGTGTGGAACACCGTCTTCTCCTCGTCTTCCTCCGTCATCTGGATCTGATGGTATCCTTTGTACGCGTCTAAAAAACATTTGAAAGGGTATCCGCATAAGGATTCCACCTTCCAATCGATTTCTGGTAACGGATAGCAGTCTTGCGGGCAAGCTTTGTTCAAGTCTGTGAAGTCCACACACATGCGCCAGCTCCCGTCATGCTTCTTGACCATGACCGGATTGGATAACCATTCATGGTAGTATACCTCGCGCATAATTCCTGCGTCCACCAGCTTCCGTACCTCGTCCAGTATTACTTGGTTGCGTTCTGGTGCTTGACCACTCTTCTTTTGCTTAGCAGGGGGATATCCCAGGCGGATTTGAATCCTATGTTCTACTATCGAACGCGGCGCCCTTCATATGCTTTGGCTCCCACGCGAATATATCAAGGTTTGTCTTTAGGAGAGAGCACATGGCCTTCTTCCCTTTTTCTGATAGCGTCCCCCCTATGGCTACCTCTTGCTCCGGGTAGTCAGGGTGGATTACCACCTTCCAATTGGGGGGTGGTGATCCTTCCTTTATGGGAACTGGTTGGACTGGTGTTGTCACGGCATGACACTCGGATGCCGGTACGATCGAATTGTAAATAGTAACAATTCCCCCTTCAACTGGAATTTAATCATGCTGTGAGCCGTGGACGGGACTGCCCGTATGGCTAGGATGCCTGGTCTTCCAATAATACCATTGTACGGAGAGTGTGAACGCATCACCATGAAGTTCATCCACGCCGTGGTGGAATTCTCTTTATCCCTAATGGTTACAAGTAGACGCAATTTTCCTATTGGCCAGATAGTGTCTCCACTAAAGCCAATGAGCGGCGACGTGGCCGGTACTAATTGGCTTTTGATCTCTGGTCGTAGCTGTACGAAGCAATGTTCGTAGAGTACTTCCACCGATGATCGTCCATCCACATACATACGACGAACGTTGTGGGTTCCAATGCGTACCTCAATCGTGAGAGGTGCATCGACCACGTTGCTCGCCGTAATAGGAGGGAACGAGATCTCTCTGCCGCATGAAAATTTTTGACAACTTTCTGCTTTATGCGGCGCTGCCACGATTGGAACATATATATTGTTGAAGGCTTGTCCTTTTGGGAGTCCTTCTTGTCATACTTTTTGTTATCCTTCCCATCCTTCCAATCCTTGACCAGGTGTTTGAGTTTGCCTGATTTAATCAGCGACTCTATGTGCTTCTTGAGCTGGATGCACTCTTCCGTGTCGTGACCCTTGTCATTGTGGAACTCGCAGAAACAATTCCCTTGACGGCGGTCAACTGGAGTTGTCATTGGGGGAGGCCTTGGAAAGTTTGCCCCTTCCATCAACAAGATATCTCGGTAAGTCATCTTTAAAGGGGTGAAATTATCATCCAGCCGCCCTCCTTTATTCTGGCTCTTGTAATCCGAGTTCCTCCCGCTGCCGTGGATTCTTTGACTACCTGATTGCCTCTTGGGTTGGTCGTTCGATCGATAGTTATGATTCCCCTTTGTAGGGTACGCAGCAGCTACCACGGTCTCTCCTTCTACAAAGTTCTTGACCCTTTCCATAAGGTCGTCGTTACCTCTCCGGACGTTTTTCATTGAGACGCCTAATTAAATCCTTGTCCGTTATGACATGCATGTAATCAGAAATTTTTAGGAGCTCTGAGCACGTTTTTCTACGCGTGCACTCGTCATTGAAACGTTCCGTAAAGTCCTCCGTAGACTTTCTGGGCCTTTGCTTGACGGTTGCTAACGAGACCGGATCTATATTATACCTCTTTGTTGAGTATAATTATTTTTGAACGTGGTACGTAGCTCACCGAAGCTATCAATACTTCGGTGAGGGAGCCTTTGAAACCAATCACGGGCATTGCCAATCAAGGTTGAATTGAACATCTGGCGCCATATTGGCATTGGCCATCGTTCAATTTTCGCCTGCGTACCATCATAGGTTTTCACGCACGCCGGCATACGACGCTTCTTTTCCTCAGAGTAGTTCCGTATGCGGAGAGTGAAGGCATCCTCTCTGTCGTCGCACCATAGACGGGAAAGGTCCTCCTCTTCATCGCGATAGTAGGAATCATCGTAGTATCCCTCATCGTCTGATGGTAGTGGTGGGAAATACCTTGGTCGGCAACGTCTGGGAGGATGGTCATCGGAGTCCCACCCCGAAGGGCCGTGAGGAGGAGGCGGTGCCCCACTTCTCGGTTGGTTTTGATGACCACTTCTGTTAGAAGAGCTAGGAGCTTTCTTCCCACCAGAGTTCATCCTATCCCACACGCTAGTGCGACGATTGTTCAAAGGGGTTTCCAACACCGGGCGTCCAGTGGAGCCGTCGGACCTATCCCCATCCTCATGGGCTTGTAGCAATTCCTGCATGATGCGATCCCCTATGCGCTCGAGTACGTTCTGATGTTGAGTGGTTTCCTCAAGGGGAGGTTGTTCTTGGGGGGGCGCCCTCCTTCTCCTCTTCTGAGTTCGAGAGGAAGTACCAGGCGCGGTACTGCCAAAGTTAAGCACGGATTGGAGGTTCCTTCCCAGGTTTAACCTTGACGAGATGCCTGGGACGATTCTGTTAAATTTATGCATGAGAACACGCTCGAGGTCCTCGTCACCGAGTGAACCCACCTCCAATTCTGTCTCGATTTGTGGCCTCTGTAGCTCCCTGGTAGGGGCCTTTGGCGCACTCCCCGGATCAGGATTATCCATGGTGATGGTTGTTGGTGGGGTACTATCGGACATACCTGCCCCACCAAGAGACTGGAACATTTTTTGGTTATTCGGCCCTCCTGCTTGGCCACATTGAGGTTGAGCGAAGGTGATTATCCCATCACCTGCGGACTTTCGATTCCAAGGATTCGTGTTCCTTGGGTATCCCTGAAATTGTCCCTTCGTCATAGGGGGAGATTGAGATTAAGATCGAGAATGAGTTTAATGTATGGGTCCCACGGATGGCGCCAACTTGTTAATACAAAAGTTGGATGATCCTTGCTTGACCCGAATTAGGCTTAATCCGGGTAGGCTGGGCTCCGACTCTTGCACCGAGTGAATAACTTGCTGAGATCCTGCACACTAAAACAACACGCGTTAGACTTACCATGGGAACGTATCCCACGATTAGACTCTAGCGTGAGAGTAAGTAATCGGTTTAGGGTTGAGATAATCGGTTGTAGGTTGAGAGTAGGGAGAATGTGATACCTTTGTGGAACCCTTGGGGGTTCCTTATATAGGCAGTGAAACCCTAATGGGCTGTCACTGTTTCTTCGGCCCTAAGCACAAGATAATCACCATAATTAGTTTGATTGTTATCTTCTAATTATGGTGAGTGTATATCCTATACTTTGAGGCAAATCTCAATCCTAACAAGATTGTTATTCTGTCTAACCCTGTACCAGCCGTGCCAGGCCGTGGGCCACACACATCTTATGCGACCACTGTTCATTTAAGCCCATAAGCTCAAATGTCATTAATCCAACCCATTCGTGATGGGCCGGATGCGGGTAGTACCCATGTGCCGGGTTCATGACCCGGTTGGGGACTATACGTCATCAGTAAGTATGGGCTAGATAAACATAGATACTGAAATTCTTTTACATACCGAGTTGTACCTGTCTGATACAACAAATTCTATCAACCACCTCAGCCTTTTATCGGTCTAAATACGACATCTCACAAAAATGATTAACGGAGAAAGTGGCTGCTGATGCAGCATAGATAAACAATGTGATTGTTGTTTTTAGTTTGCATACTGATAGGTGTGAAAACACCCATCCTTTTACCACTTATTTCTTACTAAAAACAAGACCAAAACGCGTATTTAATGTCATTTGTTTGGAATTATGCGTGGTTTGTGTGTTTGTTGTGTTTCAGAGCCAACCGGATAATATTGGAGAAAACATGGGATTGCAAGGGTTTTATCGAGGAAAAAGACGAAAAGACGGAGTCTATAGTCCAAGAGATGTAAAAGATTTGAAGTCAATGGGCCTATTTGAAGATTTATCGAAGAAAAGGACCAAAGATGGAAGATTTACCTATGTCGAAGAAACTCAAGTCTATTAAATGAGGAAATTAAAAGACGAGTTGAATTTATTCGTCAACAAATCCCGAATCGAAATCGAAAACGTCAACTTTTCTGAAAAGACGAGAAGACAAAAAGAAAGAGAGAAAACCCACTTACCAACCAAGGGAGAAGCCTATAAATACTCCTCCCATTCACAAATTTCCACTAGTCTTTTTCTGTTACATTTTTCTCCGAGTTCTTAGGAACCATCTCCCTTAAGGAGTGGTTTCTTTGTTTTCTTCCAATCTTGTAAGTTTAATCTTTCCACTTTTTTTGTTGAATCTTAAATCATTAATACAAGTTTACTTTTAATCTTTCCATCATCTTGTTCTTCATCTCTTTGTGATTCAAAGTTCTTTAAGTTTTATTGTATTGGTTTGATCATAAAAAGTAAGTGGGTTTTGCGATTTTGTGGTTTTGGATTGATGTTTACCTTAGGTAAATGATTAGTGGTGAAATTGGTTTAAGTTTTGATTAAAAACTTGGTAAAATTTTGTGTTAAATTTGTGTTTCAGTCGTTCCTCTGTTCTTCGCACCATCATCTTGCCCAGATTCCGGATAAGGGGATTTGTGGGTTTTCTGTTGGTTCAGAATATCCATATATTCCGGATCAAGGCTTTGATTGTGTTGCTTACTCGGAATATCAAAATATATAAAGTTTCTATCCGAATATTTCGCATAGGGTTTCTCTCTAAAACATTCCGCATAAGGGTTTCTTGTCAAAGTATTCCGCATAGGGTTCTTATCAAAATATTCCGCATAGACATTCCTGTTCAAATTATTCCGCATAGGGTTCTTTTCCAAATATTCCGCATAAGGGTTTCTTGTCATAACATTCCGCATAGGGTAATATTCCGCATGGCCATGATTATTCCGAATAGCCAATTATTCAGCATAAGAGATTTATTCCGAGTAGAGTTAACATTCCGAGTAAGGCAAAATATTCCGGATAGCCATTATTCCGAATAAGGTAAATTTCCAGTTTTTCCAGTTTTAAATTCTAGCTTTATTTTTATTCTCAGTAATCGCTTTTAGTTTAATTTTATTATTTCTAGCACTTATCATTTTAGTAGATTTAGACCAAAGCTCCCTCTTTTTAGTTACCATTTACAACGATTCCACTTTTGACCGTGATCAATTCGAGAAGATACCGAGAACGAAACAACGACATATATCAGTTGGGTACGAGCAACGCAAAGAAAGATCTTATAAAAGCAAACTTTTATTAACCAACCAAAAGTCAGTTATTAAAATGGCGCCGCTGCCGGCTCTTCTCTTTAAGATCAACAGTTTCTTGTGAGAAAAATTGGATTTTGGGATCCGTTCTTTCGGGAACGTTATTTTCAAGCACAAAAATTGTCAAAAAACCCATAAAAATATAAAATTTTCAAAAATACAAAAACATTAAAAAAACCTATAAAAACCAAAAATATTTTCTCTTGCATTTTCTTTTTAGTGTATGCGTACTCGATCAACGTCTTATTCAGAGCCCGAGACTCTCGAAGATTTAGACATGGCCGATGTACACAACAACAACAATAATAATCCACCCCTCCCAAACAACAACAATAATAATCCACCCCTCCCAAACAACAACAATAATAATCCACCCCACCAAAACATGAATAATACACCCTTACCCGACCTACGAACCATGGAGGAGCTATGCCAACCTACGATGAACGGACGTGGAGGCCCGATTGCGCCAATGCATGTCACGGCTCAGGAGTTTTCGTTGAAGCATCACATGATCCAACAAGTGCAAACTAACCCATTTCGCGGAATTCCGGATGATGATGCCAACAAACACCTCGACAAATTCATTACCATCACCCAAAGCATGAAGTCCCCCGGTGTTTCTATGGATGACCTTCGCCTCTAACTCTTTCCCCACTCGCTTTCTCACAATGCCGAAAAATGGTTTGAGCGTCTCCCAAAGAACTCTATTCATACTTGGGACGACATGACTCAACGCTTTTTGTCGCGCTACTTCCCACCATCCATGGTCACGAGCCTTCGTAACCAAATTAGTGGATTCATGCAAGACAATGATGAATCGCTCTTTGATGCTTGGGAACGATACAATGATTTGATCGACCGCTGTCCAAATCACAACATGCTCCCCGTTACTCTCATTGATACTTTCTACAATGCTCTCACTTTTCGTGATCGTGACACGATCAATGTCGCCGCCGGTGGTACTTTTATGAAAAGGAGACCGGAGGAATGTCGAGAGTTGATTGAAAACATGACTACTCACCACAAGAATTGGGATTCATCCGCATCCTCAAGATCTAACTCGAGAGTCAATGTTTCTTCTACTACTTCCAATCCCGAGATGACTGAAATTACTCGACAACTCGCTGAGATGAACAAAAATTTTATGACCATGGCCACAAACCACTTTCAACAAGCTAAAGCCGTTGCTATTTCTTGTGACACATGTGGTGGTCCTCATTCTTACAATGATTGTCCTTCTACCCAAGGCAATTTTTCTGAAAACGTTAACGCAGAATACGGTACTTATCCCACGGGAGGCTATCAAGCTCGTCCTCAAGGAGACCGTAGCTTGCTAAGTTATCGTTCCAACAACTATCTTGCTCCACCCGGTTTCCCTCCTACAAACCAAAACCAGCAACAAAGCTATAACAGAAACAACCAATCTCAACCTCGTGCTACCAATTAATATCAATCCCAAAGAAACCCATATCAAACTCAAGGAAATTCTCAAGCTTACCAAGCTCCACCTCTCAATCAACCGATGGCATTGAATCAAGACGTCGAGACGTTCATGAAGACTAATCGGGAGATGGTGACGAATCTTCAAAGTCAATTTATCAACTTGAAGAATGACATGGCGAAACAAGGGAGCGATATTCGAGCCGAGCTGAGGAATGACATGGCAAAACAAAGCAATGAAATTCGTGCAGACATCAGAGACTCTTTCAGCACTCAAGCGCTTAACATTCGTGATATGATTGGTTCGCTCATCCAAGGTAATCAAACCTCTTCTTCGTGTACTCTTCCGAGTAACACCGTTGCGAACCCAAGAGGGGAGATGAAAGCAATCACTACTCGTAGTGGAAAAGGTTATACGGAACCCGAGCTTCCTACACCTCCACCCGTGATTGTGAACAAGGAAAAAGAGCAACTTTCCTCACCTCCTTCACCTTCTATCCCCATTTCCCCACCACACGTGGTTGTGAGTGATCCTACTCCCCTAAAGCCTTCTTCTTCATCCAATATACCTTATCCTTCAAGGTTGAGGAAAGAGAAGCAAAAGAGCAAGGATGATATTCAAGTTTCAAACTTTCTAAAAATGTTTAAACAGTTGAATTTTAACATCTCCTTTGCCGAGGCTCTCGCTCACATGCCTAAATACGCTAAGATGTTTAAAGATCTTCTAAGTGACAAGGAGAAGCTTCTTGACATTGCTCAGACCCAACTTAATGAGAATTTCTCCGCCGTTCTCTTAAGGAAATTGCCCACCAAACTTGGTGATCCGGGTCGCTTCTTGATTCCTTGCAACTTCCCGGGAGTAGAGAATTGCATGGCCCTAGCCGATCTAGGTGCCAGTATAAACTTAATGCCTTTAAGTGTTTGGAAGCAATTATCTCTCCCCGAGCTAGTCCCCACCAAAATGACTTTGGAATTAGCTAACCGTACGGTTACTTATCCAGTGGGGATAGCCGAAGATGTCTTTGTTGGCGTTGACAAATTCACCTTCCTGGCGGATTTTGTTGTCGTTGACTACGAGATGGACCCCCTTGTTCCATTAATCATTGGACGTCCATTCCTGAGGACCGGTCGCACTCTCATTGATGTAGCTGTGGGCGAAATAATCATGAGAGTTGGTGACGTTAAAATTGTCTTCAACATGGGTAAGCTTTCTAAGCAACCTTATTCATATGAGAGTGTTAATGCTATTGATGTTCTCGATGAGGCTTGTGAAGAACATTTTCATGATGCTTGCAAAAGTACTCTCTCTTCTCTACCCAATGTTGAGACCGTTGCCTCAATTGCTCCGGCATTGACTCCTTTTGGAGAAAGTGACTTGGATGATTTCGAAGCTAGTTTGGGTCCTCTCGATATTAAGTATGATGATTCTTCCACTGATTGGGATGAAGACATTCGTACTATTGAGAGACTTCTCAATGAAGACCCGTTTCCTCCTCCCTCTCCTAAAGAGGTGACTAGTGATGATCCACCGTTAGTTACACCATCTATTGAGGATCCCCCTACTCTTGAGCTTAAGGACCTACCTCCTCATCTTGAGTACGTTTTTCTTGAAGATAACAAGAAGTTACCGGTCATCATCGCGAAGGACCTGAAAGAAGAAGAAAAGTCCCGACTTATCGCCGTGTTGAAGAAGCATAAAAAAGCTATCGCTTGGAAATCTCCGATATTCGCGGAATTGATCCTCACTTTTACACACATAAAATTCTCATGGAGGACTACTTCAAGCCCACAATTCAAAGCCAACAAAGGGTGAATCCTAAAATCCATGAAGTCATCAAAAAAGAGGTTATCAAACTTCTTGATGCGGGTATTATTTACCCTATTTCGGATTCACCATGGGTTAGTCCAGTCCATTGTGTGCCTAAGAAAGGCGGAATTACCGTGGTGCCCAATGCAAACAACGAGTTGATTCCTACCCGTCTCGTTACTGGGTGGAGAGTTTGTATAGACTACCGTAAACTCAATGATGCCACGAGAAAGGATCATTTCCCTCTTCCTTTTATGGACCAAGTGCTTGAACGTTTAGCGGGTAATGAATATTACTGCTTTCTTGATGGTTTCTCGGGTTATTTCCAAATACCCATCGATCCCCAAGATCAAGAGAAGACAACATTCACTTGTCCCTATGGCACTTTTGCTTACAAAAGAATGCCTTTTGGCTTATGCAATGCCCCAGGACTTTCCAAAGGTGCATGTTGGCTATCTTCCATGACATGGTTGAGCAAACCATGGAAGTCTTCATGGATGATTTCTCGGTCTTTGGGGATTCCTTCTCTTCTTGCCTTGCCAATTTGGAACGTATGCTTAAGCGGTGCGAAGACACTCGCCTTGTTCTGAATTGGGAAAAATGCCATTTTATGGTAAAAGAAGGCATCGTGCTAGGACACAAAATCTCTAAAGCCGGTCTTGAAGTCGACCGTGCTAAAGTGGATGTCATAGCCAAATTACCTCCACCTTCAACTGTGAAGGGTGTGAGAAGTTTTCTGGGTCTTGCGGGCTTCTATCGTCGATTCATTCAGGATTTCTCTAAAATCGCTCGCCCGATGACCCACTTCTTGGAAAAAGATACTCCTTTTATCTTTTCTAAAGAGTGTATCGAAGCCTTCAATCTTCTTAAGGATAAGCTAACTAAGGCACCGGTCTTGGTTACCCCTAATTGGGAGCTACCCTTTGAGTTGATGTGCGATGCTAGCAACTTTGCTATTGGTGCGGTTTTGGGACAAAGGATCAACAAACATTTCCAACCAATCCACTATGCTAGCAAAACAATGACAGGGGCTCAATTGCATTATACGACAACCGAAAAAGAGCTTTTAGCTGTTGTCTATGCTTTTGAAAAGGAGACCGGAGGAATGTCGAGAGTTGATTGAAAACATGACTACTCACCACAAGAATTGGGATTCATCCGCATCCTCAAGATCTAACTCGAGAGTCAATGTTTCTTCTACTACTTCCAATCCCGAGATGACTGAAATTACTCGACAACTCGCTGAGATGAACAAAAATTTCATGACCATGGCCACAAACCACTTTCAACAAGCTAAAGTCGTTGCTATTTCTTGTGACACATGTGGTGGTCCTCATTCTTACAATGATTGTCCTTCTACCCAAGGCAATTTTTCTGAAAACGTTAACGCAGCATACGGTACTTATCCCACGGGAGGCTATCAAGCTCGTCCTCAAGGAGACCGTAGCTTGCTAAGTTATCGTTCCAACAACTATCTTGCTCCACCCGGTTTCCCTCCTACAAACCAAAACCAGCAACAAAGCTATAACCGAAACAACCAATCCCAACCTCGTGCTACCAATTAATATCAATCCCAAAGAAACCCATATCCAACTCAAGGAAATTCTCTAGCTTACCAAGCTCCACCTCTCAATCAACCGATGGCATTGAATCAAGACGTCGAGACGTTCATGAAGACTAATCGGGAGATGGTGACGAATCTTCAGAGTCAATTTATCAACTTGAAGAATGACATGGCGAAACAAGGGAGCGATATTCGAGCTGAGCTGAGGAATGACATGGCAAAACAAAGCAATGAAATTCGTGCAGACATCAGAGACTCTTTCAGCACTCAAGCGCTTAACATTCGTGATATGATTGGTTCGCTCATCCAAGGTAATCAAACCTCTTCTTCGGGTACTCTTCCGAGTAACACCGTTGCGAACCCAAGAGGGGAGATGAAAGCAATCACTACTCGTAGTGGAAAAGGTTATACGGAACCCGAGCTTCCTACACCTCCACCCGTGATTGTGAACAAGGAAAAAGAGCAACTTTCCTCACCTCCTTCACCTTCTATCCCCATTTCCCCACCACACGTGGTTGTGAGTGATCCTACTCCCCTAAAGCCTTCTTCTTCATCCAATATACCTTATCCTTCAAGGTTGAGGAAAGAGAAGCAAAAGAGCAAGGATGATATTCAAGTTTCAAACTTTCTAAAAATGTTTAAACAATTGAATTTTAACATCTCCTTTGCCGAGGCTCTCGCTCACATGCCTAAATACGCTAAGATGTTTAAAGATCTTCTAAGTGACAAGGAGAAGCTTCTTGACATTGCTCAGACCCAACTTAATGAGAATTTCTCCGCCGTTCTCTTAAGGAAATTGCCCACCAAACTTGGTGATCCGGGTCGCTTCTTGATTCCTTGCAACTTCCCGGGAGTAGAGAATTGCATGGCCCTAGCCGATCTAGGTGCCAGTATAAACTTAATGCCTTTAAGTGTTTGGAAGCAATTATCTCTCCCCGAGCTAGTCCCCACCAAAATGACTTTGGAATTAGCTAACCGTACGGTTACTTATCCAGTGGGGATAGCCGAAGATGTCTTTGTTGGCGTTGACGAATTCACCTTCCCGGCGGATTTTGTTTTCGTTGACTACGAGATGGACCCCCTTGTTCCATTAATCGTTGGACGTCCATTCCTGAGGACCGGTCACACTCTCATTGATGTAGCTGTGGGCGAAATAATCATGAGAGTTGGTGACGATAAAATTGTCTTCAACATAGGTAAGCTTTCTAAGCAACCTTATTCATATGAGAGTGTTAATGCTATTGATGTTCTCGATGAGGCTTGTGAAGAACATTTTCATGATGCTTGCAAAAGTACTCTCTCTTCTCTACCCAATGTTGAGACCGTTGCCTCAATTACTCCGGCATTGACTCCTTTTGGAGAAAGTGACTTGGATGATTTCGAAGCTAGTTTGGGTCCTCTCGATATTAAGTATGATGATTCTTCCACTGATTGGGATGAAGACATTCGTACTATTGAGAGACTTCTCAATGAAGACCCGTTTCCTCCTCCTTCTCCTAAAGAGGTGACTAGTGATGATCCACCGTTAGTTACACCATCTATTGAGGATCCCCCTACTCTTGAGCTTAAGGACCTACCTCCTCATCTTGAGTACGTTTTTCTTGAAGATAACGAGAAGTTACCGGTCATCATCGCGAAGGACCTGAAAGAAGAAGAAAAGTCCCGACTTATCGCCGTGTTGAAGAAGCATAAAAAAGCTATCGCTTGGAAATCTCCGACATTAGCGGAATTGATCCTCACTTTTACACACATAAAATTCTCATGGAGGACGACTTCAAGCCCACAATTCAAAGCCAACAAAGGGTGAATCCTAAAATCCATGAAGTCATCAAAAAAGAGGTTATCAAACTTCTTGATGCGGGTATGATTTACCCTATTTTGGATTCACCATGGGTTAGTCCAGTCCATTGTGTGCCTAAGAAAGGCGGAATTACCGTGGTGCCCAATGCAAACAACGAGTTGATTCCTACCCGTCTCGTTACTGGGTGGAGAGTTTGTATAGACTACCGTAAACTCAATGATGCCACGAGAAAGGATCATTTCCCTCTTCCTTTTATGGACCAAGTGCTTGAACGTTTAGCGGGTAATGAATATTACTGCTTTCTTGATGGTTTCTCGGGTTATTTCCAAATACCCATCGATCCCCAGGATCAAGAGAAGACAACATTCACTTGTCCCTATGGCACTTTTGCTTACAAAAGAATGCCTTTTGGCTTATGCAATGCCCCCAGGACTTTCCAAAGGTGCATGTTGGCTATCTTCCATGACATGGTTGAGCAAACCATGGAAGTCTTCATGGATGATTTCTCGGTCTTTGGGGATTCCTTCTCTTCTTGCCTTGCCAATTTGGAACGTATGCTTAAGCGGTGCGAAGACACTCGCCTTGTTCTGAATTGGGAAAAATGCCATTTTATGGTAAAAGAAGGCATCGTGCTAGGACACAAAATCTCTAAAGCCGGTCTTGAAGTCGACCGTGCTAAAGTGGATGTCATAGCCAAATTACCTCCACCTTCAACTGTGAAGGGTGTGAGAAGTTTTCTGGGTCATGCGGGCTTCTATCGTCGATTCATTCAGGATTTCTCTAAAATCGCTCGCCCGATGACCCACCTCTTGGAAAAAGATACTCCTTTTATCTTTTCTAAAGAGTGTATCGAAGCCTTCAATCTTCTTAAGGATAAGCTAACTAAGGCACCGGTCTTGGTTACCCCTAATTGGGAGCTACCCTTTGAGTTGATGTGCGATGCTAGCAACTTTGCTATTGGTGCGGTTTTGGGACAAAGGATCAACAAACATTTCCAACCAATCCACTATGCTAGCAAAACAATGACAGGGGCTCAATTGCATTATACGACAACCGAAAAAGAGCTTTTAGCTGTTGTCTATGCTTTTGAAAAATTTCGCCCCTATCTTGTTTTATCTACCACCATCGTATACACGGACCATTCCGCGTTGAAGTACTTGATGACTAAACACGACTCTAAGCCAAGACTTCTCCACTGGGTTTTACTCCTTCAAGAATTCAACATTGAAATTTACGACAAGAAGGGTGTTGAAAACCTAGCCGCGGATCATCTGAGCAGACTTGAGGATCCATATCAAGGGGATCATCCGAACAAAGAGATCAATGACTCTTTCCGCCTTGAGACCTTAATGTCTATAAATCTCAATCTTGATGACACCCTGTAGTTTGCCGACATTGCAAACTACTTAGCGGGTGGTGTTCTCATCAAAGGGTTAACATCCCAACAAAAGAAGAAGTTCTTGAATGATGTTAAGACTTACTTTTGGGATGACCCTTATCTATTCAAACAATGTGCTTATCTGATCATTCGTCGTTGTGTTGACGGACCGGCAGCTTTTGACATTCTCCAGGCTTGCCACAAAGGACCTACCGGTGGTCACTTTGGTCCCAACTACACCGCCAAAAAAGTGTTTGACTCCGGATTCTGTTGGCCCACTATTTATCGTGATGCTCACGAGATGGTTAAACATTGTGATGCTTGCCAAAAACAAGGCAAGATCACACATAAAGATGAGATGCCTCAAAATTTCATACAAGAATGTGAAATCTTTGATGTATGGGGCATCGACTTTATGGGGCCATTCCCTTCTTCTAAAGGCAACAAATACATCCTTGTCGCTGTCGACTACGTTTCTAAATGGGTTGAAGCCAAAGCTTTACCCACTAACGACGCGAGGGTGGTTTGTAATTTCTTGAAACAACTGTTTGCTCGATTCGGTGTTCCTCGTGCTATTATCAGTGACCGCGGGACTCATTTTTGCAACGATCAATTTGCAAGAGTCATGGCTAAGTATGGTGTCAATCACCGTCTTTCCACCGCTTATCATCCTCAAACCAACGGTCAAGCCGAGATATCTAACCGTGGATTGAAGAGAATTTTGGAACGTACTGCGGGAGAGCACCGTGCCTCGTGGGCCGATAAACTTGATGATGCTCTGTGGGCTTTCCGTACCGCCTATAAGACGCCGATTGGTTGTACACCTTATCGTCTTGTGTACGGGAAAGCATGCCACCTCCCCATCGAGCTGGAACATAAGGCATACTGGGCCTTGAAGTGGGCTAACTTCGACATCAACAAAGCTGGTGATCTTCGCAAGATTCAACTCAACGAGCTACAAGAATTGAGGAATGAAGCTTACGAGAACTCATTGATCTACAAAGAGAAGACCAAGATTATCCACGATGCTAAAATCAAGAACCGAGAGTTCCACGTTGGTGATCAAGTCTTACTTTTTAACTCTCGGTTGAAGATATTCTCGGGCAAGTTGAAGAGCCGCTGGTCTGGTCCATTCACTATCGTCAATGTTTTTCCCTATGGCACCATTGAGCTTTCTCAGCCAAATGGGCCCAATTTTAAGGTGAATGGCCAGCGTCTGAAGTTATACTTTGGTGAGGACATCTCTCATGAGATGATTCCATCCCTTACCACATTTCCCTTGAATTAGTTTGGGACTGAGTCAGGCTCGTGACTCGGTGAACAAAAACAAGCGCTCCTCGGGAGGCAACCCGAGTATCTATCCCCCTTTCCCGTTTTTCATCCTAAGTGTAGGGGGAGCTATATAGGTTGCTTGTATTTGGATGGTAATGTGATTACAGGGATAAGTGCACTCTTGGAATCTTTGAAGAACCGTGCTCCCATGTTGTCCGCAATACCGGTTCTATCTCTCAACTATCGTGATTCAATTATCTTCATACTCACATTTGAAATTGATCACTTTAGTCGTCTCTTCCTTAGCGAGATTTAAAAAACGTGCACAATGTCATAAGTGTAGGGGAGACTTTTTCCACATGCTTAAACATTGAGGACAATGTTTATCTTAAGTGTAGGGGAGACTTCTATCGAAGTTTTAAGTGGACTTTTCCATGAAAATGCCTTCATTTAACCGGAAAATCATCTTTTTCAGCATTTTTCAAATTTTTAATTAACTTTGGCCATTTAGTCGTAATTTTTAAATTTTTATCGTTGCTTTCATATGTATATATCCCGCAATAAAGTCAAAAATATTAATAAAGTGGTGTAGCTAGTTTTGAAATCTTTGACATATTAGGCCCGTTGCGATTATTTTGACTCAACCCGAATAGACTTATCCAAGTTTATTCTAGCTAGTATCCTTAACCATGTAGACCTTAATTGGTTTATTCGGCTAAGTATCCACGAGTCTCATTACTTGAGATTTTAAATTGTGGAGAACGAGAAATGATAGAGTCAATTATAAGTCGGTATTCTTGCACTAGCTCACTTGGTGTAATTATTTGCCTATTCTCCCATCAATTGCTAATAATTTATTTGCAATAAGTAAGGTCGTACGATTTGAAAGGTTACTTAGCTTCTAGCCCAAGATCGTTTAAAAGTTGCTCGGTAATGATAAGAGTTCATAGCCAAGGCATAACTTATGAAGCGGGGCGCGAAGATTGGCGAGTCCAAAAAGGCCCTAACAAGGCATGAGGATTCCATTTTATTGCTAAAGATCCAAGGTGATGTGAAAAGCATTATTCCCAAAATCAATATGAAGGATCAAGACTCACGACGAAAAGCAATCAACTCCCATAAAGATCATGGAGAAGTCTATCCGAAAAGACCCTAACAAGGTATGAGGATAAATAGATCCAAGTCCGAAAAGGAGGCGGATCGTTGTATCTCAAAATCCCAATTAGAGATTGTAGAAATAATCATGAAGTCGTGGTCAACAATGTTGGAGTACCCCTCAAAAGTCTCCAAGTGAAGAAACTCTATTAACGAAGAGAAGACCATTATCTCAAGAACGTCTCTTAAGATATGAAGTATGAAGACATGCCAATATCGGCCCGAGAAAGGTCTCAAATCGTGAACCAAGTTATGCCAAGATATGAACTTTTTGATATCCCGAGAAGCAGTTTTAAGAGATTTTGTCCTTTAGCTAACTATTAATCAAATCGTCCTACTTTGCTTTCAGCCTAAATAAACTATCAAAATAAGTCCCAAAATGCATCTTCATGATCATTCTAAGACAAAAATAAAATATAAGAGATACACCTAGGAATAAGGGAGTTTAAGCATATAATTAAGCCATGTGTGTAAGTGTTTGAATTGCTAACTTATAATAACAATGATCTTGTTTTTAAGCTTAGTTTGGGGAACGTGAAACTTCAGGGTGATAAATCTTCGCAGCACCAAATCTCTAATGTAAGTCCTTGATCTCTTTGCAGGTTATTTCCATATAGCTATTTTCAAATGAAAATGGTTTCTATCCTTTTTTCTCCTTTAAAGCTTTAATTTCTCTTAGTATTTAGATTTTTGTTTAGTAGAATTTTAATAAGGCCAAGGTTGATTGATTATGATAAAAGTGTATAACTGCTTTATCAATAAGCATTGCATGAGGGCATGACAATGGTTAAGTGTAGGGGATTTGATAGGTGGGAAAACACCCATCCTTTTACCACTTATTTCTTACTAAAAAAAAGACCAAAACGCATATTTAATGTCATTTGTTTGGAATTATGCCTGGTTTGTGTGTTTGTTGTGTTTCAGAGCCAACCGGATAAATATTGGAGAAAACATGGGATTGCACGGGTTTTATCGAGGAAAAATACGAAAAGACGAAGTCTATAGTCCAAGAGATGCAAAAGATTTGAAGTCAATGGGCCTATTTGAAGATTTATCAAAGAAAAGGACCAAAGATGGAAGATTTACCTATGTCGAAGAAACTCAAGTCTATTAAATGGAGAAATTAAAAGACGAGTTGAATTTATTCGTCGACAAATCCCGAATCGAAATCGAAAACGTCAACTTTTCTGAAAAGACGAGAAGACAAAAAGAAAGGGAGAAAGCCCACTCACCAACCAAGGGAGAAGCCTATAAATACTCCTCCCATTCACAAATTTCCACTAGTCTTTTTCTGTTACATTTTTCTCCGAGTTCTTAGGAACCATCTCCCTTAAGGAGTGGTTTTCATTTTTCTTTGATTTCTTCCAATCTTGTAAGTTTAATCTTTCAAGTTTGTTTGTTGAATCTTAAATCATTAATACAAGTTTACTTTTAATCTTTCCATCATCTTGTTCTTCATCTCTTTGTGATTCAAAGTTCTTTAAGTTTTATTGTATTGGTCTGATCATAAAAAGTAAGTGGGTTTTGCCATTTTGTGGTTTTGGATTGATGTTTACCTTAGGTAAATGATTAGTGGTGAAATTGGTTTAAGTTTTGATTAAAAACTTGGTAAAATTTTGTGTTAAATTTGTGTTTCAGTCGTTCCCCTGTTCTTCGCACCATCATCTTGCCCAGATTCCGGATAAGGGGATTTGTGGGTTTTCTGTTGGTTCGGAATATCCATATATTCCGGATCAAGGCTTTGATTGTGTTTCTTACTCGGAATATCAAAATATTCCGCATAGAGTTTCTATCCGAATATTCCGCATAGGGTTTCTCTCTAAAACATTTCGCATAAGGGTTTCTTGTCAAAGTATTCCGCATAGGGTTCTTATCAAAATATTCCCCAGACACATTCCTGTTCAAATTATTCCGCATAGGGTTCTTTTCCAAATATTCCGCATAAGGGTTTCTTGTCATAACATTCCGCATAGGGTAATATTCCGCATGACCATGATTATTCCGAATAGCCAATTATTCAGCATAAGAGATTTATTCCGAGTAGAGTTAACATTCCGAGTAAGGCAAAATATTCAGATAGCCATTATTCCGAATAAGGTAAATTTCCAGTTTTTCTAGTTTTAAATTCTAGCTTTATTTTTATTCTCAGTAATCGCTTTTAGTTTAATTTTATTATTTCTAGCACTTATCATTTTAGTAGATTTAGACCAAAGCTCCCCCTTTTTAGTTACTATTTACAACGATTCCACTTTTGACCTGATGAATTCGAGAAGATACCGAGAACGAAACAACGACATATATCAATTGGGTACGAGCAACGCAAAGAAAGATCTTGCAAAAGCAAACTTTTATTAACCAACCAATAGTCACTTATTACATACAACAGACAAAAACATCTTAGGAGGAAGTTACATGCATTTAAAACATACTACTCAGATAAAGTTCAAAGAAATGGGTCAAAACGGTATAAATTATAGTAATTTGATACCAAAAGACCTTTCAATCCAAATACTTTTCGAACTTATCAAGATTAGATAGAAGGATGATTTTTGGGCATGTGAACAGAGTGCCTCACCATCATCCTTTCTTACTAATCCCATGGAAATGACTAACTGTCATACGTTAGCGAACATTATTTAATCTAGAATCTGCATCCCTATCCAACCAAGGATATAATACCTTCATCAGCACCTGATAATGAAGCATAAGAGGTAATATCAATTAGATAACTATTTAGCATATGAATAAATTAACTAACATAAAGGTAGCCGTAAATGGACATCAGTTTCATTTAGCTTAACATATATTGTCTGAGTTGAAATGTGACCGTGATGTCTACCTTCTGAAATCTTTTTTAACCCCAAAATGAGTGTGACCACGTACTGCAACAGTAGTGGTTCCAGCCTTCATGATATTCAGAAGTGAAACATCAGACATCCCTCCCACCACCAAGACCAGTTATAAATATAGTTCTCCTTTGACCCGATTCTGTCAGCACTCTTTTCTAATACACACATAATCGCAAGGCTTATTTTTAAGTGTTTTTTACTCAAATATAAGCAGATAAGCTATCCTACTGATGGGGCCCCGGACCAACAAATTATAAGTTCTTGAAGGTATGACACTATTATTAACTTTATCTCAGGACTTCGACGGCCAAACATGTAAAAACTTGATGCCATGAGTAGAGGAATATAGGGTCGTTATTTTTGAATTCATATTCAGATCAACTAAACCTATAAATCAATCCAGCTTTTATTATTCAAATTATTTGAATGGAGTGTTTACGGTGATCTTTTTCTAGGAAACAGTTGTAATTCCTACGGGGGCATCAAAAGGATAAATTGTGATACCGAATGTAATTCAGTTTCTGTTTTAGTTTGTGGAATTTTCACATTAGTAATCAATCGAACTTTGTACATTCATAGTGGGTTCCTAGGATGTGCACCACCAACTTGCTCCATGCCAACACAAAGCATCATCAGAACTTTGTAATGCCAAAGAAAATAGTTTATCATCACTGGTTTTCGTTTATTCAGATATAAAAAATCAAATGTGGTAAGTAATAGAGAGGCCTAGCACTCACACCCACCAATAATGGGTCAAAGGTACTAGAAGCCGATGTAGGTTGTACACAAATTTCATGTAACATGCATTACTACCTAATGCACATATCATATAACAGTTTAATCTATTTTTAGAGGTCACTAATGTGTGCTATGAAAATTCAATCGCGACATGTAAACATCAATCAGTATAATTTAAAGTTCCTATTGTTTTGCCATTCTACATAGACAGTAACATATTTGCAGAGCAACCATATATATATATACATATTGATAGCTAAATGTACCTCCCCATATGATTCAGTAACATAGTTGCAGAGCAACCATGTATATGTATACAAAATGATAGCTAAATGTACCTCCCCATATAGCCTCCTTTCTTGAACTGGGCACACACCACCTCTTCTCATGGGATCCATCATCAGTTGCTGCAAAAAAACCAGTATGAGTTTCTTGAATGTCGGCAATCTACACCTGATTTTTTTGATAGTAATGTCAGTTTCAATGAATCTGGAAGAGTGGAGGATTGGTATAAGGTGGAAGAGGCGGAAAATTTCTATGACACTGATGTGGACCCAACCGAGATAACAGAAACCCGACCTCTAACGATAGAAAAAGATGTCGTTTTAAGTGACCGTCAATACCCCTTTTAATTGAGTGGTTCAGATGTGCAAATATGGAGCCGGGATTATCAAGTTAACCATTATTCATAGCCCAAAATATACTTATATGTGATTGTATTCTTGAAAAATTGGTGACATATTTATTAAGGGTTGTTTGGGATTGCTGATTCCCAAGTGTTAAATATGCGATAAACAAAGTTTGAATAACCTTAGCAAAACAACCACATTTATGCCAAAGTTGTGTCATGTCTTTGACAAGAAATGTTCAGCAACCTTGATACAAAAGAACCTTTGTTCAATCTCACATAAATCTAAATGCAAATCTGAATTAGATAAAAATATAGCACTATCATCTAATGTACAATTGCAGGTCTGAAGAATTGTAAAATTTAGTATTTACGTAGAGGATTTAGCCTAGCCTCATTGACAATGAAATATGCAATTCCTTGAAGATGAGGATTGTTTTTGTTATAACAACTCAAGTTTAATATATGCTAATAAATAATAAACTTACCCAAATGCCCCTGAACCAGGTAAACAATAACAATCAAGAAGCAAAAACAATGGTTTTAATCTTGTATGAAGTTGGTTTTAAACATTTATAAACGCTTAGTTTACCTTAACATCTTCAACCTCTACAAAGGTTACATATCTAAAACCAGGAGACTAGCCACTTGAAGAAAGGTATAGCTAAATACATCCCTGATAGAATACTTGTTTTCACGATGATTGTTCCTCCATCCGTATAATTTTTAGGATTACCTGAAGGCCACAAAAGTAATTTTCATGATTTAATACAGTTAGAACGTAGAGAGCGTCGACAATTATTAGTAAGTAACAATAATGAAACATACAGGAGAACATTTATCATGATATCAAGTGCAAACTAAAATAGCCCAGTCTCAGCAATGCCCGTTGAAATTTGGATATGAGTCAACAAATACGCCAAAGATACAAAAACAACAGAAAAATTGGAAAGATACCTACAAAAGTTTGATCTTCATGTGCTTCAATAAATTTGAATGGTAGCACCTTTCTTGCATCACATCCTGGTTTAATGTGTATACTTTAAATGATACAATATAAAGGTTTATCAATTGAGCATCGACTTTGTCATATGGTGTAACACCCCCCAAATATTCACATATCAAAGTAGCGGAAGATTCGTTGGTGTTACGGGATAACACATTACTCAAATCATAGGCAACGCTTAAAAATCGCGTCGTTTAATAATAAAGCATTTTCTATTCATAAATATCAAATTACATAGGTCCTCAGGTCAATACATGTCTTACAAATTTACAAAACATTTGAATGGAAAATGTTATTTAAATGCGGGTCATAAATTCTTGTCGTCTTCCCGAGAATTACCTTCAAGTACCTGAGATAAAACATGTTAAAAGTCAGCGAAACGCCGAGTGAATTCATAGAGTTTAATAAAAACCATTAATATATCACCGGTATATAATTATTACCGAAGATCATTTTGTACAAATCTTTGTCGTAGGCTATAAAATAGGCCAAAGACATTTGATATGAATCTTTGTCGTAAATCATAATATAGGCTTTTTTCTTCAAACCCATTATACGAACCATTGTCGTAAAAAAATATCACTACAATACGTTTTATAACGTTGTATAGAGTTTAATAAAAACCGTTATATGAAAATGGTTATGTAAAACTAAAAGACGAACAATATATCAATAATAAGACCCCGTATTGCTAGTCAGGCAATATATTATAATTCAATTAGTATATCAGTATTTTCATTATTGGATTATTATAAGCCGCATGTGTGACAATCCGTCAATTTATGGTTGATATTTTATTCTCAAGTGTTATTTAAAAACATTATTTTAATGTTATATTATGAACTCACTTATTTTTGGGAAGAAATTTGGATTTACGTCTTGAAGTAGCATCGACTACGTCTAAACCGGAGGACTCTACGTTACGTGCTTACGTTTACCTACACCGTCTTTGGTAACAGTCCGATACTTCAGGATATAAATTTATCCGTGAATATTATTTTGGGATTTTAAATTTATGTTGGTTCATAAACTCACTAATTTACGAGTAGAGATTAGGACTTACGTGAATAATTTAACGTCCTTTACGACTAAACCGGAAACCTTAGGATTACGTATTTACGTTTTTGAACTCCGTTTTTGA
This sequence comes from Glebionis coronaria, assembly GCA_025667525.1. NCBI lineage: Eukaryota > Viridiplantae > Streptophyta > Magnoliopsida > Asterales > Asteraceae > Glebionis > Glebionis coronaria. The sequence goes on from JANFOE010000235.1 coordinate 294,291, forward strand.
TGAGACAATTTTTATTAGTTTGTGTCGTTGATTCATAATTTATAAAAATGTTTTTCGTAAAACGACCCGAGGGCACGCAAATCAAGGAAAGTAGAATCGAAGAATACCCGTAAATTAGTGGGATGGGACAAAACAAGTTTATCCCACCCCACTCAAAAGAGATGGCCAAAAGAGGACACCACATCATAAGATGTGGCACCCTTTAAGCTAGAAAGCTAACACATGTTAGCATAAGCTTAACATGTAAGCTAACGTAGCACAAAACCACCAAAACCACGTCATTCATACCATTTACACTTAGCAACTCATGCAAACCACTCACCAAACTCTCTCATCTCTCTAATATTCGTCCAACCATCATCAAAAACAACCCTCATTTGATCTATGTTAGCCATAAAATCATGTGTTACTCATACACATGATGATGCTACTTTGAAGCTTTGAAAATTGGAGGTGATTCTAACATCCAAGGAGAAGATTTGTTGGTGTCATAGGGCTGATTTTCCATGAGAAGTTTATAAAGGTTGGTAGATGATACAAAGATTTTTGCTTGGGTTCAATTTAATTCTCGGAATCTTCTCGAATCGATCACGGTTTAAAGTGGAATAGTTGTTCTTGGTTACTAAAAAGGGGTTTGATTTTCTATGCTACTAAAAAGGTAAATGCGTGAAGATATAAAATTAAACTAAAAGCAGTTAATAAAATAAAGCTTAAACTTAATTAAAATTAAACAGTAAAACAAAAACAATTAAACAGTAAAACAAAAACAGTAAAATACCCCTTACTGAAAAATGCTTGATTCGGAATGTAAAGCTTGATCCGGAATATAACCTTTATTCGGAAAGTTTTGCTTCATGCGGAATAAAAACACCTTCGTTCGGAATATGAATTGATCCGGAATAAATGATAAAAAACTTGATTCGGAATAACACTGATCCAGAATATTTCTACTCATCCGGAATATATGTTCATTCGGAACATTTCCTTCATCCGGAATAATTATGACAAAAATGCTGATTCGGAATATCCCTTTGATAGGTGTGTAAACACCCATCCTTTTTCCACTTATTTCTTACTAAAACAAGACCAAAACACGTATTAAATATCATTTGTTTAGAATTACGCGTGGTTTTTGTGTTTATTGTGTTTCCAGGGCCAACCGGATGAATATTGAAGAAAACATGGGATTGCACGGGTTTTATCGAAGAAAAGGACTCAAGACGAAGTCTATTGTCCAAGAGATGCAAAAGATTTGAAGTCACTGGGCCTATTTGAAGATTTATCGAAGAAAAGGACCAAAGATGGAAGATTTACATAAGTCGAAGAAATTCAAGTCTATTAAACGAAGAAATTAAAAGACAAGTTGAATTTAATCGACGACAAATCCCGAATCAGAATAAAAAACGTCAACTTTTCTGAAGAGACGAGAAGACAAGAAGAACGGGAGAAAGCCCACTCACCAACCAAAGGGAACACGTATATAAAGGGTTCCCTTCACACTTTTCATTCAGTTTTTCATTCCCCTTCTTTTTCTCTTTTTCTGTTCGTAGGTTTCACCAACACCATTAGGGTGTTTGGTGATTTTGATCATTGTTTTTCCAAATATTGTAGTTTAATCTTTATCTTTTGTTTGTTCAACGTTAATCAATCAATACAATCCTTCCATTTCATCTTGTTCAACTTCATCTTTTTGTTTCAAAGTTATAGCTCTTATTTGGTTGATTTGATCTTTAAAAGTTGTTGGGTTTTGTGTTTTTATTGATGGGATTTGTTGTTTATGGTAGTATATGATTTGTGATTAGATTTGTTTAAGTTTTGGTTAAAAACTTAGTGGATTTTGGCTTGGAATCGTGTTCCCCTGTTTTTCTATATCCTACTGTTCTTGAGTTTTTCAAAGTTCTGAACAAAGTTCTGAACAAAGTTCCGAACAAGGTTCCGAACAAGGTTCCGAACAAGGTTCCGAACAAGGTTCCGAACAAGGTTCCGAACAAGGTTCCGAACAAGGTTCCGAACAAGGTTCCGAACAAGGTTCCGAACAAGGTTCCGAACAAGGTTCCGAACAAGGTTCCGAACAAGGTTCCGAACAAGGTTCCGAACAAGGTTCCGAACAAGGTTCCGAAGAAGGTTCCGAACAAAGTTCCGAACGAAAGTTTCGAAGAAAGTTCCGAAGCAAGTTCCGAGTGAACTTCCGAATCAAGGTAGATTTCCGAATCATTTTTCTTTTGAGCATTTTTAAGTGAGTCTTACTGTTTCTTCATTTTATATTTTTATTTTTATTTTAATTCTAGTTTTATTAATCGTTATTAAATTAATTGCTTTTAATTTAAGTTTACATTTTAATGCATTTAAACCTTTTAGTAGATTAAAAATCCAAACCCCCTATTTGTCACCAAAAACAAATCATTCCACTTAGAGCCGAGATCAATTCGAGAGGATACCGAGAGAATTTAGAACCCATACAAAACCCTTGTATCAAATGGCGCCGCTGCCGGCTCTTCTCATTAAGATCAATAGATTTTTGTGAGAACTTGGATTTTGGGATCCGTTCCCCGTGAACGTTATTTTTTCATAAAATTTTCAAAAAAATCCTAAAAAAATACATAAAATTTTCAAAAAATCCTAAAAATTAAAAACCATAAAAACCAAAAATATTTTTGCTTTGTTTTTGCTTTGTTAGTTCTTTTGCAGGTGCATGCGTACACCCTCCACGTTTTATCCCGAGCCCGAGACTCTCGATAACTTAAACATGGCCATTGTACAAAACAACAACAATAACCCACCTCAAAACAATAATAATAACAACAACAACCCACCTTTCAACAACAATAACAACAACAACAATGAGCCTCTACCGGATAATCGCCCGATGATTGAACTCCTACAAGCTCATGTAGATGGCAACACTGATCCAATTGTTATACCCGCGATTGCAGCTAATAATTTTGAGCTCAAATCCGGCTTTATCCAGATGGTCTCTGCTCAACCATTCTTGGGGCGTACCATTGATGATCTACATGACCACATCAAGAGATTCTTGCAACTAACCAACACGGTCAAATTCAATGGTGTTCCACAAGAGGTAATCCGTTTACAACTTTTTCCCTTTTCTTTAGAGGGACAAGCCCGACATTGGCTTTCTAAGGAACCGCCACAGAGTATTCTTTCGTGGACGGATTTGGAATCCAAGTTTATCAATTACTTTTTCCCACCCTCTCATACTACCGCTTTGCGGAATGAAATCATAAATTTTGAACAAAACTACGATGAGTCGTTTAGTGAATCTTGGGATCGTTTTAAAGATCTTTTAAGAAAATGCCCACAACATGGTTTTACCAAAGTGCACCAAATTAACACTTTTTATAATGGTTTAAGCATGAATGACCAAGATTCACTAAACAGTGCCTCGGGGGGTAATCTTTTGGCTAAGACTTCCAATGCTGCTTGGGATATCATTGAGAATAAGTCTCGTGTGCAAACCAAGAGTGTTCGGACCAATGTTGCTAGTGCTAGTACTAGTGACAGCGATAAGCGACTTGACAAAATCACTACGCTTCTTGAATCGCTTGCTACCTAAACCGCCAGCAACACCAACAGCATCAACGCTAGAAACGCTAAAGACGCTCAAGTCAATGCTGTTAGCCAACCATGCGAGATATGCGGGGGTCCTCACTCTTACACCACTTGTACTGCCACCCAAGACTACCCTTCTAAAAACGTGAATGCAGCTTATGGCACCTATCCTCAACCCGCTTATCAAGCACGTCCTCAAGGTGACCGTAATTTGCTTAGCTACCGCTCCAACAACTACCTCTCACCACCCGGTTTTCCTCCTACCAACCCAAACCAACAACAAACCCTCAATCGCCCTCCTCAACAACAACAACAACCTTGTACATACATACCACCTCACAAACAACCACAACCACCTCAAAGAAACAACCAAGTTTACCAGCAACCTGCTTATCAACCACCCGCATACAATGCTCCTCCCAACCAACCTACCGCTTTACACCAAGAAGTGGAAACCTACATGAGGACTAACGATGTGATCGTAGGAAATCTTCAGCGGGAAGTGCTCAACTTGAAAGCAGACCTGGTCAAACAAGGGAACGATCTGAGAGCTGACATGAGAAATACTTTGGATAGTCAGACGAATGACTTAAAAAACATGATGGCTAGTTTCTTCCAAGGTAATCAACCCTCTTCTTCGGGTACTCTTCCGAGTAACGCCGTTGCGAATCCAAGAGGGGAGATGAAAGCAATCACCACTCGCAGTGGCAAAGGTACCAAGGAACCCGAGCTTCCTATACCTCCACCGGTGATTGTGACTAAGGAGAACGAGTCACCTGCTCCAATTACTCATCCTTCTCCTTCCCCACTTTCTCCACCTCTTTCTTCTACCCCTCCTCCACCCAAGGATGTGAGTGATCCTATTCTCCCGAAGCCTTCCTCTTCTTCTAATATACCTTATCCATCTAGGTTGAGGAAAGAGAAGCTCAAAAGCAAGGATGATATTCAGGTTTCGAACTTTCTTAAAATGTTTAAACAACTGAATTTCGATATCTCCTTCGCTGAGGCTCTCGCTCACATGCCTAAGTATGCGAAAATGTTTAAAGATCTTCTGAGTGACAAGGAAAAGCTTCTCGATATTGCCAACACCCAACTTAATAAGAATTGCTCTGCAGTGCTCTTAAGGAAATTGCCAACCAAGCTTGGTGATCCGGGTCGTTTCTTAATCCTTGCAATTTCCCGGGAGTAGAGAATTGCATGGCCTTAGCCGATCTAGGTGCCAGTATTAATCTAATGCCTCTAAGCATTTGGAAGAAATTATCTCTCCCTGAGCTAGTCCCCATCAAAATGACTTTGGAATTAGCTAACCGTACGGTTGCTTATCCAGTGGGGATAGCCGAAGACGTCTTTGTAGGAGTCGACAAATTCACTTTTCCTGCCGATTTCGTCGTCGTCGACTACGAGATGGACTCTCGTGTTCCCTTGATCGTGGGTCGTCCATTCCTGAGAACCGGTCGCACTCTCATCGATGTTGAAGCCGGTGAGCTTATCATGAGAGTGGGTGACGATAAAATCGTCTTCAACATGGGAAAGTTGTCTAAACAACCTTATTCATACGAGAGTGTTAATTGTATTGACGTTCTGGATAAGGCTTGTGAAGAACACTTTAATGATGCTTGTAAAAATATTCCTACCTCTCTTCCCAATGTTGAAACCGTTTCCTCTATTGATTCATCACTGTCTCTATTTGGAGAAAGTGATTTGTTTTGGAACGATCTTGAAGCCACCATGGGAGATGTGAACTTAGCTAATGACGATTCTCCCACCAATGGGGATGAAGACATGCATTTCTTTGAAAACCTTCTCAACGAAGAGAATCTTTCTCCACCATCTCCCACGGTTATTGCTATCGATACTCCGACTTTGAAAACGCCTCCCATCGAAAATCCTCCGGATTTAGAACTTAAGGAGTTGCCACCCCATCTCGAGTATGTGTTCCTTGAAGAAGAGAAGAAGTCGCCCGTCACCATTGCTAAGGACTTGGACGAAGAAGAAAAATCTCGCCTCATCGCCGTGCTTAAAGATCATAAGAAGGCAATTGCTTGGAAAATTTCCGATATCCGCGGAATTGATCCGAACTTTTGTACTCACAAGATTCTCATGGAAGATGACTTTAAACCCACAATCCATAGCCAAAGAAGGGTTAATCCTAAAATTCATGACGTCATCAAACAAGAGGTTATCAAACTTCTAGATGTCGGCTTGATTTACCCTATTTCGGATTTGCCTTGGGTAAGTCCCGTCCATTGTGTGCCCAAGAAGGGCAGAATAACCGTTGTTCCCAATGAACACAACGAGTTGATTTCTACTCGTCTCGTTACTGGGTGGAGAGTTTGTATTGATTATCGCAAGCTCAATGATGCCACGAGAAAAGACCACTTTCCTCTTCCTTTCATGGATCAAATACTCGAGCGTCTAGCTGGTAATGACTATTACTGCTTTTTAGACGGTTTCTCCGGGTATTTTCAAATTCCCATCGATCCCAAGGACCAAGAAAAGACCACATTCACTTGTCCCTATGGAACATTTGCTTACAAACGCATGCCTTTTGGTTTATGTAATGCTCCTGGGACATTCCAAAGGTGTATGATGGCTATCTTCCATGACATGGTGGAAAACACTATGGAAGTATTCATGGATGATTTCTCGGTTTATGGCGATTCATTCTCATCTTGCCTTGCCAATTTAGAACGTATGCTTAAGCGGTGTGAAGACACTCGCCTTGTTCTTAATTGGGAAAAATGCCATTTCATGGTAAAAGAAGGCATCGTGCTAGGACACAAAATCTCCAAAGCCGGTCTTGAAGTAGACCGTGCTAAAGTCGATGTTATCGCTAAGTTGCCTCCACCTTCAACCGTGAAGGGTGTGAGAAGTTTCCTTGGTCATGCGGGCTTCTACCGACGATTCATCAAAGATTTTTCTCAAATCGCTCGCCCGATGACCCACCTCTTGGAAAAAGATACTCCTTTTATCTTTTCCAAAGAGTGTCTTGAAGCCTTCAACTCGTTTAAGGATAAGCTAACTAAGGCACCCGTCTTGGTTACCCCTAATTGGGAGCTTCCCTTTGAGTTGATGTGTGATGCTAGTGATTTTGCTATTGGAGCGGTTTTGGGCCAAAGAGTGAACAAACACTTCCAACCGATCCATTACTCTAGCAAGACAATGACGGGGGCTCAATTGCATTACACGACAACCGAAAAAGAGCTTTTAGCTGTTGTCTATGCTTTTGAAAAATTTCGCCCCTATCTTGTCCTTTCCACCACAATCGTTTACACCGATGATTCCGCGTTGAAGTACTTGTTGACAAAGCAAGATTCCAAACGAAGACTTCTTCGCTGGGTTTTGCTACTCCAAGAATTTAAAATCGAAATTCGCGATAAAAAAGGAGCAGAAAACCTAGCCGCGGATCATCTCAGTAGACTTGAGGATCCTTACCAAGGGGATCATCCGAACAAAGAAATCAAGGATTCTTTTCCCTTGGAGACCTTAATGTCTATCAATTCGAATTCTGATGAAACCCCGTGTTTTACGGACATTGCAAACTACTTAGCGGGTGGAATTCTCAAGGAAGGGTTAACATCCCAACAAAAGAAAAAGTTCTTCAACGACATTAAGACTTACTTTTGGGATGACCCGTGTCTATTCAAACAATGTGCCGATTTGATTATTCGCCGATGTGTTGATGGACCGGCAGCTTTAGAAATCCTTGACGCTTGCCACAAAGGACCCACCGGTGGTCACTTTGGTCCCAATTACACCGCCAAAAAAGTGTTTGACTCAGGATTTTATTGGCCCACCATATATCGTGACGCTCACAATATGGTTAAACGTTGTGATGCTTGCCAAAAACAAGGCAAGATCACACATAAAGACGAGATGCCTTAGAATTTCATTAAAGAATGTGAAATCTTTGATGTTTGGGGTATCGACTTTATGGGGCCATTCCCTTCTTCTAAAGGAAACAAATACATCCTTGTAGCTGTTGACTACGTTTCAAAGTGGGTTGAAGCCAAAGCTTTACCCACTAATGACGCAAGGGTGGTTTGTAACTTTTTAAAATCGCTATTCGCTAGATTCGGTGTGCCTCGTGCCATTATTAGTGATCGCGGGACTCATTTTTGCAATGATCAATTCGCAAGAGTCATGGCTAAGTATGGTGTAAATCATCGTCTTTCCACCGCCTACCACCCACAAACTAATGGCCAGGCTGAAATCTCTAACCGAGGATTAAAGCGAATTCTTGAAAGAACCGTGGGAGAGCATCGTGCCTCATGAGCTGATAAACTTGATGATGCTTTGTGGGCTTTTCGTACCGCTTACAAGACTCCGATTGGTTGTACACCATATCGTCTCGTGTACGGAAAAGCATGCCACCTCCCCATTAAGTTGGAGCACAAGGCTTACTGGGCCTTGAAGTGGGCTAATTTTGATATCAACAAAGCCGGTGACCTATGCAAGATCTAACTCAATGAGATGAATGAACTCCGTAATGAGGCATATGAAAATTCTTTGATCTATAAAGAAAAGACTAAGCTCATTCACGACTCTAAGATTAAAAACCGAGAGTTCCATGTTGGAGACAAATTTTACTCTTTAACTCTCGGTTGAAAATCTTTTCGGGCAAGCTGACATCTCGTTGGTCCGGCCCATTCACCATTGCCCAAATTTTTCCATATGGTACTCTCGAGCTCGCTCAACCTAATGGACCTAATTTTAAGGTGAATGGCCAACGAGTGAAGTTGTACTTTGGTGAGGACATCTCTCAGGAGATGATTCCATCCCTCACCACGTTTCCCATGAACTAATTTTGGGTTGAGTCAGGCTCGTGACTCGGTTATCAAAAACAAGCGCTCCTCGGGAGGCAACCCGAGTATCTATCCTTTTCTGTTTTTACCCCCTAAGTGTAGGGGGGCCTCTATAGGTGCTTGTATTTGTGTGGTGATGTGATTACAGGGATGAATGCACTCTTGGAACCTTTGAAGAACCGTGCTCCCGTGTTATCCGAAATCCGGTTCAATCTCTCAACTATCGTGATTCAATTTTCTTCATACTCCATTTGAAATTGATCACGTTAGTCGTCTCTTCCTTAACTTGATTTAACCAACGTGCACAATGTCATAAGTGTAGGGGAGACTTTTCCCACATGCTTAAACATTGAGGACAATGTTTATCTTAAGTGTAGGGGGGACTTCTATCGAAGTTTTAAGTGGACTTTTCCATGAAAATGCCTTCATTTAACCGGAAAATCTTATTTTTCAACATTTTTCAAAATTTTTAATTAACTTTGGCCATTTAGTCGTAATTTTTAAATTTTTATCGTTACTTTCATATGTATATATCCCGCAATAAAGTCAAAAATATTAATAAAGTGGTGTAGCTAGTTTAGAAGTCTTTGACATATTAGGCCCGTTGCGACTATTTTGACTCAACCCGAATAGACTTATCCAAGTTTATTCTAGCTAGTATCCTTAACCATGTAGACCTTAATTGGTTTATTAGGCTAAGTGTCCACGAGTCTCATTACTTGAGATTTTAAATTGTGGAGGACGAGAAATGATAGAGTCAATTATAAGTCAGTATTCTTGCGCAAGCTCACTTGGTGTAATTATTTGCCTATTCTCCCATCACTTGCTAATAATTTATCTGCAATAAGTAAGGTCGTACGATTTGAAAAGTTACTTAGCTTCTAGCCCAAGATCGTTTAAAAGGTGCTCGGTAATGATAAGAGTTCTTAGCCAAGGCATAACTTATGAAGCGGGGCGCGAAGATTGGCGAGTCCGAAAAGGCCCTAACAAGGCATGAGGATTCCATTTTATTGCTAAAGATCCAAAGTGATGTGAAAAGCATTATTCCCAAAGTCAATATGAAGGATCAAGACTCACGACGAAAAGCAATCAACTCCCATAAAGATGATGGAGAAGTCTATCCGAAAAGACCCTAACAAGGTATGAGGATAAATAGATCCAAGTCCGAAAAGGAGGCGGATCGTTGTATCTCAAAATCCCAAATAGAGATTGAAGAAATAATCATGAAGTCGTGGTCAACAAAGTTGGAGTACCTCTCAAAAGTCTCCAAGTGAAGAAACTCTATGAACGATGAGAAGACCATTATCTCAAGCACGTCTCTCAAGATATGAAGTATGAAGTACATGCCAAATATCGGCCCGAGAAAGGTCTCAAATCGTGAACCGAGTTATGCCAAGATATGAACTTTTTGATATCCCGAGAAGCAATTTTAAGAGATTTTGTCCTTTAGCTAACTATTGATCAAATCGTCCTACTTTGCTTTCAGCCTAAATAAACTATCGAAATAAGTCCAAAAATGCATCTTCATGATCATTCTAAGACAAAAATAAAATATAAGAGATACACCTAGGAATAAGGGAGTTTAAGCATTTAATTAAGCCATGTGTGTAAGTGTTTGATTTGCTAACTTATAATAACAATGATCTCGTTTTTAAGCTTAGTTTGGGGAACGTGAAACTTGAGGGTGATAAATCTTCGCAGCACCAAAGCCCTAATGTAAGTCATTGATCTCTTTGCAAGTTATTTCCATGTAGCTATTTTCAAGTGAAAATGGTTTTCTATCCTTTTGTTTACTTTATAGTTTTAATTTCTTTTGGTACTTTAATTTTTGTTTAGTAGTAATTTAATAAGGCCAAGGTTGATTAATTATGAGAAAAGTGTAAAATTGCTTTATCGCTAAGCATTGCATGAGGGCATGGCAATGGTTAAGTATAGGGGATTTGATAGGTGTGTAAACACCCATCCTTTTTCCACTTATTTCTTACTAAAACAAGACCAAAACACGTATTAAATATCATTTGTTTGGAATTATGCGTGGTTTTTGTGTTTATTGTGTTTTCAGGGCCAACCGGATGAATATTGAAGAAAACATGGGATTGCATGGGTTTTATCGAAGAAAAGGACTCAAGACGAAGTCTATTGTCCAAGAGATGCAAAAGATTTGAAGTCACTGGGCCTATATGAAGATTTATCAAAGAAAAGGACCAAAGATGGAAGATTTACATAAGTCGAAGAAATTCAAGTCTATTAAACGAAGAAATTAAAAGACGAGTTGAATTTAATCGACGACAAATCCCGAATCAGAATCGAAAACGTCAACTTTTCTGAAAAGACGAGAAGACAAGAAGAACGGGAGAAAGCCCACTCACCAACCAAAGGGAACACCTATATAAAGGGTTCCCTTCACACTTTTCATTCAGTTTTTCATTCCCCTTCTTTTTCTCTTTTTCTGTTCGTAGGTTTCACCAACACCATTAGGGTGTTTGGTGATTTTGATCATTGTTTTTCCAAATCTTGTAGTTTAATCTTTATCTTTTGTTTGTTCAACATTAATCAATCAATACAATCCTTCCATTTCATCTTGTTCAACTTCATCTTTTTGTTTCAAAGTTATAGTTCTTATTTGGTTGATTTGATCTTTAAAAGTTGTTGGGTTTTGTGTTTTTATTGATGGGATTTGTTGTTTATGGTAGTATATGATTTGTGATTAGATTTGTTTAAGTTTTGGTTAAAAACTTAGTGGATTTTGGCTTGGAATCGTGTTCCCCTGTTTTTCTATATCCTACTGTTCTTGAGTTTTTCAAAGTTCTGAACAAAGTTCTTAACAAAGTTCCGAACAAAGTTCCGAACAAAGTTCCGAACAAAGTTCCGAACAAAGTTCCGAACAAAGTTCCGAACAAAGTCCCGAACAAGGTCCCGAACAAGGTCCCGAACAAGGTCCCGAACAAGGTCCCGAACAAGGTTCCGAACAAGGTTCCGAACAAGGTTCCGAACAAGGTTCCGAACAAGGTTCCGAACAAGGTTCCGAACAAGGTTCCGAACAAGGTTCCGAACAAGGTTCAGAACAAGGTTCCGAACAAGGTTCCGAACAAGGTTCGGAACAAGGTTCCGAACAAGGTTCCGAACAAGGTTCCGAACAAGGTTCCGAAGAAGGTTCCGAACAAATTTCCGAACGAAAGTTCCGAAGAAAGTTCCGAAGCAAGTTCCGAGTGAACTTCCGAATCAAGGTAGATTTCCGAATCATTTTTATTTTGAGCATTTTTAAGTGAGTCTTACTGTTTCTTCATTTTATAATTTTATTTTAATTTTAATTCTAGTTTTATTAATCGTTATTAAATTAATTGCTTTTAATTTAAGTTTACATTTTAATGCATTTAAACCTTTTAGTAGATTAAAAATCCAAACCCCCTATTTGTCACCAAAAACAAATCATTCCACTTAGATCCGAGATCATTTCGAGAGGATACCGAGAGAATTTAGAACCCATACAAAACCCTTGTATCACCCTTCATCCGGAATATTGATTATTCCGGATAAAGACACTGATTCGGAATAACTTGAAAGAAAGCTCCGTTCGGAATGCTTGAGTTGGTTCGGAATAATTGGAAGGGGAAACTTGGTTCGGAATAATTTAACTAAGATCCTTCATCCGGAATATTGGCTGACTCGGAATATGTTGATGTAAAGCTTGACTCGGAATGTTTAATAAGAAAGATGCTTCATTCGGAACATTTAAGAAAACACTTCATCCGGAATGTTTTAACAAACCCTTCATCCAAAATAAATTTGCTTCATTCGGAATCTGGGCTGATGAAGAAGTGCGAAGAACATAGAAACAATTACAAACGATTTTTACCAAAATCAACCAAGTTTTTAACCAAAACTTAAACCAATTTAACCACGAATCATTTACTAATGATAAGCATCAAATCAAATCAACAAAAACACAAAACCCACTTACTTTTAAAGATTAAAATCAACCAAATAAGAACTAAAGATTTTGAATCAAAAAGAGAAAAATGAAAAAGATTAAATGGAAGATGATATTGATTGATTAAGGTTAAGTAAACAAAAGAGAAGATTAAAAACTTACATGATCTTCGATTCAACAAAAATTAATAAGCACCAACACCTTAATGGTGTTGGTTACCCTACGAAACAAGAAAGAAAAGAAACTGGAAAATAAAAGCTAGTCTAAAATGTGTGAAGGGACTCCTATTTATAGGTCTTCAAGTTGGTTGGTGAGTGGGCTTTCTCCCTTTCTTCTTGTCTTCTCGTCTTTTCAGAAAAGTTGACGTTTTCGATTTTGATTCGGGATTTGTCGACGAATAAATTCAACTCGTCTTTTAATTTGTTCGTTTAATAGACTTGAGTTCTTCGACATATGTAAATCTTCCATCTTTGGTCCTTTTCTTCGATAAATCTTTAAATAGGCCCATTGTCTTCAAATCTTTTGCATCTCTTGGACTATAGACTTCGTCTTTTCGTCTTTTTCTTCGATAAAACCCGTGCAATCCCATGTTTTCTTCAATATTTATCCGGTTGGCTCTGAAAACACAACAAACACACAAACCACGCATAATTCCAAACAAATGTTATTAAATACGCGTTTTGGTCTGTTTTAGCAAGAAATAAGTGGTAAAAGGATGGGTTTTTTCACACCTATCAAATCCCCTACACTTAACCATTGCCATGCCCTCATGCAATGCTTAGTGATAAAGCAAATTTATACTTTTCTCATAATCAATCAACCTTGGCCTTATTAACAATAACCACTACTACTAAAGAGATATATAAAAACTTTGAATGAAACAAAAGGGATAGAAAACCATTTTCACTTGAAAATAGCTATATAGAAATAACTCGCAAAGAGATCTAAGACTTACATTAGGGCTTAGGTGCTGCGAAGATTTATCACCCTCAAGTTTCACGTTCCCCAAACTAAGCTTAAAAACGAGATCATTGTTATTATAAGTTAGCAAAACAAACACTTACACACATGGCTTAATTATATGCTTAAACTCCCTTATTCCTAGGTGTATCTCTTATATTTTATTTTTGTCTTAGAATGATCATGAAGATGCATTTTTGGACTTATTTCGATAGTTTATTTAGGCTGAAAGCAAAGTAGGACGATTTGATTAATATTTAGCTAAAGGAAAAAATCTCTTAAAACTGCTTCTCGGGATATCAAAAAGTTCATATCTTGGCATAACTCGCTTCACGATTTGAGACCTTTCTCGGGCCGATATTTGGCATGTACTTCATACTTCATATCTTGAGAGACGTTCTTGAAATAATGGTCTTCTCTTCGTTAATAGAGTTTCTTCACTTGGAGATTTTTGAGGGATACTCCAACTTTTTTGACCACGACTTCATCAATATTTCTTCAATCGTTAATTGGGATTTTGAGATACAACGATCCGCCTCCTTTTCGGACTTGGATCTATTTATCCTCATACCTTGTTAGGGTCTTTTCGGATAGACTTCTCCATGATCTTTATGGGAGTTGATTGCTTTTCGTCGTGAGTCTTGATCCTTCATATTGATTTTGGGAATAATGCTTTTCACATCACCTTGGATCTTTAGCAATAAAATGGAATCCTCATGCCTTGTTAGGGCCTTTTCGAACTCGCCAATCTTCGCGCCCCGCTTCATAAGTTATGCCTTGGCTATGAACTCTTATCATTACCGAGAAACTTTTAAACGATCTTGGGCTAGAAGCTAAGTTATTCAATAAAATCGTACGACCTTACTTATTGCAGATAAATTATTAGCAAGCGATGAGAGAATAGGCTTATAATCACACCAAGTGTGCTTGTACAAGAATACCGACTTATAATTGGCTCTATCATTTCTCATTCTCCACAATTTAAAATCTCAAGTAATGAGACTCGTGAATGCTTAGCCTAATAAACCAATTAAGGTCTACATGGTTAAGGATACTAGCTAGAATAAACTTGGATAAGTCTATTCGGGTTGAGTCAAAATAATCGCAACGGGCCTAATATGTCAAAGACTTCTAAACTAGCTACACTACTTTATTAATATTTTTGACTTTATTGTGGGATATATACATATGAAAGCAACGATAAAAATTTAAAAATTACGACTATATGGCCGAAGTTAATTAAAAATTTGAAAAATGCTGAAAAAGATGATTTTTCGGTTAAATGAAGGCATTTTAATGGAAAAGTCCACTTAAAACTTCGATAGAAGTCCCCCCTACACTTAATATAAACATTGTCCTCAATGTTTAAGCATGTGGGAAAATCCTCCCCTACACTTATGACATTGTGCACGTTGGTTAAATCAAATTAAGGAAGAGACGACTAAAGTGATCAATTTCAAATGTGAGTATGAAGAAAATTGAATCACGATAATAGAGAGATAGAACCAGATTGCGGATAACAAGGGAGCACGGTTCTTCAAAGGTTCCAAAAGCGCATTCATCCATGTAATCACATCACCACACAAACAACCTATACAGGTCCCCCTACACTTAGGAGGTAAAACGGAAAAGGATAGATACTCGGGTTGCCTCCCGAGGAGCGCTTGTTTTTTATAACCGAGTCACGAGCCGGACTCGACCCAAAACTAGTTCATGGGAAACGTGGTGAGGGATGGAATCATCTCATGAGAGATGTCCTCACAAAAGTACAACTTCACTCGTTGGCCATTCACCTTAAAATTAGGTCCATTAGGTTGAGCGAGCTCGAGAGTACCATATGGAAAAATTTGGGCAATGGTGAATGGGCCGGACCAACGAGATTTCAGCTTGCCCGAAAAGATTTTCAACCGAGAGTTGAAGAGTAAAACTTTGTCTCCAACTTGGAACTCTCGGTTTTTAATCTTAGAGTCATGAATGAGCTTAGTCTTTTCCATATAGATAAAGGAATTTTCATAAGCATCATTCCTGAGTTCATTGATCTCATTGAGTTGGATTTTGCGTAGGTCACCGGCTTTGTTGATGGCGAAGTTAGCCCACTTCAAGGCCCAGTAAGCCTTGTGCTCCAACTCAATGGGGAGGTGGCATGCTTTCCCGTACACGAGATGATATGGTGTACAACGAATCGGAGTCTTGTATGCAGTACGAAAAGCCCACAGAGCATCATCAAGTTTATCGGCCCATGAGGCACGATGCTCTCCCACGGTTCGTTCAAGAATTCGCTTTAACCCTCGGTTAGATATTTCAGCCTGCCCATTAGTTTGTGGGTGGTAGGCGGTGGAAAGACGATGATTTACACCATACTTAGCCATGACTCTTTCGAATTGATCATTGCAAAAATGAGTCCCGCGATCACTAATAATGGCACGAGGCACACCGAATCTAGCGAATAGCAACTTCAAAAAGTTACAAACCACCCTTGCGTCGTTAGAGGGTAGAGCTTTGGCTTCAACCCATTTAGAAACGTAGTCAACGGATACAAGGATGTATTTGTTTCCTTTAGATGAAGGGAATGGCCCCATAAAGTCCATACCCCATACATCAAATATTTCACATTCTTGTATGAAATTTTGAGGCATCTCATCTTTATGTGTGATCTTGCCTTGTCGTTGGCAAGCATCACAATTTTTCACCATTTCGTGAGCGTCACGATAAATGGAGGGCCAATAAAATCCTGAGTCAAACACTTTCTTTGCGGTGAAGTTGGGACCAAAGTGACCACCGGTGGGTCCTTTGTGGCAAGCTTCGAGAATGTCTAAAGCTGCCGGTCCATCAACACATCGGCGAATAATCAAATCAGCACATTGTTTGAAGAGATACGGGTCATCCCAAAAGTAAGTCTTAATGTCTTTAAAGAACTTTTTCTTTTGTTGGGATGTTAACCCGTCAATGAGAATTCCACCCGCCAAGTAGTTTTCAATGTCCGCAAACAACGGGGTTTCATCATAATTCGAGTTGATAGACATTAAGGTCTCAAGGGGAAAAGAGTCATTGATCTCTTTGTTCGGATGATCCCCTTGATAAGGATCCTCAAGTCTACTGAGATGATCCGCGGCTAGGTTTTCGGCTCCCTTCTTATCACGAATTTCGATTTTAAATTCTTGAAGTAGCAAAACCCAGCGAAGAAGTCTTGGTTTAGAATCTTGTTTAGTTAACAAGTACTTCAACGCGGAATGATCCGTATACACGATGGTGGTAGAAAGGACAAGATAGGGGAGGAACTTTTCAAAAGCATAGACAACAGCTAAAAGCTCTTTTTCGGTTGTCGTGTAATGCAATTGAGCCCCTGTCATTGTCTTGCTAGCATAATGGATCGGTTGGAAGTGTTTGTTCACTCTTTGGCCCAAAACCGCTCCAATAGCAAAGTCGCTAGCATCGCACATCAACTCGAAAGGTAGCTCCCAATTAGGGGTAACCAAGACCGGTGCCTTAGTTAGCTTATCCTTAAGAAGGTTGAAGGCTTCAATACACTCTTTGGAAAAGATAAAAGGAGTATCTTTTTCCAAGAGGTGGGTCATCGGGCGAGCGATTTTAGAAAAATCTTTGATGAATCGATGGTAGAAGCCCGCATGACCGAGGAAACTTCTCACACCCTTCACGGTTGAAGGTGGAGGAAATTTTGCAATAACATCGACTTTAGCACGGTCCACTTCAAGACCGGCTTTGGAGATTTTGTGGCCTAGCACGATGCCCTCTTTTACCATGAAATGGCATTTTTCCCAATTAAGAACAAGGCGAGTGTCTTCACACCGCTTAAGCATACGTTCTAAATTGGCAAGGCAAGCAGAGAAAGAATCGCCATAAACCGAGAATTCATCCATGAAAACTTCCATAATTTCTTCAACCATGTCATGGAAGATAGCCATCATACACCTTTGGAACATCCCAAGAGCATTACATAAACTGAAAGGCATTTGTTTGTAAGCAAATGTTCCGTAAGGACATTTGAATGTGGTTTTCTCTTGGTCTTTGGGATCGGTGGGAATTTGAAAATACCCGGAGAAACCGTCTAAGAAGAAGTAATAGTCATTACCCGCTAGACGCTCGAGCATTTGATCCATGAAAGGAAGAGGAAAGTGATCTTTTCTCGTGGCATCATTGAGCTTGCGATAGTCGATACAAATCTCCACCCAGTAACGAGACGAGTAGGAATCAACTTGTTGTGTTCATTGGGAACAACGGTTATTCCGCCCTTCATGGGCACACAACGGACGAGACTAACCCATGGCAAATCCGAAATAGGGTAAATCAAGCCGGCATCTAGAAGTTTGATAACCTCTTGTTTGATGACGTCGTGAATTCGAGGATTAAACCTTCTTTGGCTTTGGATTGCGGGTTTAAAGTCATCTTCCATGAGAATTTTGTGAGTACAAAAGTTTGGATCAATTCCACGGATATCGGAAATTTTCCAAGCAATTGCCTTCTTATGATCTTTAAGCACGGCGATAAGGCGAGATTTTTCTTCTTCTTTCAAGTCCTTAGCGATGATAACGGGCGACTTCTTCTTATCTTCAAGGAACACGTACTCGAAATGGGACGGTAACTCCTTAAGCTCTTAATCCGAAGGATTTTCGATGGAAGGCGTATTCAAATTCGGTTCATCGATAGCAATATCCTTGGGAGATGGTGGAGAAATATGGTCCTCATTGAAAAGTTTCTCAATGGTACGAATGTCTTCATCCCAATCGGTGGGAGAATCGTCATATTGTAAGTTCAAATCTCCCAAAGTTGCTTCAAATTCAGTCAGAAGGAAATCACTTTCTCCAAATGGAGTTAGTGATGGAGCAACAGAGGCAACGGTCTCAACATTGGGAAGAGATGTAAGACTAATTTTACAAGCATCTTTAAAGTGTTCTTCACAAGCCTCATCAAGAACGTCGATACAATTAACACTCTCGTATGAATAAGGCTGTTTAGAAATCTTACCCATGTTGAAGACAATTTGATCGTCACCCACTCTCATGATAAGCTCACCCGCTTCTACATCGATGAGAGTGCGACCGGTCCTCAAGAATGGACGTCCAACGATTAATGGAACACGAGGGTCCATCTCGTAGTCGACGACAACGAAATCAGCGGGAAAAGTGAATTTGTCGACTCCTACAAAAATGTCTTCGGCTATCCCCACTGGATAAACAACTGTACGGTTAGCTAATTCCAAAGTCATTTTGGCAGGGACTAGCTCGGGGAGAGATAATTGCTTCCAAACGCTTAAGGGCATTAAATTGATACTAGCACCTAGATCGGCTAGGGCCATGCAATTCTCTACTCCCGGGAAGTTGCAAGGGATTAAGAAGCGACCTGGATCACCAAGTTTGGGTGGCAATTTCCTTAAGAGAACCGCGGAGCAATTCTCATTAAGTTGGGTATTAGCAATATCAAGAAGCTTCTCCTTGTCACTAAGAAGATCTTTAAACATCTTCGCATATTTAGGCATGTGAGTGAGAGCCTCAGCGAAGGAGATGTTGAAATTCAATTGTTTAAATATTTTAAGAAAGTTTGAAACTAAAATATCATCCTTGCTTTTGAGCTTCTCTTTCCTCAACCTTGAGGGATAAGGTATATCGGAAGAAGAGGAAGGCTTTAGGATAGTAGGATCACTCACATCCTTGGGTGGTGGAGGGGTAGAAGTAAGAGGTGGAGGAATTGGGGAAGTAGAAGGTTGAGGAATATGAGTAGGTGACTCGTTTTCCTTTGTCACAATCACCGGTGTAGGTATAGGAAGCTCGGGTTCCTTGGTACATTTTCCACTGCGAGTTGTGATTGCTTTCATCTCCCCTCTTGGATTGGCAACGGTGTTACTCGGAAGAGTACCCGAAGAAGAGGTTTGATTACCTTGGAAAAAACCAGCCATCATGTCCCTTAGGTCATTCGTTTTACTACTCAAAGAGTTTCGCATATCGGCTCTAAGATCATTCCCTTGTTTCACCATGTCGCCCTTCAAGTTAATAATCTGGGTCTGCAGATTCTTCACCAACACATCATTCGTCCGCATGTACGTTTCGACCTCGTGGTTGAAAACGGTGGGTTAAGTAGGAGGAGGTGCTTGATAAGTGGGTGGTTGATAAGGAGCGGGTTGGTAAACTTGAGTAGGATTTTGAGGTGGATATGGTTGTCTTTGAGGTGGTTGGTATGGTGCTCGAGGTTGGTTTCGATTCGTTCGGTTAAGGTTTTGTTGTTGGTTTTGATTGGTTGGAGGAAAACCGGGCGGGGAAAGAAAGTTGTTTGAGCGATAGCTGAGCAAGTTGCGGTCACCTTGAGGACGTGCTTGATAGCCGGCCGGAGGATAGGTACCGTATGCTGCGTTAACATTCTCACAAGGATAGTCTTGGGTGGAGGTACAAGTAGTGTAAGAGTGAGGACCCCCGCATATTTCACATGGTTGGCTTACAGCATTGACTTTGTTTTGAGCGTTGATGCTTTTGGTGTTGTTAGCGGTGTGGGAAGCAAGCGATTCAAGAAGCGAAGTAATTTTGTCAAGTCTCTTGTCGTTGTCACTAGTGCTCGCACTAGCGGCATTGGTCCGAACACTCTTGGTTTGCATTCTAGACTTATTCTCAATAATATCCCAAGCGGCATTAGAGCTCTTAACCAAAATATTACCCCCCGAGGCACTATTTAATGAATCTTGGTCATTCATGCTTAAACCATTGTAAAAAGTAATAATTTGGTGCACTTTGGTAAAACCATGTTGTGGGAACTATCTTAAAAGGTCTTTAGAACGGTCCCAAGATTCACTAAAACTCTCATCGTACTTTTGTTCAAAATTAATAATTTCATTCCGCAAAGCGGTAGTACGAGAGGGTGGGAAAAAGTAGTTTATGAATTTGGTCTCTAAGTCCGTCCACGTCAGAATACTTTGTGGCGGTTCCTTTGCAAGCCAATGCCGGGCTTGTCCCTCTAAGGAGAAAGGAAAAAGTTGTAAACGAATTACCTCTTGTGGAACCCCATTGAATTTGACCGTATTCGTGAGTTGAAGGAACCTTTTGATGTGGTCATGAGGATCATCAATGGTAGGCCCCAAGAATGGTTGAGCAGAGACCATTTGAACAAAGCCGGATTTGAGCTCAAAGTTGTTGGCTTCAATCGCGGGTATGACAATAGGATCGTTGTTGCCCTCCACATGTGCTTGCAAAAGTTCGATCATAGGATGATTGTCCGGTAGAGGTTCATTGTTGTTATTATTCATGTTGTTTTGAGGTGGATTATTATTGTTGTTGTGTACACCGGCCATGTCTATGTTATCGAGAGTCTCGGGCTCTTGATAAGACGTTGATCGAGTGCGCATACACCTGAAAAAGAACTAACAAAGCAAGAAATATTTTTTGTTTTTTTATGTTGTTTACTTTTTTTGTATTTTTGAAAATTTTATATTTTTAAGGTTTTTTGAAAATTTTTATGAAAAAGTAACGTTCCCAGTGAACGGATCCCAAAATCCAATTTCTCACAAAAAACCGTTAATCCTCACAAGAAGAGCTGGCAGATACAAAGATTTTTGCTTGGGTTCAATTTAATTCTCGGAATCTTCTCGAATCGATCACGGTTCAAAGTGGAATAGTTGTTCTTGGTTACTAAAAAGGGGTTTGATTTTCTATGCTACTAAAAAGGTAAATGCGTGAAGATATAAAATTAAACTAAAAGCAGTTAATAAAATAAAGCTTAAACTTAATTAAAATTAAACAGTAAAACAAAAACAATTAAACAGTAAAACAAAAACAGTAAAATACCCCTTACTGAAAAATGCTTGATTCGGAATGTAAAGCTTGATCCGGAATATAACCTTTATTCGGAAAGTTTTGCTTCATGCGTGTTAATGCAAGTAATGCCTAAAAACATTATTAGTGTTAACTAATCTTTCTTAGTTTTGATCACAACAAACCATACAACACATTTAGTGTATAAACACAAAATGAATTATTTAACTAACACTATCATCAAGGTAATAATCATATCACTAACATTTCTTAATCATACTTAGTGATCATCAAAATGATTATCCTTAAAACTCACTTTTGCTAATAAGACAAAAGTATTTTTAATAAACTTTCTTTTTTAGAAAATGTTTTATTAAAATGGAAAATGAAAATTTGAAAATGGCATATTCCAATTGCTGTTAGAATATCCTTTGAAAGGTTTAAATACCTCAGATATTCCTACCCCACTAAAAGACAAAAAACGAAGCGGAGTCTAGTGGCGGTACCTTAAGTACCTAGGCGGTACCTTATCGATAAGGTACCGCGGGGTGAGATAAGGTACTGCACACAGAAGACCGTTATAGATCCGTTATACTTTGTCTCCCTTAAATAGTCGGTCAAATCTCATTTTCTAGCAAGCCTCTTGGACTATTTTCTCAGCCCTCTTTCTATTTTCTATAGCATAATCATTAGAAAATGATCACTTAATTTGTTAAGGATGTTTACATATGATTATCCTCTTGATCCCCTCCTTTACCATGTCCAATGAGAAGATCACTCACTCACTAGTGTAGTGATAAAGATGAATTTATGAGCTAGTCATATTCATCATTATACCTTTATGTTTTAGGTCAATCCAATGTATTTATGATTACTTGGACTAGTTGTGTTCTTCCATGTTATTTATGGATACTTGGATTTGTTGTGTACATCCATTGCATATGTGTTTGCTTGGATTTGTGTTGTGTAAATCCAAGCTACATGTATGTACTGGGATAAGTCTAGTTGAGTTGTATTAGATTTGATTAGGAGTTCTCACTAAACTATAAAGTGATGTGGTTGTGTCTTGTGAGTTCTCACTAAACTTTAAAGTGATTAGTAGTTGTGTTGTGTGAAGTTCTCACTTAGCTTCAAAGTGAAGAGTCGTGAAGATTGGTTCTACCTTTCGATTAGAACTCGACATCTAGCCTTGTGTCGTTAAATGGTGAAGTAGGCAACATCGTGAAGATTGGTTCTACCTTTCGATTAGAACCCGACATCTAGCCTTGTGTCGTTAAATTGTGAAGTAGGCAACGTCGTGTAGATTGGTCCTAGCTAAAGATTAGGTCTCGACATTTAGCTTAGTGTCGGAAAATAATGTAAGCAACGTTGTAAGGTTTTCTCCGCCGAGAAGGGAGCTTGTGGATATAGTGGAAATCTCGAGTAGGTGTACTCGAGGAGTGGAGTAGAAACGAGGATAGAGCCTCGTTGTCGAACCACTATAAATCTTGGTGTCTTCCCACTAGGTCGTTTCCTTCCTTGCTATTTACTTATTTCATTATTATTATACTTGCTTATTATTATTGCTAGTGCATTTCAATTGAACCTAATCATTATGCAACTTAGCTTTAAGTAAAAGATAGTTTTGATACAAACCAAATTGAAAGTAAATTTAATTTGGTCACCAATCGAAGAGAAACTATTCAACCCCCCCCCCCCCCCCCCCCTTCTAGTTTCTACAATTGGTATCAGAGCGATGGTCACTCAAGATCTTTGAAGTATATTGTACTTTAAAACTTGGATCAATCCATTGTCTCCTCAAATTAGAAGGTCTAGTTGTACTAAGGTTTCTCTTTGGTCAAAACTATGTTTTCTTTGAGAAATAGGTCTTTTAATTGATAATTTTGCATCCCACTTAAGATTAGTAGCCTTTATGCATTTTAGATATACTCTTGAAATGTATCTACTAGTTTGCATCTTGCTTTGTGTAGGTACTCATGAAGATCAATCAATTAATTGGTTATGGATTGAGTTACTTGCACTTGTAGAAGAATCATTTTCATTGATCTTCAGCATCTTTGAATAATGATACCAAGATGATTGGGAATGATACTAGTCCTTGAAGACTTAGTACTCATCATAGTCATTGATTGGGCATAGCACTTATTCCTTCATGGATTGCTCTTTGTGGCCAAGGTACGCTCTCGTTCTTCCACACGCCCTTTGATCATTCTTTTGATCATTACTTGACTATGTGCTTGTTCTTGGCATCCTTGCCTTGACATTTATTTGTGGTTTGTGTTTCTTTTATTTTATCCTCTCAAACCTTCATTGCTTGGATACTTGACTCACTATGGTGATGTAGAGTGAGTTAGTAGAAGCTTAAAGTATCAAGCATGATTTCCATGGTTTGCACCCATACGGTTAGTAGGCCCTTTGTGGGAGAGAAAGTGAATTAACACTTTGCTCATATTTTAGTTTAGACTAAGACTATTATTGAAAGTGATCTTAGTTTAGACTTGAATAATTGCTTTGTGCTTATTCATTACCAAAGCCGTTTATCGTTTCGCCGGAAAGGCACGTCTTAAACCACTATATATGACACAAGCTCTTCGTTTCTACTACTTGAAGATTGTCATTAATCCCTTGAGCATTGATCCTAGTCTTGATTCACTTCTCTTGACTTCTCTCCACTTAGTCGTTTTCCTACGAGTAGTCGTTTGTCCGTTTCGGTTCATTTCGACCTTGATTCAACTCGTAATCCTTCATTAAGGCATATTGCTTAGTGTTATGATGATCCAATGATATTCTAAAAGGCTCATGATTTATTTTTAAGTATTTTAGAAAAAATGGATTTTCAAAATTTCGCGTTTTTCAGAGATAGAAACCAGCCTCTGCCGGCGGTTCCTTATCTCCGCGGCTCAAAAACAGCGGTACCTTATCGATAAGGTACCGCGGGCAGAAACTTTTGTCAGAGCGCTAGTTTGTGTTTTTTATTCTTTTTTCTCTCTCTCTCCCAAAAACACACAGCCGACGGGTTTTACCTTTTCCACCATTGTTGAAGCTTCCAAAACCTTCAATCACTCAAATTAATTGATTCCAAGTTGTGGGTTTCACTCATCCATCATCTAGCATCAATTAATTGTAAGTATTTTCTTTCAATTTCATCTATTTTGTTCTAGGGTTCATCCTTTCATAATTGGGGATTCTTAAAATTGAAATTGAATTAAAACCTTAATGGGAATGTGGGTTGACATGGTAATCTTACTATGATTCCTTAGGTTGATATTCAATAAGATTTCACTAAAACCCACTTATAGAACAAATCCGAATTTAGGCTAAATGATTTTGGTTGAATTATGGATTTGATATGAACCCATGAACAAGTAGGTAATGACATTGTTAATGCTTACCTAAAAACCTTGTTTGAAAAACCAATGATCTAATCCATTGTTGATCTAACATAGATCATGTGTTCTTGGTTAATGATAGAATAGACACATTGTGAACATGAAAATGATATGGATTCAATCCTATGTTTGTCAAGAAATTGATATAACACATTTTCATTTTTTTTCGTTTTTTCTTTTGATTTTCATATGAGTGATTGGAGAAATATTATTTTGTGTTTGTATTTAGGTACTTAATCATGCCTTCTCAATTTCACAAAGATCATCAATTCACTAGAGATTATATGCCCGACATCTCTCAAACCTTTGTTTCCCCTCAACTCCAAAACGATTTTCCATCCCTTTCCTCTCGTTGTTTCCATGAGGGTAGGATTGTAGACTCAAGAATAGCGGGAGATAATTATATCAACTCTATGTTCGAGCTAATTGGGTTTGATTGTTTGATTTACATAGACGAGGTAATTTATCCCTTGTTCCTTCTTGAGTTCTTTAGTACTTACTCAATGCTTGAAATCAACGACCAAATCTTTATCTGTTTCTTGTTGAATGGTCAAATCATTCAATATTCCCTCGATGACTTTGGTGATATTCTTGGTGTGCCATTTGAAGGCACTTGTCGCTTCACGGATAAGTGGAGACTAGATGCTCTCTTGGAGTCACACGACAAGCCTCCAAATGACACCACCGAAGTTGATCTAAATTTCATCCTTGAAATCATCACGAAAGAGCGTAGTGGAAACGTTGTGAGAAGCCTTCATACAAATGTGCGAAATGTGAATAGGTATGAAGTGCTCTCAAGCGACCTTAAGGATTATATGCTCCAATGGGCAAACATCCTTAGGGAAAATGTGTTTTGTCTTGGTGGCAACCGGGATCATATTCCGGCTTGCATGGGGCATATGTTGTTTTGCCTATTTACTTCCACCAAGTACAATCTCTCATATTACATCGCTCGACGTATAAATTATGCTCTTTCCAAACCCAAAACAAACCTCCCTTATGCTATGCTTCTCACTCGCCTTTTTAGAAGGGTTGGTCAAGATTTTCCTCAACTCGATCTTTCTCGCTTTCATCCGGTTCAACGGGTTATGTTGCCTATTCAAGAGGCGTATCAACGAAAGCAAAGAAGTGACCGTGGTTCGAGAAAATCTGACCATCAAGAGCCGGATGAGGAGGACACCGATATGCCACCAAGTGATGGTGATGGCATCGGTCCGAGTTCTCATTTTGACTCTTCGAGCAACTCCCATCCATCCTCAAATCAATTCGAGGATGATTTTGAAGACTTAGCTCCTCCTCCTCACCCTTCTAGTGATGTTCCTGAAGATCTCAATATGGAGCATCTTTATCGTGAGAATCTTAGAACCCGGGGAGAATTACATGAACACCGAGTGGAGTCAAGAAAAGGGTTCAAGTATTTGGGAAAGATGATCAAGGGTTTAGGAAAGAAAAAGAGGTGAAGACTTTGAAGTTGTGTCAAAGTTTGGATTTGATGGGTTAACATTTGGTTATTAACACTTTGGTTTGGTTGTTTATTAACTTGTGTTGCATGCTTGGATTACAATTTACTTTGATCCTTAATGTTTGTTATGCCATTTTGTTTGTGTTTTACATAGCTTTGTGCATGCCATATGATAGTTAGCTTATTAGATTATGATCTGTAGTTAACTTTGGCTTGTGAAACCTTTGGGAAAAATCTGGGTTTGTCAAAAACTAAAATGGGAAATTTTTGAAAACCTTCTGGACGCGGTTCCATATCGACCCGCGGTCCCTTATCGATAAGGTACCGCCGGTCCTAGATAAGGAACCGCCGGCCACTGTGCACGACAACATCTTTGCTTTACACTATTTTCTTAATTTTGTGTAAACCTTGCATGATTTTTAGTAATAAACTGCACATTTCCTAAACTAGGGTATCTAAATTCATTATTCACCTAAAATGATTTTAACCCATTACTAGTTTGGATCATCCCCTCAACCATTTAAACCCACCTTGTTTGCATGTTCTTCACACATCAAACATACTTCCCTAAACCTTAAACCACCCTAATCAACCATGGTGTGTACCAAAACCTCAAACACTTCCAAGACCTCCACCCCAAGAAAAACACTCAAAATAAGAGTTAAGGTAGCTAAGCCTAACTATTCACCTTTCCATACACCTAAGAATGAGAATGCTCCTATCCTCATTTCTTCATCACCTTCCCCACCTCTTGCACCATGCAAGACCTCTTCCACCCATGGTACTAACCACTCCATTGGTTCTACCTCCTCTTCATTCAATTCTAGAATGAATGAGCTTTCCTCACCCTTCACTCCAAGTGCACCCTTGGAAGTGACCACACAACCTCAAACAATCCAAAGCATTCCATTTGGGAATGACTTTGATGACACTTTGGTGACTTCACCATTTACCCCTCACAACTCACCCATTTCACCCACCTAGGAGGATTTACCTCCACACTCACCCATTTCCCCTTTGGGGAACATGCCTCCACTTTCACCCACTTCACCATTGGAGAACTTGCCTCCTCCCCCTCCACCCAACTCAAACATCCCAATTTTGGGTGTCCCTCTTTCCCTCCTCTTGGATGATCCTTACTTTGGGTTCCAAAAAACTCATGGTACTATATGTCCATGTTGTCTTTACAACCACTTCCTCATCCAAACTTAAGGATGGATATGTATGGACTTCATAGGGGTTTGCAAGATTTCTTGCTTACTTTGTTATCCATGCCTCCTCCTAGGAGATGAATGATGGAGGTGTCTTAATAAGAGTTTTCAACAAAAACCAAGCCAAAGAAAACCACCTATCTAAATTTAATGATAAGCTAGCTATGTATTAGTTAGTTTTATTTATCTTTGTACTTGTTTCCTCATTAATGAATGTCTCATGTTGTTGTGTTATGGATTTAGCTTTGTGTGATTCTATCCCTTTGTGCACACTAATCAACTTCAATTTGAAATTAAAATTGAACCTAAATCTATCACAACCCCTAAACTTGACTAAAATTGGTTCAAAATGATATCCAAATTATTTTGTCACCTTTTGTCAAGACATTCTTTGTGAATGTGTTGATTTATGCAACCCTAGCATATTTTGGTTCTAATAGAGGTAAAAATCCAAGATTTGCAACTTTTTTGAAAAAGTCTTAGTTTTTCCCAAAACCCAGGAAAAAGTTGGTTTAAAGTCCTCTGGATGCGGTTCCTTAAGGACCCGCGGTTCCTTAGTGATATGGAACCGCCAGCCCACATAAGGTACCGCGGCCAGAAAGCGACTTTAGACGAATTTTTGGTCAGAACCTTTAAACCCTATTCCCAGTCAAGATTCCTTGTTTACTCAAATTGACTAAACATTCCTTGACAATACACATTTTGTATTCAAATTCCTACCTTGATTACATTTTACTTATACCCCAACCTTGAGATTTCATTCTCACATCTTCCCAACCTTGAGAATTCATTCTCACATTACCTTGAGATATCATTCTCACACTCTCACAATGCCTAACTCCTACATTCCCAACCTTGACATTTCTTTGTCACAACCCCACTCACCCAAAGCTTGCTCATCCAAGCTTTCAAAGAAACCGAAAATCTCGGTTCGACCCGTTTGGGTTAAGAAGAATGAACCATCTTCGTCCAAACCACCCAAAAACCCTACCTTCTCTCCAATCAAGTATTGGAATGAGACTTACACCATAAACCCCATCACCGGAGCAAAAGAACATGTTCCACCACCACCACAATCCTTCACTACCCCCCTAACTCAATGACCTTTCCACCTTCCCAAATCTCACAAGGCATTGTGAAAACACTCCCAAACCCTTTACCCCACCACCACCAAACCCTAAGTTTGATGCCATACCCACATCAAACGATTTTGTGTTGCATCATGGATCCTCGTGTGATTGTTGCCGTTTTCAACAAATTGAACTTGCTCATGTGTATGAGAAGTTAAATTTTCTTGAATTCCTCCTCACTCGACTTCCTATTCAAGTTTTCGTTCTGGTGGACAAAACTTCGAATGATGCATCGTCGTCTTTTTAGTTTTATTTTTTTTGCAATCTTGGAAAATATCACTATTAGACTAGCTTATGCTTAGTGGTTTATTTTCCATATTTATTGCTTTTAGATACTCATACTTTGTGTATGACTATCCTCTTTGTTGTATTTTTATTTTGTAACTTTTGTGTTATTTGTGTGCTATCTAATTAGTTCTTTTTTTTTTGAGTTGATCTTGGTTAAATTTTTACAATTGCTTATGGGTGATTCCATCAATTCTAAAGCTTTAACCCATTGACAAGCTTATCATCTTCATTTTATTGAAGTTTGATTTTGTCAATTACCTCTTTGGACATACTTAAAAAAATACTTGCTTCTAATTTGAGATTTCTTCTCTTTCTCCCTCTCAAGTTACTTAGTAGGTAGTGACCATATATACATTGGTGTTTCTTTCCTTTCTACTAACCTTTGTGTAGCATGTCACCTTAGCTCACAAACTTGGTGCCCCAAGCTAGGGGGAGCAACCACCAAGGGGGAGCTACTAGCAAAGTTTGATGCACTTCAAAGACTTATGCTAACCTTTTTGCTACGACAAAGGGGGAGAAATGATAGTGATAAACTAGTAAATAATTCCATAGTTTGTGTTTATACGTAAATGAGTTTATCGTTTGTCGTAATCAAAAAGGGGGAGATTGTTAATGCAAGTAATGCCTAAAAACATTATTAGTGTTAACTAATCTTTCTTAGTTTTGATCACAACAAACCATACAACACATTTAGTGTAGAAACACAAAATGAATTATTTAACTAACACTATCATCAAGGTAATAATCATATCACTAACCTTTCTTAATCATACTTAGTGATCATCAAAATGATTATCCTTAAAACTCACTTTTGCTAATAAGACAAAAGTATTTTTAATAAACTTCTTTTTTATAAAATGTTTTATTAAAATGGAAAATGAAAATTTGAAAATGGCATATTCCAAATGTTGTTAGAATATCCTTTGAAAGGTTTAAATACCTCAGATATTCCTACCCCACTAAAAGACAAAAACGGAGCGGAGTCTAGTGGCGGTACCTTAAGTACCTAGGCGGTTCCTTATTGATAAGGTACCGCGGGGTGAGATAAGGTACCGCGCACAGCAGACCGTTATAGATCCGTTATACTTTGTCTCCCTTAAATAGTGGGTCAAATCTCATTTTCCAGCAAGCCTCTTGGACGATTTTCTCAGCCCTCTTTCTATTTTCTATAGCATAATCATCAGTAAATGATCACTTAATTTGTTAAGGATGTTTACATATGATTATCCTCTTGATCCCCTCCTTTACCATGTCCAATGAGAAGATCACTCACTCACTAGTGTAGTGATAAAGATGAATTTATGAGCTAGTCATATTCATCATTATACCTTTGTGTTTTAGGTCAATCCAATGTATTTATGAATACTTGGACTAGTTGTGTTCATCCAAGTTATTTGTGGATACTTTGATTTGTTGTGTACATCCATTGCATATGTGTTTGCTTGGATTTGTGTTGTGTAAATCCAAGCTACATGTGTGTACTTGGATAAGTCTAGTTGATTTGTATTAGATTTGATTAGGAGTTCTCACTAAACTATAAAGTGATGTGGTTGTGTCTTGTGAGTTCTCACTAAACTTTAAAGTGATTAGTAGTTGTGTTGTGTGAAGTTCTCACTTAGCTTCAAAGTGAAGAGTCGTGAAGATTGGTTCTACCTTTCGATTAGAACTCGACATCTAGCCTTGTGTCGTTAAATGGTGAAGTAGGCAACGTCATGAAGATTGGTTCTACCTTTCGATTAGAACCCGACATCTAGCCTTGTGTCGTTAAATTGTGAAGTAGGCAACGTCGTGTAGATTGGTCCTAGCTAAAGATTAGGTCTCGACATTTAGCTTAGTGTCGGAAAATAATGTAAGCAACGTTGTAAGGTTTTCTCCGCCGAGAAGGGAGCTTGTGGATATAGTGGAAATCTCGAGTAGGTGTACTCGAGGAGTGGAGTAGAAACGAGGATAGAGCCTCGTTGTCGAACCACTATAAATCTTGGTGTCTTCCCACTAGGTCGTTTCCTTCCTTGCTCTTTACTTATTTCATTATTATTATACTTGCTTATTATTATTGCTATTGCATTTCAATTGAACCTAATCATTATGCAACTTAGCTTTAAGTAAAAGATAGTTTTGATACAAACCAAATTGAAAGTAAATTTAATTTGGTCACCAATCGAAGAGAAACTATTAATCCCCCCCCCCCTTCTAGTTTCTACAATGCGGAATAAAAACACCTTCGTTCGGAATATGAATTGATCCGGAATAAATGATAAAAAAACCTTGATTCGGATAAACACTGATCCGGAATATTTCTACTCATCCGGAATATATGTTCATTCGGAACATTTCCTTCATCCGGAATAATTATGACAAAAATGATGATTCGGAATATCCCTTCATCCGGAATATTGATTATTCCGGATAAAGACACCGATTCAGAATAACTTGAATGAAAGCTTCGTTCGGAATGTTTGAGTTGGTTCGGAATAATTGGAAGGGGAAACTTGGTTCGGAATAATTTAACTAAGATCCTTCATCCGGAATATTGGCTGACTCGAAATATGTTGATGTAAAGCTTGACTCGGAATGTTTAATAAGAAAGATGCTTCATTCGGAACATTTAAGTAAACACTTCATCCGGAATGTTTTAACAAACCCTTCATCCGGAATAAATTTGCTTCATTCGGAATCTGGGCTGATGAAGAAGTGCGAAGAACAGGGAAACAATTACAAACGATTCTTACCAAAATCAACCAAGTTTTTAACCAAAACTTAAACCAATTTAACCACGGATCATTTACTAATGATAAACATCAAATCAAATCAACAAAAACACAAAATCCACTTACTTTTAAAGATTAAAATCAACCAAAGAAGAACTAAAGATTTTGAATCAAAAAGAGAAAGATGAACAAGATGAAATGGAAAATGATATTGATTGATTAAGGTTAAGTAAAAAAAAGAGAAGATTAAAAACTTACAAGATCTTCGATTAAAAAAAAATTAAAAATCACCAACACCTTAATGGTGTTGGTTACCCTACGAAACAAGAAAGAAAAAAAACTTGAAAATAAAAGCTATTCTAAAATGTGTGAAGGGACTCCTATTTATAGGTCTTCAATTTGGTTGGTGAGTGGGCTTTCTCCATTTCTTCTTGTCTTCTCGTTTTTTCAGAAAAGTTGACATTTTCGATTTCGATTCGGGATTTGTCGACGAATAAATTCAACTCGTCTTTTAATTTCTTCGTTTAATAGACTTGAGTTCTTCGACATGTGTAAATCTTCCATCTTTGGTCCTTTTCTTCGATAAATCTTTAAATAAGCCCATTGTCTTCAAATGTTTTGCATCTCTTGGACTATAGACTTCGTCTTTTCGTCTTTTTCTTCGATAAAACCCGTGCAATCCCATGTTTTCTTCAATATTTATCCGGTTGGCTCTGAAAACACAACAAACACACAAACCACGCATAATTCCAAACAAATGATATTAAATACGCGTT
The DNA here is from genome assembly GCA_025667525.1 of Glebionis coronaria. Lineage (NCBI taxonomy): Eukaryota > Viridiplantae > Streptophyta > Magnoliopsida > Asterales > Asteraceae > Glebionis > Glebionis coronaria. The sequence goes on from JANFOE010000235.1 coordinate 326,272, forward strand.
TTGGTCTTGTTTTAGCAAGAAATAAGTGGTAAAAGGATGGGTGTTTTCACACCTATCAGTAGACTTGAAGATGATATTGGTTTATCACAAGTTTTGCCATCAAAATCCAAGCCTTGTTCATCAAAGACTCATCTTTTCATCACTAATGTTGGTATAGAGATTGTTCTTCCTATCCTCTTGTTATTTTGATTATGTAATTGATATGTGTGTAAACACACATCTTTTCTACCACTTAATTAAAGTAATAACCGGACCAAAACGTGCATTTTATGTCTTTTATGTCGGAATTATACGTGGTTTGTGTTTTTGTTGTGATTTAGGACGAAAAGGTGAAAAGTGGAGAAAACACGGGAAATCACGGGCATTTACGGACTTTTATTGAAGAAAAAGATGAAAGACGAAGTCAAGAAGTCAAGAGTGCAAAAAGAACGGAAGTCCAAGACCAATTCTAAAGATTTATCGAAGAAAAAGTCAAAAGACGGAAGTTTACTTAAAGCCGAGGAACTCAAGTCTTATTTATCGAAGAATTAAAAGACGAGTCCAAAGAAATCCCGAGCCCAAAGTTATCAAAGTCCAAGATTAACAAAAAGATTAAGAAGGAAGGACTTATGGGCGCAATTAAGAAGAAAGGAAGGAGGGGAGGAAGCTTCCTCTAACCATCCCCCTAATCACCTATAAATACTTCCCATTTTCATTCATTTGTTCTTGTTGGCTAGATTAACAAACTAGTTCTTCCAACTTTATTTTATTGCACTTTTAATTACTTGCACCTTTAGTTACATGTCTTGCACCTTATTTACCATTTAATTTCAAGTAAGTGTTTCTTTTAATACTCGCACCTTTACTTTATCTTGTTGATCTCATTCTACCTTTCTTTAATCTTTGATTTATATGCTTTTTAACTTGCTTATTTGTTTAAAGATTTCATTTTTATGCTTTTGATTGTTTTAAATCATTTATTTTCATAGCTTATTTTGTTTATTTTTCAAGTTTATATAGTTTTTATAAAAGTTATTTTCGTATAAAAAGTTGTTTTTCTTAAAGCTTATTCATTTCTTGTCTTTAAAGTTGTTAAAATTCAGTCTAGTAGCTTATTTTCATTCGGATTACCTTAGGATTTTAGTCTTTTGATTATTAGAATCATAGCTTATTTGTGTAGCTTAATTTGTACTTTTTCTTTAGTATTCCGATTGGTCAAATCGGAAAGGGGAATTACATTCTGACCATAGCTCATTGCTAGGTCGAAAAAGGGTTTTAACATTCCGATTGGGGGGTGTTTGTGGTATTCCGATCTGGACCTCACTACACATTCCGATTGGTGGTGTATCTTGGTATTCCGATCAGGGCAAGGTAGTGGTATTCCGATCAGGTAAGTGTGACAGCATTTCGATTGGAGGACCAGTACTCATTCCGATTGAGGTGTTATTTTGGGTATTCCGATCGTGGGTAAGGTGACAGCTATTCCGATCACTGATTCCGATTAACATTCCGACCAAAGTTCACTCCAGTATTCCGATCAGGTAGGTAACATCATTCCGATCTGAGGGTCGTGGGTTATTTCGATTGGGTAAGTGACAGCATTCCGATTGGGTACCGGCCATCATTCCGATCCAAGGTGATTTTGACTGATCGGAATATATTCCGATTGGTTTACTTTTGTGTTTTGTCTTGTTTAATTTTAAGTTGTTATTTTAATTCTTGTCTAATTTTAATTCTTGTCACGCTTCAATTTTTAGTCATTTAATTATTTTACTTTCCGTCACGTTTTAAATATCGCACCTCACGTTTAATTAGATTTAGATTTAATTCCACGCCACTTTACTTTAACGACATTTACTTTAATTGTCTTGCACATTTTCATATACTACAACGACAACCTTTTTGTTTCACCAAAATAAAACTGAGTCACACATTAAACACAAGTTTTTCAATTCGAAGAGATTGGTACAACGAACCTTTTTAACCTGAGTAAAATCCAGTTATTAGTAATCTTGTATTTCTTTATTTATGTATATGTATATGATGATTAATGATGATAAAAATATTATGTGGGGATTTAGTGTTGATAAACATGGGTAAAAAGATGAAAAACCATAAGAAACAAGGCTAAAATCTTGCTTAAATTGTTGGCTGTATAAAAACAGTAAGTAACCAAGTTATAAACTGATAAAATTGCACGGTGGAATCCATTGACAGTAAGTGTTTGATGTCATACACATGTGAGAGTTTTCCATGCAATGGAATCATCAAAATGAGTGAGATATGATCAAAACAAGATGAGTGTACCAATCTGAATAGTCTGTTTTGTAGGGACTGTTAATGATAGTTACATGGAATGAGCAGTAGCTATAACCAACTTATTTGTAGCACATAATATGAAGTTTATGCCATCCAAAAATGAGCTTCTATATCCTTATAGAACTCAAGATATGATAAAAATAGTGAAGATGAAACTAAAAATCAGATTTTGAAAAATTAATGTTTAATAGTATTATATAAGCACTCAAACTAATATAATATAAAATGTGAATTAAAATCCACTAACTTATAAATTTCATTTATATAAATATGTATAAGGTTAAATAAATGGACACTTTATAAAAATGGTAGTTGAATAAGATTTATAAGTTATAAAAACTATAAACATGATTTTTACGACTTTTTCGGCTATTACCGTAAAATTAACGTTTTTCGCCAATTAAAACTTAGACGATCAAACCCGTCTAATGTAAAGTTTTTCAAAGTCATATACTGATGTATAAGTACCTAATACAAGTAAAAACCAATAAAACCCGAACTATATGACATACGGACATTAACGAGCTAAGTTAGCATATTTGGACTAATAATTTAACTAAATAAGTTACACACTTATAAAAATTACTTATTGGGCTTAACCCATTTGGGCCCAACATGTAAAGTATAAATACTGGTAATACAAGTATGAAATGGATTAATACAATTTAACGAACTTATAATAGGCTTATTGGACCTAAAACACGTAAATAGGTAAAACTAGTAAACTAGTAAAAAGCTACCAATACATAAACACTAAAACGAGTAAATGAGAATATGTAAACCCACTTGATCATCATATATATAAAATCATCATATGTATACATTATTTTTATTTTATAAAGTCATTGGACAAGAGTCTAAGACAAGTATTATTCGTCTAGGTTATCGTGATTGAAGCACGTACCGTACATCCGAATTGCTGATAACCCGCCTTCCCACATCAACGTGAGTTCATAGCCTCGCAGTCTTTTAAATGTTTTTATGAAATGTTTTATAAACCCACGAGGGAGATAACATGTTAGTTTTGATAAAATAGGACACCATTTGTCCCGATTGTTTGTTTATTGATTTGGACCCGAATGATTGTCTGACCCGATGAATGATTAAATGACCCGATAGATGAAATGAAATGGATTATTAAAAGTTAGGTTATGTCACTAAAAGTCCCATTAGCATGAATTGTGAACTACCGGGATTTGGTAGACGCTTATGCATATAATAGTACTATTTGGGGACGATTACCCCAGTTCGCGCCTTGACGGTTGATCCCCGTCGTGCCACATTGATTGGTAAGCGAAATTATGTATGAGAAGATTTACACAAGCGTGATTATTGTGACGACACGCTAATTTAGATGGGCAAATTGAGTTTCGGGCTAGCTACCCGTTGTTTGGTATAGTAAGGTAACAATGTCATGCGGCTTATAATAATCCAATAGCGAAAATACTGCTTTATGCATTGAATTACGTTATATTGCCTGACTAGCAATACAGGGTCTTATTATTGATTTTATGTTCGTGTTTTGGTTTTACATAACCATATTCATATAACGGATTTTATTTAATCTATACAACGTTATAAAACGTATTGTATGATATTTTTACGACAATGGTTCGTATAATGATTTTTAAGGCAAATGCCTATATTATGATTTTTGATAAGGATTGTATAAAATGACTTTGGCTATTTTATGGCCTATTACAAAGATTTGTACAAAATGATTTTCGGTAATAATTTTATACCGATGTTATATTGATGGATTTCATTAAACTCTATGAATTCACTCAGCGTTATCGCTGACCTTTTCTTAACATGTTTTATCTCAGGTACTTGAAGGTAATTCTCGGGAAGACAACAAGAATTCATGGCCCGCACTTAAATAACAATTTCCATTCAAATGCTTTGTAAAACCTGTATGAAATACAATGACTTGGGACCTATGTAAACTTGATATTTATTGAATGGAAATGCTTTATTATTAAACAACGCGATTTTTAAGCGTTGTCTATGATGTGAGTAATGTGTTATCCCGTAACACCAACGAGTCTTCCGCTGTATTGAATTGTATAAATTTGGGGGTGTTACAGTTTGGTACCAGAGCTCTCGTTATAGAGAACGAAAGATTTTTAAAACCAAGGTTTTGAATAAAACATTTCAAAATCTTTTAACTATAAGCATTTTCGAAAAATGTCTAAAATTTTTTTGACTATAACGGTGCCGAAGAATTCCCAGGTTACCGACAAGGCCAGACTGAGAAGTGTTATATATATATATATATATATATATATATATATATATATATATATATATATATATATATATATATATATCTTTATATTATATATAGGTATAAGTATGATTTGATACCACACCTCTAATCCCAGTCATATGTGACATGATACTTCTAAACCAATAAGATTTAAGAAATCCCTAAAAAATCTCAATTTTCCACGTTTTTAAAGATTTGAAATTGCTGTTTTTAAAATTCGCGTTTTGAAAACGCACTTTTGAAAATCGTATTTTAAAACGTAGTTTTGATGAAATTCTCAAAATTTATTAAAAATTGCCAATGCCAAGAATTGAACCCGGGCGTGTTGGTTATTTTCCAAGCAACTTTACCAACTGGGCTAACTAATTGTTTGTGATTTCTTCTTAAAATTTATATTAATAACTCTTCTAAATTATACACACAAATACACGATACATATCCATTCCTAAATTATTGTTTTAAAAATAATCCTAACTTTATACAAAACAGGATATATTTATTGGTATTTTCTCAAAAACCATTTGCAAACCCTAAAACCTTAAAACACCATTCGACTGTTTTCTTTTGCATTATTACATGTATGTTTTTAAATTCTTATGTTTTTGTGTTATAATGGCTATGTGTTCTTACGGTCTTTTCAATCTGACCATTCAAAAGCTATGTGAAGATGCGGGTTAATTAAAGTGAAGGTCATGAATCAGCCTTTCAAACATAGTTAAAGTGCAGGTCATGAATCAGCCTTTCAAACATAGATCTTTTATTCTAATAAATAATATCTCCATATAAGTGTTTATTTCATGATTAACTTCCATCAGACATGAATCAGCCCATGTTTCCTAATGAACTTCCAATCACTTTTTTTTATTTCCAAGCTTATCTGGTTGAACTTTCACAATAACCTTTATATCCAGGGTCGGTATAAGAACGGTTTTCTGATGAACTTCCAGCTTATTTCGATATCAGTTCAAGAATAACATCTGGTTGAATTTTCAAACTTTTCTTTATGTGACGCTTTGTGTATGAATCTTCAGAGACAATAATTCCTGATCATGGGCTGTAAAAATGAACATTCCCACAGTTATAGACGACTATAACGGCCGCCTCTTTGCTGTAGTAGTTCTATCCCAGTAAGAGATACTAAAGTGCGTAATGGTTATATGGTTATATATATATTTTTTTATTGTCTGCAATTAGAGTTAAATACAATTGTTTCATTTGCTTTTATGTTCTCTGGAGATAAACTTTAACCCAAATCGTAAGTAAATGTGTAATGGTGCAAATCTCATTAGACTAGCAAACCATAAGTTGTTGTAGGTAGACTTTTACTTGAAACATCAATGATTTGTTCTATGTTTCTTTTGTTTCTTATGAATAGGATTTGCTTCGAATAATTTCATACCCTTTGGAGAATTCGGCCTATTTGACTGTTCTTGATAAGGACGGGAATCCTATAGTAACCCCTGATGTTAATAGTAATTGTTTGCTTACTTGAGATAATGATGGCCGCAAACATGTACCTTTTCCCGAATCGAATGTTTAACTTTTCCATATTCTCAAAACAGGAGTTTTATTAATTAATATTTCTTTTATAGTTTTTATCGTTTATAGAGTATTCATAAGGTACATGGTCTGATTCTAATAGGTGGCTATTGCTTACGAGCAAATTGCACTATCAGATGTGTACTTTGTTAAACCTAAGTTGTATCCTAATATTGACTTCTATTGTGGGCTGATATACTGGCTCGTGTGTATAATCCTTTTGTTGATTATGCTTCGCCTCTCGATGGTGATGGTCATGGAAGGCATGGGAAAAAGTTATGTATTTTAAGCTCATATATTTCTATTTTGATTATGAAAAGTCTTACACTTTGACTTTGATGTCAAACTGATTAGTTTTAGTTATACGACAACCACACTGCTTGAATTGTTTTAGTAAACAATGGGGCTCCTGTGCAAGTACAACGATATGAATTTGGCAAATCAAACAGCATGGCTCCCTGTCCGAGGTGAATTCTTCCATACTCAATAAATATTATAACATAATCTTTATTGGCTTTTATGTACTGAGCACTTGTCTTTTATGGTCCATGTATCGTTTCTTTCAGCTTTGTGCTTTTGTCTTAGAGTTTGCCTTGGATCAACCGGTAACATCACTTAGCATCACAAGTAAAGAACATGGATGGGAATCCTTTTAGCTTCTCGGGGCTGTTTGGGATATCTTACTTAAAGTGCAGAATAATATTGTATTGCACAAATATCTTTTTAGGTTCTTCAACATGATTTTGGGTATATTTCCTTCAAATCATATAAGTAGCCCTTATATATCTATATTAGTGTGCTTAAAAGATTAAGACTTGAGTTCCTTTGTTTCTTTTAAATTTTCTATATCTTGATTCAGAAGTTTGTGTACACTAGAAAGGTGCTACTCAAACTAACGACAACCCTTACTTCAATATGACATCTTGGACCGGTCGTGATGAAATTACCCACGAGTCCGTGCTTATCAATAATCAAGATGATAACCTTCCTTTTCGTTTCCAGATATATTTATTTTAATTTATGTTTTTTTAGGAATGTTTTAAAACTTACATGGGATACATATGTTAGATATGGAAGCAGAAGTTACTGCGAATGAAGCCATAAATAAAAAAGGCTTAGAGTTTTCTCCGGAAGCAAGAGCTCACACAGACCTCAAATACACATATGTTGTCATGTGTCAGATATACGGTAAGCATAAGGAAGATAAAAAAATCTGAGGCTGCTGATATTGGTTTGTTATTGCAAATGTGAGATATATATTTTCTTTGACAAATTCATTTTTATTTGTCTAATTGTATTCTGAAATGCTATTGCATATTGTACTATTTCGGTTGTGATCTTAAGTTCTTCAATGATATTTTAATTGTTCGGTTTCCTTACAAATCTGAAGCTCTTTGAAGATTTTATAATAGAGTTTTAGCAAACGGCCTAAAAGATATGGCCGATATACAAACACACCACCATTTATTTAGTAATTAAACTATTGTATCAAACACTCAAACCGTTTAAAGGATCGGTAACTTTTCTGTTAGGGTACGAGGGTATCATATCTTGGGTAATGAAAGGATGATTTTTTTTGTATACTTAGCTAGGTGAGAGCTGCACAACAATAAAGCTGCACATTCGCATGTTCGAAATATTCAGGAACCAAATACCGGTAAAAAGAAACCGTTTTAGTGCAACACAAAACAGTAATACAAACCAACTTCGTGTATTAAACTGTCAGCATATATTATTTGCTTGAGGTGCTTATGATAATGGGTATGATTTTCTTTTCGCGAACGTGGTTGCAGTGCCTGGACCTGACCTGAGTGTTGTGGTTGTATACATTCTCTTGTGTTTGACATAAGAAATAGTTGAAAAAGAGTATGCCAAATCAAGGCGTTTCTCTTGGAGCATGAGTTCTGGTAAGCAAACCCTAACACCCTATATAATAGACGAGAAATGCATAAACTATACAGAGAAATCAGAACTTATGACGACCTGGTGTGCAGAGTGTGATGCCTGTGCAAACAATCCACAATGATTTCAAGGAATGCAATGAATCAGCGAGGATAAGGTTAGTTGCGCTTTATACATAGTTATCATCATCCAACACGTATATAATCAGCTTTCGTTGCTTTGCTTTGCAGTTTTGCTGTCAAAATCGGTATTTCGTTACTTTTTTCTGTCAAAATGAGTGTAATAGACTATAAATAAAACTATAAACTGATTTCTCCACCAAAAATGTGTATTCCGTTACTTTTTTCTGTCAAAATGATTGTACGATTGACTGTTAAAATATGTTTACAGTTTGCTGTCAAAATGGGTCATTGGTTACTGGTGAAACTTTCAGGTACGTTACTTGCTATCAATTGCCTGGTAATCACATAATTCATGAATGTTTACCACTTTATGATATGTTATATCTGTTCCAGAAAGGACAAAACCACATGGCAAATAGATGTGAAAAGCTTATAACCATCCAACATAAAGCTCATTCAAAATAGATGTTCGATCTCATAAGATATACATTGAATCAAAGGTATAGAGAGACCGATAAGCATGGAAAGTTCTGAATATAAATTTGGGTCAAGATGCAAATATTTTAAAATCTATACTTATTGCAGATTACAGATGGAGAAAGGCTCACTCTTACATTATGCTTTAGCCGGGTTAATTCTCACGATGAAGATGTTAAACTCATCTCATTTTTAACTAAACGCCAGTTTGATTACTGGGATCCTATTTCACATCAGTACCTACGGGTTCCAGCCTCACAAAACATGTATTGGTTCCCCCATGAACAATCTTCAACTTATGATACGATATAATTCCTACAGATCCATGTTTGATCTATTAGTTTATAGATAACCTAATCTCTTGGAGAATATGATGTTGGAAGTTTTAATCTGTAAAAGTGAATTATCTTGGCTACTTTTCTGGTCATTTCTTTTAAGATTATTGTAGAAATTGTGCTTCATTGGCTAATTTTCTGTTGTTTAAGCTTCATCAACTGATTATTGTAACGTTTGTTACAACTGAACCTTGACACATACTTTTCTCGGAGCCTAATAAGCGTGACTGGCATGCACGTCCGGATGCTGTCCGAAACAACAAGCAACAAGACCAACTGAACTCGCAGTTTATCAGACCACATATCTCTCCCAAGGGGTCAGTTATTTACTAAGATTATGTCACTCATAAAGATTTATTATAGGTTCGTGCACATTCATCTTCAAAATGGTGCCTATAAGTTCTGACCTTTTTCTCCTATCTTAACAGAATGGTTCTACTCCTGCAATTATTAAAGCTGAGGTGCCATGGTCAGCTAAGAAGGGGTCTCTTTCTGAGAAGGATCGTGTCTTGAAGACAGTGAAAGGGTAAATAATAATAGAACTCTTTTTTGGATTCTTATTTTACTACTTCTGTCATGAATAAAGAACTCGGGCTTTATTCTTGTAATTACTTAACATTTTAAATTCCTTTACTTTTCAGTGTCTTGAACAAGACTTCGGAGAAGTTTGATCTTCTGAAAGGCCAACTTATCGACTCAGGAATCATAACAGCTGATATTTTGAAGGTTTGTATCTACCACATATATTCTTCCATTTAGGGGGTGTTTGAGAATCTCGCCATTTTAGGAAGTAGTAGATACAACGAGAGGTTCTTATACCAAAGACGCTTTTTTTCTTCTATTCATGAAGCTCAAGATCATATCGCTTTGTTTACCCATGCTTTTATTGACACCCCTACAATACCAGTTTTACTGGTCTTCCTTTATTTTTCACTACGGTATTTTAATTCAAAAAATTTGGACCACAGTTGCTTGATATGATTGTGGAGAACGGAGCAGACAACGTAGATATTCCAATGGAACTTTAAAGGGAAATGTTGGTGAATCTAAATGAAGCCCCTTCAACTATCGAGCCTCCTGAAGATTGGGAGGGTATCGATCTGCAGCAGTTGGAGAAGTAAACTTCATTGATGACATATTTAAATGAATCTTCCAATCTGCATAGAGGCATTACCAAAAAAGTTTTTTTTCGATTTTGCCATTCATATAGCATAGGGTATTGGGTATGGTTCGTTATCGACTTTGAAATGATGAAGTCAGATGTAGATGAGCGAGATGAAGGATTATATTTGGTGTTTGATTTTCTCTTTTGGTAGTTGAGATTGAATGAGAAAATTTTGCATCTAATATTTGTTTTGCTACTGTGCTGGTGCTGGGCCTGGTGGCCATCCTAATATGTTAGAGGCTGTGTTGAAACTACATATTCAAAAGTTGAATTAGCCTTTGTAACATCAGATATGAGTATTGGCTATGACATTCTAGCATAAATGGTCAAGGTAGAAGTCGATAACTCCTTGACGTTTTGGTTAGTTGTTGTTATAACAAGATGATACATTTCCCACCCTAATATAAATGTCTGTCACCATACACCTACCATATTCTAAAACATGTGACCTGTTTAAAGCAAAAAAAATATCACAATTTTTTTTTTAAAACTGAAAATCAGATGTTATACGTGTGTGTTTGGTATAAGTTCTCTACATTACTTGAGCTACACATTTGACAATTATCTAGACACATGTCCTTCCTTATCATTAGAAAGTCGCACCTCATAATTTTTATTCATCATGCATAGCATAGTTGTGTAGTTTTAGCAGAATAAGGACTGTTTCGTTTTACTTATTTACTTAACTTCTATTCTAACACTACATTTGGGAAATTCAGGTTTTAAGCCCATATTATTGTGTTAAGGAAACCATTCATACTACATAATACTCGGTACGTATTTGGTATCTTATACCGAGTATACCAAAAGTTTGCAGCCAAATTAACCAAATTCAATCACAAAAACTACAGAAAATACAAACTTATCAACGAGAGAGTTCTCTTTTTGATAATTATTATCGGAGTATATGCATGCTTGACTCTTAAATACCTATCGTGATGGTTGGTAATGCATGTTTTAAATGTATAGGATTCGACACATGATGGTGCTGGATCAACTGCAATGTTAACATCATCGACTCTATTGCCATTGCAACATAACCTGGCTGCTTCTCTTAGAGGATTTTTTTTCGGCCTGCCCAGTTGGAATAGTTGACGAGGCATGCCAAATGAAAGTTCAAAGGTATTTTTTTTCCTTCTTCTTGAGCTTATGATGTCTCATCAAGTGGATCGTTCACAGTCGTCTAATATACTGCAATTTGAGATTAATGGTCAGGACGATCATCCCCTTATAGTAGTTTTTGTAGATACCATTGATGTTAGGGTACCTGAACTTCTATAGAAGCCTATGATAGTTAAACATGCGCATAGGACAGTAGCACATTGGGACTATCGAAGAGAAAGACACTAAGCATGTAATTTGAAAAAAAAATTTATTCCTAAAAATATAGGTCATACCAAACTTGGAGGAGGACAAATGGACTGCGATTGGTGACTTATTTTTAAGGAAAAAAAATTTCAAAAATTTCAAAAATTATTAATAGTTCTTAGAGTCACAAAGTAATCGCGATATATATTTTAGGCTTTAAAGGGATTACTTTTCGAGGTAAGTTGCTTAATCAAAATAACTTGGTCGACTCACAATTAATAGAATAGGTTATTTGATTAAGCAATCTAAAACACCCTGAAACCTCCTTATATGTAGGCTTGATGTTTATAAGTAGGGGTGTCATCAGGTCTGGCTATTGCGTTATCCCCTGTACAGTAGCATTCCATCATCTTTTGAGATTGGTCCTTTTACTTTAATCTTATAATGAGAATTGTAAATAAAATGTATACATTTCATAACATTAGTTGCAGCCTTACAAAGTTATGAGTATTGATTATGTTGTTTACTATACAATCAGCGAGATTCACATCTGAGGTCACTATAATCGACAGTAACACAACAAGATATTGCTACCACGAGTCCTGTAGCCAATGTACAACCAAGGTTTCAAACGGAAATGAAGCACCGCATTGTGTTGACCATGGACCACAACTGCCAAATTTTTTACTGATTATATGGGTTATAATGTCATTACATATTCCCAGGCACTAAATCATTGAACTTTGACTATGGGTTAAATCACTTAGCGAAACTCTATTTTCTTTTAAGAATTTCAGGCCAGGCGATTAGTGGACCACATGAGAGCCCATGACGATGTGTTAAGAAAAAGTGAAGATCATAAAAGGTTATTTGCTTTAGTAAATTCAGGTCAGGACACGGTATAAGGGGGCATATGAGATATGAGAGTACTTTTAGTTATTAAGAACCACATTCTATCAGCTTTCCTATAAATCATCTCAAGCCGGTCAGATAAGGAAAAGTTTGGCTAAAAGGATAATGGATCAAAGTTGCTATCTTTTAAATTCTGTTTTATAGATTGTGCGTGAAAACCTACTTTCACCTGCTATTCGACATGGCCATTGATGAGACTGCAATTATACATAGTCTCATCGTCCAAATCGGGCTTAAAACGCTTAAAATATCATCAAAATACCCAAAAATGTGCTTGTGTTTGTTCATTATGTGTTTCAGGTATGGATATCGTGAATTCACCAAAAGATTACAAGAATAGAGCAAAAACGAACACGGGAAACGAAGCCGCACAAAGAACCGGACCCGAATCATGATTTCCCAATAATGCCCTTGAAGTTTGAAGTTTTGTTACATTTGGTCCCTCAAGAATTGAAGATATACACTTTTGGTCCTTCGTTTTTGGCAACTTGTCAAGGATGGCCCTTGAAGATGTTCACAAGACCAAAGTCAGGATTGTACTTAATTGAGAAAAAACGGGCATTTTCGGATCGACTCGACAACGTTTAAATATTTTACAAGAAAAGACGAAGTCAAAGTAAATCCCGAGGCCCAACAATGGAATGGGTATGAAAAATGGTCCCGAATCTCGAAATAATATTTTACGGACCAATCTGCACCCGTTTATCGGGCCGAGTCGGCCTGTATTAGTACTATTATAAAACAAACTCCAATCCCTTTTGTTACTACACGAATTGTAGTATACTCTAATGGCCCATCTCTCTTTTGTTTAATTTTCGGTTAAGGCCCATATCCATCACCAACGTTATAATAAGAGCTTAAAGGGACAGTTGGTGTTTTTAACATCAAACAGATGAAAAAATAGAGTGGGGACCGACATCTTTACAAACAACACAGATTACGGTTCTTCTAATCTAGCAGCCACCATTATCTCCATCTTAATCATCTGGCAGCCTAATCCCCTTCTCACCGGTCACTATCCCACCTCGTGATACCCTTCTACCCCACACCAACATATCCATGTGACAAATCAGAAGATGAAGACCACATCGAAGACCAAGATTTCAAAGATCCGAATATCCAATGGCATCTTTGAAGGGCAGAAGAGGTAAATCATAGTTTAGGGTTTTGATTTCTAGAATATCTTGTACCCTCCATATAAAGGGCTTAAGTTTTATTTATTTTTTCTTGTTCCATAATTTTTTAATGTAATTCTTTTTTTCAATTGAATGAAAAAAGTTGGTACTTTAATTTTCTGAGTTCCTCTTTATTTTTCTGCAAGTATTTTCATGTTCTCAGTTTTATTTTCAAATGAAAGATAAGTTTCATATACCAAAGTTTTTCAAAGTCAGTTTATTTAAATATCTGTTTTTAATCTGAAAAAAATTTTAATTCCAGTTTTGTGTTTCTCTTATTCTATTTGAAAAAGAGAAAAGAAAAAGTGAGGAAGGTTGTAACTTGTTGTTACTGTTTGTTCACAGCAAAGAAGAAAAAAAACGAGAGAATAGGATAGTGTTGACTGGATCAACGAAAAAAAAGAGAGTTGTGTTACTGTGTTCGAAAAAAAAAGAGATTGATAAAAAGTGTTAGTTCTAATCTTCTGTTTGATTTATTTTGTCAAAAGTGTTTGATTTGGTATTGTTGTTTATATTTATTTTTATTTTTTTCTTTTATATCGGAAAAAAAAGAAGTGAAAGATTGTAGTTACCGTGCAATAAAAATTACAAAAGAAAAATGAGATGAGAATTGTTGTTGGCTACTGTTAACGAAAGTACCATTTTGATATGGTATGTTTAATTGTTGGTGCCTATGTTTGATAAGGCTCAAAGAAAAAAATGATCTTGTTCTAGTATTGCTTCGACGGAAAGAAAGAAGAAAAAAAGGGTGTCATTATATGTTGTTGCTGCGGTTCACAGAAAAAAAAAGTGGTGTGTTGTTTTCTGTTCCAACGGAAAAAGGGGGTATTTGGCAGTTGGTTAGTATAGATCAGTTTACTTCTCGGGTATTAGTTTAGTTTGATTCCGATTATAGGGTAGATTTTTTTGTTGTTGCTGTTCACGGAAGTAAACAAAAAGGGGTCGATATTGCTGCGAAGAAAGGAAAGAAATAGAGGATAGTTGGGTATCTTGTTGTTTGCTGTTGGTCACAAGAAAAAAACAGTGTTCCCTACGAAAATATAGCGTGGTTCGATTGTTGTTACTAAGTGAGTGACGAAAAAAAGAGAAAGAGCAAAGATTGTGGTTGTGTACTGTTCGAGAAAGAATCTGTGTGGTCGAGTTGTTAGTTTATGTTGTTAGTCTCTTTCGTTTCAAGCGTGCTCAATTCGTCAGGTTTTTTTTTCTCCTTATTGTTAATATATTGAATGTTTATGCAACTGTTTTATTTAATGTTGAGAGATGTTATGCTTATATTATTTTTGTTGAATCTGTGCTTGCCAAATTATGTTGAATGTTAGTGTGGATTTTGTTAAAAAGGTACTGATATATTTTATCAGTGGTATTCTTTTTATGTGAAGTAAGTTTGGTCAAAGAGAATTGATGGGTAAAAACGTGTGTTTACAAAATTAAAGATACTATAAACATGGCAAAAATCGGTTTTCAAAAATATGTCAAGATATTGAGATTTGACAAAACAAGAAAATGTTTGTAAAAATGTTGCCATCTGTAGGATTCGAACACAAGACCTAATGGACAGCAATCAAACACCTCAGGCACCCCCATTAATAACCAACTGCTCTAGATGTTCTTTTTGTTAAACTTCTCTAGTAGTTTTATTTTATACCCTTTTTAATAAATGTTTACCACCTTTTGTATAGCTTATTACACAGCTTATAAGTAGCTTAATTTTGGGGCTTATATTTTTGCTAGATTTTAAATAGTCTTTAGCATTTTCAGAATTTTTTTGGATTTTTAATATAAGTGTTTATTATTTTTAATCATTTATTTAGTTTAAATTCGTATTTAATTCATAATAAATAATTTAGAAGTCGAAAAAATGTAATTCTTTTTTTAAAAATTTTATTTTGTCATTTAGGATGTAGAAAAATTTAGATTTGCTTTTGTAGGCTCTAAATTTGATTATTTGCTTAAATGTCGCGTTTTTTTTTACGTTTAATCGTCAATTATTTTTTTGCCTTTGCTTTGTCCCCGTAGACGCTTTAAGTTTTTCAATGCCTTTTTATGCTTTCCCGTAGCTTAGGTTTCATTTATCGCTATTTTTTTTACTAAAAAAAAATTAATTAAATTTAGTCGATTTTTACGATTCGCGCGTAACGCGTATTCGTCCTTTTTTAATTTCTAGTGAAATCCGTCTTACGTTTTCTTCCTTTTCACATTTCAAAAACGTAATCACTCGATTAAATATGTCTATAATTGTTGGCTAAACACCATACCTCCACCGAGAACGAACTCGACGACGAGTATTCGCGTTTTTCACAAAACGTGATGCTTAATACTTACCCGCTTTTGTCGCTTTGTTTTTCCTAAAATAAAGTGTACGAAAATACTACAATCAAAATGGCGCCGCTGCCGGGGAGGTGTGTTTAGCCATACTTATCTATCGTGTTTATTTGAGTGTTTACGTTTTATCGTAAATACTTCTTTTTATTTTTAAATACTATTAGCCATACAAATAAATAGTGTTAAATAGAACTCTATTAACACAAAATCGTTTTCTCGTTTTTATTGTGCATAATATATTGTATTTACATAGAACAATTAACACACAATAATTATCCAAATACGCGAGAAATCGCACCTCAATAGTTGAGCGTTCCGGTCACTATTGTTGTATCGAATTCAAACGAAAGTCAAAGGCAAAATAGATAAATACTTTTAATTGGTTTAATCTCGATAAATACAAACAATAAGGTGGGTATAAGGCGGCTGTATTTCACGACCTAAGGAAAAAAGGCTCTTAAGTGCTTCGCGCCGCCTCGTTTTCTCCGCTCGCTTGTGCGTATTTTGAAAGTGACGATTAATTAGGGGTTTGCCAAATCAAGTATTATTAATCTATTTTTGTGAGTTTTAATTATTGAACCTCGAAACGTTTTGGCGTTCCGCCAACGTTTCAAAGTCGACGAGGGTTTTTACTTCACGTAATTACCTTCATTCTTCTTGGATTCATTAATCGAGACCTTTGATTAGTGGATAGTTTTTGTAGATTAATTTCTACGTAATACACCGAAATTCCAAAAAAAATTAAAAAAACCAAAAACACAAAAATAATCTTCTCATTTTCCCTCTAATTTCATAATTCTCTTCTTTCACCCTCTATAACGTTTAATTCTCGTAACACCGTTCTCGTTGCATCATGTCGAATGATAGTGGATATTATTCGTGTCCCTATTGTGGAGGTCCGCCCGATGGTGCCAATTGTTTTAATTGTAAGGTTATTGGAGGTCGAGAGAGCTATATCTATAACTCCGCTCCACGTGATCATGGTGATAATTTTCAATCTTACGACCAAGATCACCCATCGTCTTCGTTCTACTCGTCATATGATTCGTCTTTTAATTGTGATCAAAATCAAAATGATGGAATGAATCAAAACGCCTTTTGTGACTATGTGAGACGCAATAATGCAAACTTAATGATGATTCAAGAACAAGTTAGGAACCTTAAGGAACATCACGAAAAATAATTGGAAACTCAAAAGGAATTTTACTTAAAGGAAATGGCCTCCATGAGAACCGAGTTGGAAAACGAATATGATGCCGCTTTTAAAGAACAAGAACGTTTATCTGACCAAGTTGACGAGAGATGGGATAAAATTGTTGACAAAGTTGTGGAGGCTTACACTATTAAGCAAAATGAACTTCTTTCAACGATTGAGACCTTAGAGAAAAAGTAGCTTCATACGAGTCGAGTTCTTCATCGAACGTCACCAATCCTAATCTCGAGGGAGAGGTTCAAGTTATTTCGACTCCTAAGACTCGTACGTCTCGTATTGATCCCAATCTCTCGAATTTTAGAGTCGTGCAACCTTCGTCGTCTTGCAAAAACGTTGAGGAAACAAAAACGTCATCCAACGAAGTTTTGAAAAATGTTTTTGAAAGTAAACCAAAGGAAAAACTCGTAGGATACTTGGGATATTTAAATCTTGTACCTTCTAAACCTAATTTTTCTAATAAGGATGAAATTATTGAGGATTTTCTAAATCAATATACACTTAATTTTGACAAAGAAATTCCATTAAATGATTTTGAAAAAGAAAAATGTAAAAAGGTTTTTAAGGAAAGAATTGAACCCTCGTTTTTACAAGATGAACGAAAATTAATTCCGAAGGGACGTGTTAGTAGTTTTGCTAAAATGTTTGAAAACCCACGTTCGATCCCTTCGAAGGACAAAGTTGAAACCGTCAAGGCAAAATCGTCACGAGACGAGCCTTTTACTCCTAATCCCACACCGAGTGAGATTTTGGATTTATCGTGTGAGAAGTCCGCCGATGGCCTTGCTCACACCGATACGTTTTTCGATGTTGAGGTCGTAACGACAAAGGCAAAATCTTCAATCGAAGAGCCTTCTATTCCTAGTTTCACGACGGTTGGAGCTAGCGACTCGACTATCGATAAATTGATTTCCAAACCTCTTCCACGAGGAAGAGAAGACGTTTTTGATCCCGATGGAGACTTTTCCGAGATCAAACGTATTCTTCATGAACCACCTTCGATTTTCGAGTTTGATGAGGACCGTTGCGTTAGCCCGGAGGGGGATGTTTTATTAGTCGATTCACATTTCAAAAATTCAAATCCTCCTCCCGCCTTCAAGATAAATGTGAAAATTTTAAGTGTGCCTAGAATTGTTTTGGAAACACCAAATATTTTCAATTTAATCAACTTGGGTTTTCGTAACAATGAGTTAAAAAATGAAAAAAGGAATGATTTTACAATTGATTTGAAATTTTTTGCAAAGTTAACTCCGTCATCACCTCGCTTAATTGAGCTTGTTACAAACGCGTCTACTTCTTTTGACGACGTTTTGTGTGGATCTAGTATGGGGGAAGCCCCATTTGTTCCCTCACACTTCTCCACCGAGGACGAGATTTTTTACCCCGGTATCACGTTTAAGATAAAATCTCGGTCTTTTACCGAAGTAGTCACTAGAAGATCCTTCTACACTTACGGTATGAGTTTACCTCGAGTGACTCGATTTTTATGCCCAACCAATGTCCCACCCTTCTCTTCTTATGCTATTTTCTTGTGTCCCTTTGGGACGTTGTTACCTGAAGTCGTGTTGTTTCGTTTATCATCCGAAAACGAAGACACGATCTTTGATCCCGGAATAGAGGTTTTGCCTTTATACACGGTCGCTTTTGGGTCTTGATTACATGTAAGTCCCACCAAAAATGACCGAACCATGATTATCCCTAAATGATCACATTTATGGGGATTCGAGTCGAGCTTTTGACTCGGTTATCAAAAACAAGGTGCCTCGTGGGGGAGACCCATGATTATCCATGTACATATTATTGCTTTTTAGTTAACCTAATGAGGGGATTTGTGCCATTCCAACCTTTGTCTCGTGGTTGTTTGTGATTGTGTAATCTAGGTCCTTATCATCACGATGAAGCATCTCGTGTTCGTTTTACTCGAGCTTCGATCGTTGCTTTGAAGAATTTCTCGATATCCACATGATATATCCTTTGATGTTCTAACCTTAGGTTTTTAGCACACTTCATAAACGGCTATTAATTTATTGGTTACACCCTTTCCATGCTCGAGATTAAGCATTCGACTTCGTCTCTAGTATGGGGGTGTTTACACCCTTAGACTCGAAACATTGAGGACAATGTTTAGTTTTAGTATGGGGGGGTGAGTAGATACTTCACCTTGCTTACGTCAACTCGCAATCCAAAATTTCATCTTTTTGTTATCGTTTTGTTGCAAATAAGGCTAAAAATGGCCAAATTTTAAAATTTTTCTAGTTTTTCATAAGTGTTTAAGACACGAATGTAGGTTTTCCGATGGTGAGAACGAGAGTAATTTTTGACTCGACCGTGCGTGTTGAGCACTTAGCTTCGATTCCTTAACTTTTTAGGCTAAGTCTCTTAAATGAGGACGAGAAATGATAGAGTTATTTATAAGTCTCGTAATCGTCACGATCTCATGTGTAGTAATTATTAGCTTATTCTCCCCACGCTTTTGCATAATAAACTGTTAATAAATATTGATTTAGCGGTTTAGTCACTATTGTTGGTTTCTAATTTGTTTTGGTAGCTTCCATGTAATCAAATTGGGAAAACATTAAGGTATCACCAGCGTCACGGTTTTGAAGTATTGGCACCCTAATAATCGAAAGCTTCACCCAATAATAAGATTTCAAGTGCTCACCTAAATCAAGCAAACAATTTGAAGCCCCACAAGGCCGAAAAATCTATGCAAAATTGAAAGTGAATCAAGCCTTAATCTTCGAAGCTTTAAAGATCCAAAATTCGCTTTAGCGTGAGGATATACGTCTTTGGCTAATAAAACCACCGATGATGGCGGATAATAAAAGGCAAGGCAAGACCGAAGTCATAATAAAAGCTTCATGGCGAAGTTGAATAAAAGATGGAGGTAAACCAAAGATAATAAGGTCCTTCCGTTAGGGGGCGTATAAAAGTCTTGTTAATAAGTCTCATGTTCAAAACCGTTATAAAACTGTGTTTATCGATCCTTCTTGTTGACTTAATTTTTTGACATCGTTGTCTATTAGGATGAATTATTGATTTGATGATTTTGGTTACACCGTTAAGACTCTATTTTTAGACTTAATCCCTATTCACGCATAAGTCAATGATGTATCCTCGTGATCATTAAGACAAAATAAAATATAAGAGATACCAAGTAGGAATAAAGGAGTTTAGGTTCGTAATTAACACTCATGAGATGTGATCGTGTTGCTAACTTATAATAACAATGATCTCGTTACACGCTTAGCATGGAATTGGGTGAAAATCGAGGACGGCGAAAATATTTCTAATGAAGCATTCACGTGTTCTTGTTCTATGATCCTAAAAGTCACTTTATCGTGATGAAAACAATACATTATGTCTAAAACGCGTGTAGTAGTTTATTTAAATTTATGTCTTGAATAAATGTCATCATAAAATGAATTTTGGAAGTGCTACGATACTTAATTCTAGCATTGCGTGGGGACACGGCAATGGTTTAGTATGGGGGAGTGATGAGACTGCAATTATACATAGTCTCATCGTCCAAATCGGGCTTAAAACGCTTAAAATATCATCAAAATACCCAAAAATGTGCTTGTGTTTGTTCATTATGTGTTTCAGGTACGGATATCGTGAATTCACCAAAAGATTACAAGAATAGAGCAAAAACGAACACGGGAAACGAAGCCGCACAAAGAACCGGACCCGAATCATGATTTTCCAATAATGCCCTTGAAGTTTGAAGTTTTGTTACATTTGGTCCCTCAAGAATTAAAGATATACACTTTTGGTCCTTCGTTTTTGGCAACTTGTCAAGGATGGCCCTTGAAGATGTTCACAAGACCAAAGTCAGGATTGTACTTAATTGAGAAAAAAACGGGCATTTTCGCATCGACTCGACAACGTTTAAATATTTTACAAGAAAAGACGAAGTCAAAGTAAATCCCGAGGCCCGACAATGGAATGGGTATGAAAAGTGGTCCCGAATCTCGAAATAATATTTTACGGACCAATCCGCACCCGTTTATCAGGCCGAGTCGGCCTGTATTAATACTATTATAAAACAAACTCCAATCCCTTTTGTTACGAATTGTAGTATAATCTAATGGCCCATCTCTCTTTTGTTTAATTTTCGGTTAAGGCCCATATCCATCACCAACGTTATAATAAGAGTTTAAAGGGACAGTTGGTGTTTTTAACATCAAACAAATGAAAAAATAGAGTGGGGACCGACATCTTTACAAACAACACAGATTAGGGTTCTTCTAATCTAGCAGCCACCATTATCTCCATCTTAATCATCTGGCAGCCTAATCCCCTTCTCACCGGTCACTATCCCACCTCGTGATACCCTTCTACCCCACACCAACATATCCATGTGACAAATCAGAAGATGAAGACCACATCAAAGACCAAGATTTCAAAGATCCGAATATCCAATGGCATCTTTGAAGGGCAGAAGAGGTAAATCATAGTTTAGGGTTTTGATTTCTAGAATATCTTGTACCCTCTATATAAAGGGCTTAAGTTTTATTTATTTTTTCTTGTTCCAGAATTTTTTAATGTAATTCTTTTTTTCAATTGAATGAAAAAAGTTGGTACTTTAATTTTCTGAGTTCCTCTTTATTTTTCTGCAAGTATTTTCATGTTCTCAGTTTTATTTTCAAATGAAAGATAAGTTTCGTATACCAAAGTTTTTCAAAGTCAGTTTATTTAAATATCTGTTTTTAATCTGAAAAAAAATTTAATTCCAGTTTTGTGTTTCTCTTATTCTATTTGAAAAAGAGAAAAGAAAAAGTGAGGAAGGTTGTAACTTGTTGTTACTGTTTGTTCACAGCAAAGAAGAAAAAAAACGAGAGAATAGGATAGTGTTGACTGGATCAACGAAAAAAAAGAGAGTTGTGTTACTGTGTACGAAAAAAAAAAAGAGATTGATAAAAAGTGTTAGTTCTAATCTTCTGTTTGATTTATTTTGTCAAAAGTGTTTGATTTGGTATTGTTGTTTATTTTTATTTTTATTTTTTTCTTTTATATCGAAAAAAAAAGAAGTGAAAGATTGTAGTTATTGTGCAATAAAAATTACAAAAGAAAAATGAGATGAGAATTGTTGTTGGCTACTGTTAACGAAAGTACCATTTTGATATGGTATGTTTAATTGTTGGTTCCTATGTTTGATAAGGCTCAAAGAAAAAAATGATCTTGTTCTAGTATTGCTTCGACGGAAAGAAAGAAGAAAAAAAGGGTGTCATTATATGTTGTTGCTGCGGTTCACAGAAAAAAAAGTGATGTGTTGTTTTTTGTTCCAACGGAAAAAAATGGGGGTATTTGGCAGTTGGTTAGTATAGATCAGTTTACTTCTCGGGTATTAGTTTAGTTTGATTCCGATTATAGGGTAGATTTTTTTGTTGTTGCTGTTCACGGAAGTAAACAAAAAGGGGTCGATATTGCTGCGAAGAAAGGAAAGAAATAGAGGATAGTTGGGTATCTTGTTGTTTGATGTTGGTCACAAGAAAAAAACAGTGTTCCCTACGAAAATATAGCGTGGTTCGATTGTTGTTACTAAGTGAGTGACGAAAAAAAGAGAAAGAGCAAAGATTGTGGTTGTGTACTGTTCGAGAAAGAATCTGTGTGGTCGAGTTGTTAGTTTATGTTGTTAGTCTCTTTCGTTTCAAGCGTGCTCAATTCGTCAGGTTTTTTTTCTCCTTATTGTTCATATATTGAATGTTTATGCAACTGTTTTATTTAATGTTGAGAGATGTTATGCTTATATTATTTTTGTTGAATCTGTGCTTGCCAAATTATGTTGAATGTTAGTGTGGATTTTGTTAAAAAGGTACTGATATATTTTATCAGTGGTATTCTTTTTATGTGAAGTAAGTTTGGTCAAAGAGAATTGATGGGTAAAAACGTGTGTTTACAAAATTAAAGATACTATAAACATGGCAAAAATCGGTTTTCAAAAATATGTCAAGATATTGAGATTTGACAAAACAAGAAAATGTTTGTAAAAATGTTGCCATCTGTAGGATTCGAACACAAGACCTAATGGACAGCAATCAAACACCTCAGGCACCCCCATTAATAACCAACTGCTCTAGATGTTCTTTTTGTTAAACTTCTCTAATACTTTTATTTTATACCCTTTTTAATAAATGTTTACCACCTTTAGTATAGCTTATTACACAGCTTATAAGTAGCTTAATTTTGGGGCTTATATTTTTGCTAGATTTTAAATAGTCTTTAGCATTTTCAGAATTTTTTTGGATTTTTAATATAAGTGTTTATTATTTTTAATCATTTATTTAGTTTAAATTCGTATTTAATTCATAATAAATAATTTAGAAGTCGAAAAAATGTAATTCTTTTTTTAAAAATTTTATTTTGTCATTTAGGATGTAGAAAAATTTAGATTTGCTTTTGTAGGCTCTAAATTTGATTATTTGCTTAATTGTCGCGTTTTTTTTTACGTTTAATCGTCAATTATTTTTTTGCCTTTGCTTTGACCCCGTAGACGCTTTAAGTTTTTCAATGCCTTTTTATGCTTTCCCGTAGCTTAGGTTTCATTTATCGCTATTTTTATTACTAAAAAAAAATTAATTAAATTTAGTCGATTTTTACGATTCGCGCGTAACGCGTATTCGTCCTTTTTTAATTTCTAGTGAAATCCGTCTTACGTTTTCTTCCTTTTCACATTTCAAAAACGTAATCACTCGATTAAATACGTCTATAATTGTTGGCTAAACACCATACCTCCACCGAGAACGAACTCGACGACGAGTATTCGCGTTTTTCACAAAACGTGATACTTAATACTTACCCGTTTTTGTCGCTTTGTTTTTCCTAAAATAAAGTGTACGAAAATACTACAATCAGCCATCTTGCCACCTCTATGCAAATCAATCGAACTTGAACTGAATTTCAGACCGCTGAAGTTAGTCAGCAGTTGATTAGTGTGAGCCAACAAATTACATTAGTAAGTACTCATGTTCTAATGTATACTGTTATTTTGTGCATAGGTTTTTGAATATGATCACCTGATTAATGTATATGCTTTATATATGTGTTTGCTTGCCGATGAAGATCCATCATGTTGTTAAGAGAACTTTGTGAATCGTAGGGCGCTCAAATCTGCAGATAATGTGAGAAGCTAGATATCAGCTCATTTGGTTAGATGACAAGTTAGCTCCTGAAGTTGTCTCTTTTCCTGAAGCTAAAGTTGTTAGAAGCAGTTTCAACATATATTGGTTAGAACCAGTTTCACAAAGTTCGGTTATTTTTATTCATCAATGAACTGTATAATGCATTGCTCTTTACTTTATATTTTCATCAAAGTCTTGCTACTGCCTCATCTCTTAAGATGAATCAAAGTTTATTTTCGATACATGTCATGTTGAGTTATAAAAATCTACAAAGGAGGTGGCGTATTTTGGTCTTCGTATTATGGTAGAAAATTATTGAGAGAAAACATTTTATGTTATATTATTAGAATGGTTTTGCCTCTTTCAGATTGAGGTTAAGGGAAAGTTGAGAAACGCATCAAGTATAAGTTTTTTAATTATAGAAGAGGTAAATATGGAGCTATCGGAATAAGCGTTCCCAGACACCCTTTAAAAAATTCTTACATGCTAATACTATTATTGTTGGAATTTAAAAAAACCTTTTATCATATTAACACATTAATAATCACGAGTACGCAGCGGAATATAGGATCACGTACAGACAAGTAATTAACAAAAACAATAAAGAAACGCGTACCTTTTAGCGATGGATTGAACACCTTTATCGAACCACCAATATAAACGAAAACCCAAAGATCAAACAATGATCTCTCTAAGGATACGCACACAATACGTTATAGCAAACAATTAAGTATGCTAGTACTTATCGTGATAAAGCTAATCAATATTTGTAAAAACAAATAAAACCAAAACCAATATTTGATCGTACTAAAACCCAACTAAAGTATCGTTGCGTTTTGTTTTTATCACAATATATCTGGTTTGTTTTAATCGTAGGAAATTATGTACTTCAATAATGACCAAGGTCATTATATATATACTCATGCATATGTCGGTCAGTAGTCCTAAATCAATTAGGAGAACCACCAATCACATCAAGAGTAACAAATCATTAATTCCAAATTTGCTTTTATTTGTTTTAAATATAAAACCTTATAGTTAACTTTTAACTATCGTTTATAACATCTCGTTAAATAATTTAATTAATTAACGTTCGTAATAGCTTATCACTAATTAATATATTACACATAATATATTAACGTATAATTGTTTTACGTATTAACGTGTGCGTCTCCTTAGGCTCGGGACGACTTTCGGACATATATTATTTACGTGTACATATTTCTTCAGCTCCCACTTGGACATGTACAATAATATAATATAATAACATTGGTTAGCGTCTAGCAACACGCCAATGCTCCCGAAAACTCTCGAGTGTAGTTTTCCACAAAGTACATTTAAATGACTTGAACATTTACAATCCCTTTGTTTCTCAAATGCCATGTTAATAATGGATATGGATCAAAGTCATTCCATTTTAACTATTCTGTTTCTCGCATTACATAATTAATATAGATTACCAATTTAATCGAGACAAATCTAGATTATCATTGGGTATGGCCATACAAACATCTAATTAATTAACGAGGGGCCCAGTAGCATTATTCTTCAATCCTAGTTGAACAAACAAATTCTATCTTGACTACACGTGCCTCTTACATGCTTCAAGATACAAATGATTATAGTCTTTATTACTACCTTATTCAGGATAGCGTTAGAACTATAGCAAAAAGTACCATCCACATATATAAGACCTGCTTGCATCTCAAGTCAAAGGATTTAGTAATGTAAATCATTTACAAGTTTCACTTAAAGACGCCGATCCATAAAGTGATTGACTTGTTAGTAGGAGATGTCCAATATACAACTTTTGGATATCGTATGAGTTGGTGAACCGTTCTTACATATTCTACGAATATTACCATCTCTCATATATGTCTTAATTTAAGTATATTCCCATATAATCAATCGACATAGACAATTTAGAATAACATATTATTCAAGGATTTAAACATGCAAAAATAGGACCAATAAATATTAAAGAAAACGAATATATCCAATACTTCAATTCATAAAATAAATATTGTTTAACAATATCCTTTATCCAAATACCAAAACAGATTACATGAAACTACTAGCAGGACGAAGTCCCATGCTCCTAGCATGTTGAGTAAGCTTTTTACCAGGTAAAGCCTTCGTAAAAGGATCTGCTAGATTATTATCTGTATGAACTTTAACTAGATCAATTTCACCCAATTCGATACATTCTCGAACATAGTGATATCTCCTTTGATAGTGTCTGGCGCCTCTCTGAACTCCCGGTTCGTTAGCTATGATGATTGCACTTGAATTGTCACAATACATCTTAATAGGTTCTTCATTGGTAGGAACTACGCCAAGTTCTCCAATAAACTTCCTCATCCAAACAGCTTCCTTTGCAGCTTCAGAAGCAGCTATATATTCAGCTTCTGTGGCAGATTGTGCAGTAGTACTTTGTTTGGAGCTCTTCCATACTACCGCGCCTCCGTTCAAAACGAAAACATACCCAGTTTGAGATTTAGTGTCATCTCTATCGGTTTCAAATCCAGCATCACAATAACAATTAACTTGCAACTCAGTAGCTTCAGGATTTCCACCATAAACCAAAAACGTATCCTTAGTATGTCTTAAATACTTAAGAATATTTTTCACAGCAGTCCAGTGACTTTCACCTGGATTTTGCTGAAATCGGCTTGTAATATTTTGCGCGAACGCAACATCAGGTCTTGTGCATCTCACAGCATACATAATAGAACCTACAGCCGAAGCATAAGGAACATTTTGCATACGCTTCATCTCTTCAGATGTAGTAGCACCTTGTGTTTTATTTAAGCCAGTGTGCACTTGCATAGGAATGAGACCACGCTTGGAATTATCCATTCTATACTTCTTCAAGATCTTATCAAGATATGCATTTTGACTTAGTCCAATTAACCGCTTCGATCTATCTCTATAGATTTTGATTCCAAGAATAAATGCCGCTTCCCCTAAATCTTTCATAGAAAAACACTTTCCAAGATAGGTCTTTACCTCTTGTAAACTTGGAATATGATTTCCCATAATGATTATGTCATCAACATACAAGATTAGGAAAACAACATTACTCCCACTAGCTTTTTGATATACACATGGCTCATCAAGATTTTGATCAAAACCAAACTTTTTGATTTCTTCATCAAATCTTTTATTCCAGCTTCTTGATGATTGCTTAAGTCCATAAATGGATCTTTGAAGCCTACATACTTTTCTGGGATGCTTAGGATCAACAAAACCTTCCGGTTGTTCCATATAGATTTCTTCTTCTAAGTAACCATTTAAGAACGAGGTTTTTACATCCATTTGCCATATTTCATAGTCATAGTACGCTGCTATAGCTATGAGAATCCTAATAGCTCTCAAATCTGCAACAGGAGAAAAGGTTTCCTCATAGTCAACACCATAAGTTTGTGTAAACCCTTTTGCTACAAATCGAGCTTTATAGGTGTGTACAATGCCATCCATGTCCGTCTTCTTCTTGTAAATCCACTTACCCTTCACGACCTTCGCGTTGGGTGGTAAATCTACAAGTCTCCAGACTTGATTATCATACATAGATTGCATTTCTGCATTCATAGCAACAATCCACTTATCGGATTCAGAATCCAATATTGCATCTCTATAGTTAGTGGGTTCATTAAGATCCCCTAAACTATGTTCCTCGACTTCTACATTTAGACATAGTCGTTCAGGTGCTTTGATTGTTCTTTTTGACTTACGAATGGGGACAACATCCTCTTTTGAGTTACATCAGGTGCAAGACTTTCTTCCTCAATTGGATGTTCGCTAGTAGTTTCAGAAGGTAAAATATCTTCATCCTCTAGTTCTACAATCCTCCCACTCTCTTTTTGAACTATGAGATTCTTTTCAAAGAAATCTGCATACCTCTCAACAACTATTTTGTTTTCAGGTGGGTAGTAGAAATAGTAACCCATAGTTTCCTTAGGGTAACCTATGAAGACACACTTAACCGATCTTGATTGAAGTTTGTCAGGCGTGTGACGTTTCACATGTGCCTCACAACCCCAGACCTTTAAGTAAGACAAGTTTGGGACTTTTCCATGCCATAGTTCATATGGAGTCTTGTCAACCTTCTTGGTTGGAACCATATTAAGAATGCGTACAGCAGTCTCTAGAGCATAATCCCAGAAGGATAGTGGCAAAGTAGAAAGACTCATCATTGATCGAACCATGTTTAGCAAAGTTCGATTTCTCCTATCAGAAACACCATTGTGTTGTGGCGTGTAAGGAGGAGTCAGCTGTTGGACAATTCCACTAGCCTTTAGATAATCTTTAAATTCTTGACTAATATATTCACCACCACGATCTGATCGAATGGCTTTAATAGTCTTCCCGAGTTGATTTTCTACTTCATTCTTGAATACCTTGAATGTTTCAAAGACTTCATGTTTATGTTTAAGCAAATAAACATAACCATAACGACTATAATCATCAGTAAAGGTAATGAAGTACGTAGCACCTTGCTTTGACACATGTCTAAGTGGACCACATACATCGGTATGGATTAATCCAAGTAGATCTTTCACCTTTTCTGTTTTATGCGAAAAGGATTTCCTTGTCATCTTGCCCGATATACAAGAAACGCATTGATCAAACGGTTCATTATCCGTTGAGTTTAAAAGTCCATCATGTTGCAACTTTTCAATTCGCTTCTTGCTAATATGAGCAAGTCGACAATGCCAAAGATAAGTCGAATCTAAACTTGCTTTAGATTTCTTATTGCTAATCGAATACATTGAATTCACAATTTGCAAAGTAGGATCATGCATATCAATTTCATAAATACCATTAACACGGATACAATTAAAATAAATCATATCATTAAAAGAAACGGTCATACCAGAATCCGTAAATTTATGAATAAATCCTTTATCATGCAAACAAGAAACTGAAACAACACCTCTAGTTATAGTAGGTGCATAATGACAATCATCCAAAACAAGAATTAAACCATTAGGTAAAACTAAGTCAAAACTTCCAATAGCTTCTACTTCAGCACGTACGCCGTTTCCAACATACAAGTAGACAGCACCTTGCTTCAGTTTCTTTGCTCCTCTAAGTCCCTGTTTTGTGTTACAAATGTTAGTACCACAACCAGTGTCATACACCCAGGAATTTTTAGAACAAGCAAATAATTCAATAGTATAAATACCTGAAGAAGTGGACGATCCAACTTGCTTCTTCTTTTTCATCAACTCAGCTAGATAAACAGGACAATTCCTCTTCCAATGTCCAACCTCTTTGCAGTGGTGACATGTGGAATCTTTTGCCGGATGCTCTTTCTTATAAGGTTGAGGCTTTTTAGGTTTAGGAGGATAAGAATTTTTAGGACCCTTATCCTTACCTTTACCTTTAGCCTTACCTCCTTGCGGTTTGTACTTCTGGATCCTACCACCTTGGATCGCCATCACTTGTGGTGTAGAAGAAGATGCAACATTTGACTTCTTGTTCTTCTTAACTCCTTTCTCAAATTCAATAAGCAAAGAATGAACTTCACTAATTGTCTTCCCCATGCTTTGCATATTGTAATTTTGCACAAAGCCCTCAAAATCACTTGAAAGTGAATTGAGGATCAAGCTGACAGAGACAGCTTCTGGAAGAACATAGTTGAGAGTTGCCAAATGATCCAAATAGCTTTTCATCAATAGAACATAATCGCTAACGGATTGACCCTCTTCCTGCTTGCATGAATGGAAAGTGTGTACTAACTCTTGTAGTTCGACACCAGGAGGCTTTCCATACATCTTTTGGAGCTCAGTTATCATGTCCTTAGGACTTTTGTGTTCAAATTGCTGATAAAGCGATGGAGACATAGTTCCAAGCATTAAACAAGCAACTTCATTATGACGATCATAAAGAGCATTCCATTCTACTAATTGTTCATTAGTAGCATTAGCACCAGGATGGTCAGGCAAAGGATTGTCATACACATCCTGTAGTTTCTCCACACGCACAACTAGTTTGAGCGCGCGTAACCACTCATCGAAGTTAGGACCAGTAAGATGTTGCTTCTCAAGCATCGACCTGAAAGCCGAACTGTTTTGTTTGGTTTGGGCATTGTTCGTTGCCATCTACAAATAAAAAAAGTTCAATAATTTAGTATTTTCGATAATACTTCCTTTATAGAAAATTAAATACCCATGTTTATAAATAAACAATTAATTTTCTAAAAGCTAGAATCCACCAAGACATACCACCACCACATCAGTTGATCTGCTAGTGATGATGATATTCAAGGGGTAATTGACGTTCAATAATTGCATCCAATACAACTTCTAGAATTATGGGACTCAACTTTATATCCATCACTTGTGACAATTCAAAAGTGAAAAAGTGAGCATGTTTATCCCATCTATTGCCACGAGTTAAGGTCTCACCTATCTTAACTTGCTTAAGTCGTCCAACTAAAAACTGTGATTATATAGCACCGACGTCTCACAATCGAGTGTATTATATCACCTTGGGTTACAAAATCACCACAGTCTAACGTATGGTGAAAGAGTAAGTGCAAGTGCTTTTACACGTTGGATGGCAAATAAACTTATTTCAAAGGGTATAAATTTTGACAATTCAAAAACATGTACAAAAAAGCATGCAACATCTTTGTATCATGGTAATTTATAAAATTTACTCAATTCGTTAATTATAAATATCACTTATTTAACTTACAATTCAATTGTATAAATAGTGATATCATAAAAATTGACGATTCAACATGTATTCTATTTAAAGAAGTTTAATTTTATCACGGGAAAAGATTAAAGAATGATTAAAATCATTCAAACCCTAGACCATTCACGGCTTCCTAAATAGTATGCAAGATAAGGAGACTACAAGTAGTCAGGCATTATAGGGCAATGGTATCTACAAGACCGAAGTCTTGATGAGTCTTCCCGAACCTTAGCCTTGCAACTAGATAGTACTTTTGCAAATTACGTCATTAATAAAATTTTACAACTTTAAAGTAGAAGACAAATTATAAACTTGATTCTTGCTAATCACGGCGTGAGTTAGATTTAAAACCATGTAAGGGCGACTCATTTGTTGCCACATATGATCGTGCAAGAACGAGATTATAATAAATCAAATTTCATATAGTTTTAGTCCGGTTTATTTTTATTTTTCGAAAAACCCTTTGCTTGAACCATGATATAACAATTATAATCAAAAACAAAACAAATAAACATTAACCTAAAACATATACCCAATTAACAATTAATCATATACTTCATTCATACCACATCTATCATGACTTCAATTAAATCAATTAATTAAGAACACATGATCCATGGTAAACTTGCATGATTCCCATGGATCGAACCATCAATTTAACAATTAACAACGTGATAAATAACGACTAAGTAACAATTAACAACATATTTATCAACAAAAATTGCATACAACTTAGGGTTTGTCTAATTAATTTTATTAACCCTAATTAAGGTTTATGAAAAACTAATCATCAAATAAAATAATTCAAACGCCATCATAGTAAGTTTACACAATTTTATCTCTTTCGTTATTTTTAATGTAATTAAAAGCTATACGAACGGCTCGTGATGCCACTGTTGGAATTTAAAAAAACCTTTTATCATATTAACACATTAATAATCACGAGTACGCAGCGGAATATAGGATCACGTACAGACAAGTAATTAACAAAAACAATAAAGAAACGCGTACCTTTTAGCGATGGATTGAACACCTTTATCGAACCACCAATATAAACGAAAACCCAAAGATCAAACAATGATCTCTCTAAGGATACGCACACAATACGTTATAGCAAACAATTAAGTATGCTAGTACTTATCGTGATAAAGCTAATCAATATTTGTAAAAACAAATAAAACCAAAACCAATATTTGATCGTACTAAAACCCAACTAAAGTATCGTTGCGTTTTGTTTTTATCACAATATATCTGGTTTGTTTTAATCGTAGGAAATTATGTACTTCAATAATGACCAAGGTCATTATATATATACTCATGCATATGTCGGTCAGTAGTCCTAAATCAATTAGGAGAACCACCAATCACATCAAGAGTAACAAATCATTAATTCCAAATTTGCTTTTATTTGTTTTAAATATAAAACCTTATAGTTAACTTTTAACTATCGTTTATAACATCTCGTTAAATAATTTAATTAATTAACGTTCGTAATAGCTTATCACTAATTAATATATTACACATAATATATTAACGTATAATTGTTTTACGTATTAACGTGTGCGTCTCCTTAGGCTCGGGACGACTTTCGGACATATATTATTTACGTGTACATATTTCTTCAATTATTACATCTTTTCTCTTTTTTTAAATAGGTTCTTGAGTTTCTCGGTGACACGTGCTATAGTAATTAAGAAGTCCCCAAATAGCGAAGGTTTGTCTTTGCCACTACAAATTTCTTATCATGGGTGAATTCTGCTTTCAACCTATATATGTAATTTATGATCCTGGGTTTCTTTTGTCTTAATTATTACAGGAGCTTCAGTTTACTACTGATGCGCACCAAACATAGGCAAATGAATATCCTTCAAAGGCTCTCTATTAACAAATACTTGGAACTAGGTAGAAAACTGTTTGGACGTGGGCCATATCTTAATTTAGTTGGAGACATCAAATAGGCACTTTCAGGTTACATCTATGAGAGTATTATAGCTTAATAGGAGTCGATAACATGCAGTTTTGCAGCAGCCATGAACACCCCAACCAGAAGCAGTCCCACGCCTTTGAAACGTCCATATGTGGTTGAATTCGACCAGGACCAATTTGACCTGACTTACGGACGCATGCTTCTCTGCCTTATTGAAGGTAGTCATGCGCATAAAAAATTGAAACCGAACCCGAACCCGAAAAAAACCAAACCCGAACCAGGTCATAATTGGTTATTGACCATAACCGGCGAATGTATGGAATTAACCGCCGGTCAGTAACTGGTTATGGTGTCCGAGCAAAACACCAGGTAGGGAGCGGTTATTCATCAACTGGTTATGAAACCGGGTACAAACAACCAGTTAGTACCCGCTTTTTTAGGACGTTGGGATCTTTATGTGAAGTACAAGCAGCAGCATAAACATAGCAGGTGAACTTTGGGGCTTTTTTCCCCGGTTTTTTTCCCTTACCCACATTATATGCTTAGATAATTTACTAAAATATCATTATTTTATTTGGTTTTAGTTTATGTTTAGTAAAAACATTATGAGCAAATATTATAAAGTAGGCTTTAATGTATTTGGTATATGTATCGCTTATGTCTGGTTTGTTAGAACTTGGTGTGTTGACATCAATTAAAATATCATAAACAATAATTACACATAATTATAATTACACATAATTAAATATATGTCTTTCACATAGTGGTGCAAATCAAAACCGATTTTTTAAAAAATTATTTTTTTAATCGAACCAGTTAGACCGGTTTTACTGATTTACTATAAATCGGTTTTTTACCGGTTAAGTACCCCGGTTTTGAAAAAACCATTTTTAACGGTTTTTAAAATTTAAAATTAATTTTTTTTTATAATATTCGAGACAAAACCCGGTTAAAATCGGTGTCTATAAATGGACTGAGCTTTATGGGCTTTTTATAATATATACTAATATTATGTCCATAAACGGGTTGGACTTGCAAGAGAAAACATTAAATTTAACACTTATAAGAAAACGGTTTTATAAATTTTAAATAAAAATTATGGTTTGTATGATTGTATTGTTTAAATAAAAGTTATGGATGTATAATTGCATTGTTTAAATAATAGTTATGGTTGTATTTTTTTAGTATGTTTGTATTATTAACAAGTTTATTAAATAAATGAAGAAGTTTTAAATTTTAAAAAAACAGATTACGAAAATTTCTAACAAAAAAATCGATCAGAACATTTATAACGAAAAAACCGATTTTAAAAAACCAGTTAAACTGAAACCGTTTAGAAAAATCGTTTTTTTAACCGCTTTTCTA